>JAAGEH010000426.1:3661167-3935625 GCA_011751065.1 Lasiurus cinereus | reverse complement strand
GAGAGAGAGAGAGAGAGAGAGAGAGAGAGAGAGAGAGAGAGAGAGAGAGAAGACTCAGCTGTACCCCTGAAAACATGAAGTAAGTAATTTCATTTGTTGTTTCCTAATATAATCTCATTGTTTCAGTTTCCTAACCTATGAAAGAAGACTAAACATACACATTCTGCCTATTTCCTATGTTTTTGGGTGATGACCTCATTAATTAATTAATTCATTCATTCATTGTCTACTTTATGCTTGGCACTGTTCTAGATATTAGAGATATAAAGCAGAAAGATAAAGTCCCTGCTCTCATGTAGCTTATCTACTAGTGATGGAGAGCCTAATTATAAAGAAATAAAACTAAATGGTATGTCTGTTGGTAATAAGAACTACAAGGAAAAATAAAGCAAAGTGAAGGTGTAAAAGTGATGGGTATGAGTAGTGAGACTATTTTCTATAGGCTGTCAGGGTATATGTATCCTTGGAGGATTTTATTCTTATTGACATGTGATGTTACTACCAGTGATGAGCCAAGAACAGATACAATCCAGCTTCCATTTTAAAAATTATTCTGGCTACAGGGGAAGACTGCAGGGATGCAACAGAGGAGTTAGGGCAAAACAGCTTTGTAGTAGTCTTGGATTGGAGAGAACAATAGAGGAGGTCAGGAGTGGTTACATTTTGGATGGAATATTCGCATATGTATGTGTGTATAAATAAATACATGTATATTATATTTTACATATGTGTGTGTGCATCCATGTGTGTGTATATAGGCATCACACACAGAGACGCATATATAACTATATCTGATGTAACTTTTAATTGAGTTTTACATACAGAAAAGTATGCCTTGATGAATTTTCATGAAGTGAACCTATCAGTATAATTACTCACTATGTTAAAAAAAACACAACCATATCATTACTAGAACACCAGAAGTTGCCTTCTCCCTCTTTTTCAGGCACTCCTTGCCAAGAATAATAAGTACTCCAGAATTCCAACACCATAGATATGTTTAGCTGTTTTTGAACATCACGTAAACAAAATGATGCATTTGTCTGCCTTCTTTTACTTAGCATTATGCTTGTGATACTTATAATTGTTGTTACATGTAATTGTAGTTAATTATAGTTTATGTGAAAGAGTATTGTATAAACTATATATACTACACTGTATTTATCCATTCTACTGATGATGGACATTTGGATTTTTTGTAGTTTTTGGTTATTATAAATGTAAAATGAAGAACATCTGTATGTGTTTCTCTTGGGTATATATACCCAGGATTGGAATTCCTGCTTCCTGGGTTCTCTTATATTCACCTTTGGTTGATGCTATTCAGTGGTTTTCTAAAGTGATTGTAGCTATTTGTACTCCCACTTGGGATGTATGAAAGTTCAGTTGCTCCCTTTCTTTGTTCACATTCACTACTACCTGCCTTTTAATTTGGAATGTAGTGATATCACATTGTGATTTTAATTTGCGTTCTGTGATGACTAATATTTGGAAACCCTTCATTGTTTATTTGGATATACTTTTGTAATTGCGTATTCAAATCTTTGCTCATTTTTCTTTTGGGTTGCCTGCCTTTTCTTATTGCTATTGAGGAGTTCTTCAGAAATTCTGGATATGAGTCACATATGTATAGAGACATTTTCTTCTCCTTAGTTTCATGCTCTTAAGTGGTTTGATGAAGAGAGTTTTAATTTTAACTTTAGTACAATTCATTTTTTCATTTATTAGCACACATGTCCTGTTTAAGAATATTTTGCCTACTCCAGGCCTTAAAGGTATTTCCTTATTTATTCTTTCTGAATAAAGAAAGAAAGCTTTATTGATTTACCTTGAATAGGGTTTTGGATATATTTTTGAAGATTAAGTAGCCAGGATTCTTGTTGGCTTGGAAAGGTGTGGTGTGAGGGAAAGATATTAAATGAGAAAGAGATGGGACAATACTTTTCACCTCCTCTAGTTAAATAAATAACAGTTTTATTCTACAATTTTTGAGATTATACCAGATTATAAGCAATTTGAGGCCAGGACTATGGTTTGTGAGCTTAGTCCAGGACAATGCCTGGGATAGTGTGGACATCAATAAATGTTAACGAATACATCCTCACTTTAGAATATTTGGAAAGTGCACAAATGCATAAAGAGGCAAAAGGAGAAATAATCAGCATATACTCATTATACAGAGAAACAACTATTAACAATTTGCATTTTTCCTTAATATCATCCTTACTTTTTTCTTTAAACATGGCTATGATCATATGATACATATAATTTTGCAAACTGCATTTTTTGCTTAGCATATGAGCAAAAAACCCTTTTTATAAACATAATTTAAAATGTTTTTATTGCTTTTTAGAGAGGGATAGAAAGATAATAACATCAATGATGAGAATCATTGATTGGGTGCCTCCTGCACATCCCACACTGGAGATCAAGCCGGCATCTGGGGCCTGAGCCCTGATGGAGAATCAAATCGTGACCTCTTGGTTCATAGGTCTATGCTCAACCACTGAGCCATGCCAGCTGGACTGTAAACAAATTTTAATGCCTCCATAATATTTGATGGAGAGGATGCTGTGTGACTTAACCATTCCATTAATGTTAGACATTAATTTCCTTTTTGTCTGTTATGATTAAAACTGTATGCATATCTTTGTGTCTAGATCTTTATCTATGTTTATAATTATTTCCTTAAGACAGAATATTGGAAGTGGAATTATTATTAAATTATTTTCATAAAGGCTGCACTAATTTACACTTCCATTAACAATGCATGAAAGGCCTATGTCACTGTATTCTTGCCTGTGAGGTTGAATATACATACAGAAAGCTATCCTTTTTACTTGATAATTCAATAGGGAAAACACCTCATTTTAGTTTTAATATCTATCTTGTGCATCCTCATGCACCTGCTCACACATACTCATGGGCTCTCTCACTCTCTTACCCTCCCTCTCTCCTCTCCTTTTCTGTTTAAACACTGATAGACCAAACTTGATCTGTCCTGGTTATTCTTGCTCCCTCAGATCCACCCTCCCCCCCACTCTGTTCTGCTCTGTGCCCAGAGTGATTGCCTTCTCCACAGGATGAATTTCCTGGACCTCTGACTTCTGGATGGTGTTGGCCAATGAGGCATAGGCAACAAAATGCCAAGTGGAAAGAGACAGAGATGGAATACGGATTCCTTCTGTTCCTTCCTGCTTACCCAGGCACTGGCAATGCTGAGTTGCTCTACAGTGGAAGTTCTTTTTAGGTAGTTCTTATTCCATGGTTCTAATCCTCATGGGACATCGAACATCTTGTTTTCTTCTCTCACCCGTTTAAGTCAAGGTAATGGCTTCCTGCTGTTACTGTCCCGAGGTGCCCCAGTATCCTTTGCTGGTTGCCTTAACTCTAACCACCGTTCTGTAAATGCCCTGTCATTAAATTTTTCTAGTTAATACCATCTATTTCTTGTTGGGACTTTGACTAAAACAGCATTTAACTATATTTTCTTCTAGCTTCCTCTAGAAATGCACACTGAGGCAAAGCATGTATGATACATTCTATTCTATGGGATGGTAGAGATCAACTCTTCAGACCAAATCCTTGGACCAAGGAGTATTCTGAGTGAGAATATTTTGTGATTCATGAATGTCTGTGTTTTCGTAAGTAAACAAAGTACTGCTTTCAGTTGTATTTTTCTTCATCTCCTATTACTTTTTTTGGCATGAAAAGAAATATTTCAATGTTGATAGCAAAACAAACACCTTTAGCACTAACATGGTATCCATGGTATTATAGTTAATGGTGAATGCTGCTCACATTGACATCTGGTGCTCAAAGCCTTCATCTCCTTCCAGACGTTTTGTTGTTTTATAGCCAATTACAGAGAATTGCTAAATTTCTGATTTGCCACCATATGTGAATAATTTTAATTCAGGGACACTTAAAGTTAGAAAATCAACTTGTATATAAGCATTTAAGCTCTGCATCAAAGGACATTGGCTGCTCTTGATTTACTTATTATTGCTTTTATCTTTTATGTTAAATTCTAAGAACATCATAAATTTCACGCACCAATTCAATTCTTCACATTAGACCATCCAGTTTGGGAGGGGAGGTTACATGAAGCCAATAGTATTTTAGTCAGAATAGCTGGTTCATCTTTACTCAAAGTGGCCACAGAAATAGTACTGGAAGGTCCATTTCCCATAAATAGTTCTCTTTGCAGGCCAGTACAGAGTTTGAACTTTTACCATTCATGAGTCATTTCTTTCGTGTGAAAGCATCACAGAATCAGTCTTGTTTCCCTTCACCTGGAATAAATTGAATGTTCACTTGGACTCTGTAGGTATAGAAGTCATTAAGCCTGGGAGCACAGTTTCAAAAATAGTTTTGGCAAGCAATAAATCTAGCGTTTATTGGTGACAGACTTCAGCAGTTATATGTCTATGTGGAATTTCCCTGGGGAAATATTTCTTTCATCCGAGTAGCATCTCTGAAGTCAGAAAAATTTGGGTTTGAATTCTGGTCCTGACATTTATCTGTGTGACCTTGGTCAAGTTGCTTATCCCTCTAAGCATCTGTCTTCTTGTAAAATGAGAATAATAATAGTGCTACTTAAAGGATTGTTAAGAAAATTAAATGAGATAATAGTCACTGCTTGGCAAAATGCTTGACACAAGTGTATTGCAAAACCCTAACTTGAATGTTAGGATGTTGTCTTATGACTTTGTTAGAAAAAGTATTTTTTTAAAGTCCTAGGACAACATCCTAACATTCGAGCATATCAGGATATTACTAAATCAAAGACATCGCTGGCTAATAAGTACACTGGATACTCTTCACTTTTCAGAGTAGAGGGTAAAAAAAAAAACCCTTTGAAAAGTAAGGAGTATTAAAGATGCTAAAAACATTTCAGACAATCATTTTTGAAAAATTAACATAAATTGTGAATTCTTTAGCTATGTAACCTCGAATGCTGAATGTCTAAAGGTTTGTCTTTTGAAAAGAATGAAGCCCCATATTTTGGGTCATCATTTCTCTAGTATACAGTATTACATTTTCTTAATCCTAATTCTACTCCAGAATTGTTTAAAAACAAAAAGTGCCAAAGAAATGAGTTTTTCTGCATCATCTTTTGGTTACTTAATAAAAACAATGTGATAAAAATTTAAGATTAAGCTGGTTTTACACTCCTGTGCTTAGGGAGAATGCTAATCATTACCTGAATACAAACTTTTCCAGGTACATTCCATCTAGCTGCATTAAAAAGGATGGGCATGTTAGGGCAGTTAAGTGCATAACTAGTCAGAGAAGTTCATCCTAATGTTTCCCAAAATTTGTGGGACCTTAACAATCAATGCAGTAAGTGGCCTTAAAAAGGGAAGAAAAGAACATAAAGACATCTACAGTTTCTGAGATATAAGAATACTTCATTGATCATGGCTTTATCTTATTTTGTTCCTCGTAAGCATAAACAAACATTATTTTAAGAGTACATGCTTAGGTTTCTATGACTAAGCAGGCAATCCTGTCATAATGAAGGCCCAAACTGTTGGTGCTACTATTAGCATTTATGATGAATCAGGACTCATCCCCACCTATCTGGAAGTGATTTTTAATCCCCACTGTCTCTCTCCATCTCTCTATAATCATAAAGAACAATTTGCCGAGACTAAAAGACAATGTTTTCTTCCTGGTCTCTGCTTCTACTGCCTTCTTGTCACTCTGTCTCAGTGGCCTCTGAAAAGAGCATTTAGCTATACAAATGTGGCTGTAGCTGGCTTTTCATAAAGCCTTTTGACTTTCTCCCAATCGCATTAAGTCTGCTGCTTTACAAACTCAACTACCCACTCTGCTCTTTCTCTGGATGGAGGTCCTGCAACACTAAAGTGATAGTCAATTGTTTCTATAGCAACCAGTACTAACCACAGGATTAGAAAAATAAACATTTTTTAAATGTAGGAGCTGTTTTCTGAAAGACTGTGGGATTATTTAACTCAAACATTGTTTGCTGTAGGTCCACTGTGCATCTAGTGCTGTGCCAACTATATAAAATACCTTACCAAAACACTTACCAGAGGCAAGGCTAGATTTTGGACTGAAGCATAAAATACTGTTATCCTGGTTATTATCAATTTTATCCTTTGGAAGCTTCTTTTTGCACATCAGAATAGAAATATAGTTCACTTGCCTGTTTCTTTACAGAACATGTCTGGAAACCATAGTAGTAAGGTTGGAAAATACTAGCCTTATTTCCATGCCTTCTAAACTTTAGACTATTATGCCATCATTCTTTTAGTAGGAAAAGTACTGAGTTTCGGATGAGAAAGAATATGAAAATAAAGCACTGTGTGTGCTGTTATACAAAAAGCCACAGAATATCATACATATTTTACAGCCACTCATCCCTGCTTATCCATTTAATTACTTTATGGCCATGCCATTCATGAGCAATCTAGTGATTTTAAAATTCATAATAATAAAAACTTTACTACATGTCACCTCATATTTTTATACTGATATATATTTTTTATATTTATGGCTAAAGTTACTTTATACTGAGGCAATGACTCAATGAATGAATATTCTAATTCAAAACTTTTATGGTTTTAGAGATCAGAAACCACTGTTTGCAAGGATCTGGAATCTACAGTATTGAGGCAAAATGTCAGAATTTGGTGGTGTAAGCTCTGGGATACTCAGAAACATTTTCATCTTGTGCTTTGCAAATCCACTAGCTTCGTTTCTATTTCCATAACAACAACTCCCCTCGATGCTACTAAAGCCAAAGCAAATAAACAGAATTGGGGGGAAAAAAACTGTAATGGCAACAGACTTCCTTTAGTGTAAGCCTACTGCATTTTACTTGTTTTAAAATTAGTATGCTCCCAGAACTAGCAAAAATCTCAATTTGATGAAAAGCACAATTATTTTTGATCTTCATGTTAGCTTATCTTTTATTTGCAATGTTTTTAAAGTTTCATTTATTAATATGCTGGTTGGTATATTAGTAAGATATTGTAAATTTTTCTTTGTTATTTTACTCATGCTATTGAATTTTAAATTTTTACTGCCAGGTTTCAATCACTTCTCCATGTTTTTCTTCTGACCTCTACATTACTGCAAATGTTTAATCTACAAGATGTGATTGTTAGAGAATTTACCAAGCAACTGGAAAATATACACACAGGACCCCATCATAATGACAGGTTCTCCTTAACTGAGCACTTGCACTTCTGACTCTCAGCAGAAATATTTATGTTTATAAATAGGTGCATATCAACATAATACAATATACATATTTCAACTCACTGAGCTCCAATTTCCTCATCCAATAAATAGCGATATGACCTAGTTTAAAGGCTTGTTATGAAGATTAGAAACTTTATATTCTAAGTATTATTAAAACATTTTAGAAATTTTATATTCTAAATATTATATATTAATACATATTATCATATTAACATCTTTATATTACATACATTACATATATTGTTATATGTAAAATATATGAAATATGTGCACAAAATACGAGCAAATAAAAAAAAATAGGAGCAAATAAAAAAAATAATAGTAATTGTTGCTGTTGCAGGAAAAGGAATGGACAAGATAACCTTAACTGGTATATATAAGTACTGCTGTTAAGAGAAGATTTAGAAGTGGGAGCAAGGAAGAATGAAAATAATTTTTTCCTAACTCATCTCTGGAAAGACATAAATCTTATATCCAATTTTATAGCCTCAAGATATTTGCTTCTGATCTATAACTTTAGCTATATAACACTTTATCAAAAAGTTTATTAAAACATTTTTATCAGGTATAGGAATCTGTTATTAATCAAAGTTAGTATACAACTTAACTCTAATGAAATGAGTTAAGTTATAGCCTGGAACATAGTAGGTAGTTTTCTTCCTTCTTATGACATATTCCAGATCCATGATTCTACCATTTGTAGAGCCAGAAACAAATTTCTCCTGTGCTTTCCTGCCCTAACACACCCAGCTCACACACCTGTTTACTCGTAGCTTGCAGGTAAATGTGTACATCTGTTAGGGTGTGATCTCCATGATGGGATGACAAATGGGATCTTGTCATCACATTATTTAAAGAACAAATTCCAAAGATCAAAACTTTTCCACACCCTTGCCTGCTTAGGAACATTAAAATGGAGCTAGTCTCGTTGATTAGAAGGACATTTTATTGGGTTACCTGATGAGATCTTTTCAGACATATCTGAGAATTATTCAGACATATAGGAGAATTCAATTGTAGATCTTCTTTGTAAGCTTCCACCCATCCCACTTTGCCCTCATCTCCAGCATAGGCAGCAAACTGGTTGTCCTGGTCAGATGGACAACTGATGGCTTACTCTTGCCACCTTCTTTCCTAAACCACAAACCAGATTACCCCCACCCCACTCACCCTCTTCCTTATCTAAGTTATCCTGTTGTCTCAGGAAGATCTCTTCTTAGTTCACCAATTGCCTTTTCTTTCCTTTCTCTTTTATTCTATTTATGAACAAGACATGGGCCCATATCCCAACAACAGAACAGAAAAATTCTTTGCCCCCCAAATAAATTGAAAATGGCTTTTATAGTTGGTGATGCAGGGAGGGATAAGGAAAGCCATATATTTTGTAGTGAAATAAAAAATAATAAAAAACCATAACTTGTAAGAGTTCCCTGAAGTTCTCTTCAGAACCTCACAAAAGACTCCATCTATCTCCTCATCCGGCTTTCTCTCAATAACTAGTGTCCAATATAAATAGAACAATTGCATTGCTTTCTGTCTTATTTGAGCAAATAGGTAATATTTCTATTATATCAACGATAAATAAGCTTTTATGAACAAGACTGAGACAGTAGATTAGAAGATTGGTTCTGTGGAAATATACATTCCTAATTTAAAACACACACACACACACACACACACACCCCAAAACATTACCAATAAAGGGTTTATAAACTGAGCACTGCCTGGAGTGGGAACTGATTAATGCTCTGCTTTCTCACTCAGTATCAAATTCACTGTGCTAGCTTGTCCTCATGCATAAAGTTTCAGGGACATGGTGCTAAAGAAGGAAATCAGAATAGGCAGCCCATAAAAAAAATTAATTCACCTCTATTTCAAATAATGCTCACTGAGAAACTGAATTGAATGATGAAGCAAATAAAATATTTATTTCTTATATGCAATATAGATGAGTCAATGTCACTCTGAGAAATTTAACTTTTTAATTTGCTAACTTGGTGTTTGTATTTTATTAGCAATTGCAAAAGAATAATCTATTATTCTCTTGCAAGTGTCAAAAAGATGATGTTGTGGGGGAAGCAGCATCAACTAACTAACTCTCCTGGCTGGAAAAAGCATGCAGTCTACATTGTTCATTACTTGTCCCTGAGTCCACTGCCTTTATTTCTATGGTGGCAGGTACCCAAATCAGGGTGGGATTATAAATTTGCATAGCCATACATGCAGCAGTCTAATTGTGTGAAAAATATGCAAATCTTCTGCTAATACTGTATAGTTAACTATGCAATTACTATTATATAAATATCACAGGTAGAGTAAATAATCATAAAATTATATATTCACATTTATATTAAAAGAATCCATATGGCTTTGGTAAGGAACATGAACTTATTTTTAGAAAAAAATTTTTTCTCTGTTCTAAAATCTTGGTAAAAATACTATCCTATATGATAACACACTTAACATATAAAAGCCAATGTAAAAATTTCAACATCACCAGAAATATCAACCCATTCATTACAAATAATTTATTAAACTTATTAAATTTTTTTATTAAAAATTATTTTGGAACTAAATAATACTTGTATGTTTTATTAAAAATCAGACAAAATTACCTACACTTGAGCTTCTTACTTTCTTGAATATAATTCAAAAGTATTCTTTTAAAAGCTGAAATATAAGATAATGTGTATTCTGTTTCTCTCTCTCTCAGCCTCTGTCTCTCTGTCTCTCTCTCTCTGTCTCTCTCTCTCTCTCTCTCTCTCTCACACACACACACACACACACACACACCATAGTAGAAGACAACTACAGAGGAAAATGCAGTTTTATGTTCAGTAGAATGTATGCTCTAATGTTGAAGAATTAAATTAAGGAAATTGCTTCTGTTTACTTAAATGTGAACATGTATTGCTATTTAAGTAGAGTGTGCAAAATAAGTAATTTTTTCATATTTAAAATACGGCCAGTTTTTTAATAACATTTGACCAAAAATAAATCCTTTCCAGACCAAGGATTAAAACAAAAACAAAAAAAACTAGGGAAAAACACAGTGCTAAAATTTAGTCCAATGTTTTTTGTTTTACTTATCTTCCTTTCTATTCTCCATTCCTTTTTCCCCAAAAGAATGAATTTACTGGGAAAAACTATCCATCTGATGAGTATCATCTTGAGTTATTTGATTTGCATTTTCTTGATAACCAGTATGGCAGATAGAGTCCCCCTAAATGGTTGCAATGTATCCATCATACATTCTCTTCTTACATCCTTTTTATCAAGAGGTAGGATCTATTGCCTCTTCCCTTGAATCTGAGTTTGTGACTAAGGCAGAACCGATACTACTGAATACAAGTTTTGAGCTAGGTCATAAAAGATGATATCATTTATGCCTGGTTTTCTTAGAATACTCAGTCTTGGAACCCAGCCACCATTTTAAGGAAGCCCAGGCCACTTAAGAGGCGACATAGGTTTCTGGCCGACAGCCCCAGCTTACAACAGCATCAACCCGCAGACAGGAGTGAAGATGCCTTAGGAAGATATCCACCCCAGCTGTTGAGTCACTCTCCAGCTTTTGAGTCCCCAGCTAAGATCCCAGACATTGGGGAGCACAGACAAGTTGTCCCCATTGTAACCGGTCCAAATTTCTGATCTGCAGAGTTCCTGATGTAATATGATGGTTGTTTTGTCACTACATTTTGGAATGATTTATCACACTGCCATAGAAAACTGCAATGGCAACCAGGGTGGTCAATCATCTTTTCATATGTCTATTGACCACTTGCACATCTTCTGTGTATTGCCTATTCATAAACTTTGCCCATTTGATCTTGGGTTGTTTCTATCTTGTTTATATAGTCAGCATATAACACTATACGTGCTACATATATTGTAAATACATTCAACCAATTGCTTTTTAGGTGACACAAAAGTTGGAATTTTACATAGTCAAATCTTTTCATTCTTTTTCTTTTTAGTTTTGGAATTTTAAAAAAATTATTATTTAAGGCAAGTCTTTCCCAAAAGAAGATTATAAAAATATTCCATATTTCTTCTAGTACTTTTATACCTTAGCTTAGGATCAACTCTTTTTTTTTTTATTAAACGTTCTAATCTTTTTTTGTTTTTTATTGACAGCAATATAGATGTCCCCCTATTCCCCCCCACACTCCCACATAACCCCCTTCCCCACACAATTGTCTGTGTCCATGGGCTATGCATATATGCATATAAATTCTCTGGTTAATCTCTTCCTGTCCCCTCTATCCCTCTCCCCACCGAAACCTGTTAGTCTGCTCCATTCTCCATACCTCTGGACCTATTTTGTTCATCAGTTTGTTTTGTTCACTAGATTATACATGTAGGTGAAATCATGCGATATTTGTCTTTCTCTGAATTAATGATGTTCTATGGTATGAGAGAAGGCAAACTGAACTTTTTGTAAATAGTTGGTTGTCTATATGTCATTTATTTAAATAATCCATTCTTCTTTGAGCTGAAATGCTTTTTTAAAAATCAACTAAATTCTTAAACACATATCTATTTCTTATTCTTTCTGACTCATTGATCAATTTGACTATTTCTACAAAAATGCCATTTTGTTTTGATTTCTATGGTTTTTTGGTATGTCTTAATATCTGATAAATTAAGTAATCTGACCTACCCACCCCACCCCCACTTTCTTGCTGAATTTTAAAGATTTTATCTTTCATATGAATTTCAGAGTCAACTTGCCAAGTGCCTTGAGAAAAAGGCTTTGACTGTATAAATTAATATGGGGCCAACTGACATATTTACTATTTTAAGTCTTTTTGTACATGAATATGGTATATTGCCCTATTTATCCAGGTCATCTTTTAGGTCCTTCAGTAAAGTTTTAGAGTTCTCTTCATCTACCCATGTAGAATTCTTATTAGGTTTATTCCTAGGTAGTTTACTGTTTTTGTTACTCTTGTGGATAATTTATTTTAATATCACATTTTCTAATTGGTCGTTGCCATAATAAAATGATTGGACTGTGTGTATGTGTACTTATACCTACTAAGATAGGTATCAAGAATATATTTTCAGTTTTTTTTCTTTTTGTTCCTTTACTAGTTACAACAGATTTTCAGTTGATTACTTTTGAATTATAGATGAACATTATGTCATCTACAAATAATGGCTGGATTGCCTCTTACTTTCTAAATTGTGTAACCTCAATTTCTTTTCTGTGCAAGACTGCATTGCATAGCATCTCCTTATACCACGGCTTCTCAAACTTTAATGTGCATGCAGATTGCCTAAAGACCTTGTTAAAGTGCTGATTATAATTTTAACAAGCTGCCAAATAATGCAGACCACATTCTGAGTAGCCAGGTCTCTAATATGTTAAGTAGTAGTGATGATACCAGTCTCTTTTGTCTTATTTGTGACCTCAGCAAGAATTCTAATTATCCAACCCAATAATGGGGATGAAGAAGCAAATTTAAGTATATTAAATACCTTGTACAAGTAACAAATGGCAGAGTAAGATTCATCTCTAAATGAGCAACATTAAGGCCCTTGCTCTTAATATTTACTCTATAGTAATTTCCGTGATAAAACAAAACAAAACAAAAATACATCTGAAAGAGCCTGTTTTAAATTGCAAGTCATCTATCACTTATTTTAGAAAAATTTTCATCGAAGTTTTTATGTCAACTTTAATATTTAGTTACCTAGAATAGAGGTTGGTAAACTACGTCCCATGTCCCAAACCTGACCCCTGCTTATTTCTGTATGGTCCTCTAATTGAGAATGGGTTTAAAATTTTTAAATGCTTGAACAGAATTAAAAGAAGAAGAAGATTTGTTGACACGTGGAAGTTATATGTCAGTATTCACAAATGAAGATTTATTGGAACCATGCTCACTTGTTTATGTATTGTCTATGGTTGGTTTCCTACTGCAAAAGCAGAGTAGAATGGTTACAACATAGACCACATCTGTTGCTCTCATTGCCTTGCAGTGCTGCTAGGTGCACTAAAACCCTCCTGATGCAGTTATAATTTGTGTTTCAGCACCATTTTGTTCTGTGACACCTTTATTATTATTATTTTAATTATCACTGCATATTCATTATGTCAAAACTAAAAGAGATAAGTGGATTTCAAACAGCATGTACAGTGGCATGCGGATGATTTTATTATCCACTTCCAAGGTAAAGCGTTGTGTTTATTGTGGAATGACATGGTGGCTATGCTAAAAAATTACAATAGACATAGGCATTATGGGATTTCAGCACTTATCACAATTCACAGGAAAGTAATGGTCATAAAAAAAATTTAATAAAACATTTCATCACAGCAGAATGTTTTTTTCACAAAAGTAAAAAGTGAAAATGAAGCTGCAACCAAAGAAAGTTTCTGAGTGTCTCAATTGTTTCCTAAGCAAGGAAAATTGTTGACCAATGGTGAGTAAATTAAATTGTGTTTGATTGTAGCAACTGAAGAAATTGTTCAGAAAAAAACAACTTGTTTAAGACTATTGTGGGGTTTTTGTTTGTTTATTTGTTTGTGAGAACAGTTGCTTGAAGGGTTCAGAATGCTGGGAGATACATCATTAATCAATTTATTTAAAAAAGCAAATGATTTTAAGTGTTTTTTTCCAGAATATCCTGCATTTGAAGTGACTGAAGAATTAGCCTCTCTATGAGCAGTCTGCATTTACTATAATAAGTGAGAACATTTTTTGAAGAAATTGAGAGAACACTAATGTAGTACAATCTGAAGGGGAATCTTCTAAGATGTGCTCCAAATGATGGTAAAAATTTTTGTTTTTAAGCAGAAAAAGGCTTGGTTGTACAAATTTACACAGCTTGTGAAAACATAAGGCATTTTAAGCCTATTGATATTCATTATATTATTCACCAGCAGGTGCTTTGTGACAATATTTAAATCTATCATGTGTAATTCAAACAGCTTTAATGGTAAGCTTCATTTAACTGTCATCAGTTTTGTTAGTATTTGGCATAATAGAATCCAAAATATCAAATTTCTCTACCACATAGTAAATCAATTGCTAAGCAGGGGTAAAATTTTATTTTGATTTTTTTTTGAAGGCCATTGTTGAATTTTTGTGAATGACATGTGTCACCATCCACTACAATAATTGAACAACACTGAATGGTTTTGGAAATAAGAGTTTGTTGTGGAATTGATAATATTTCCTCATGAATAAAATATTCAATTAAAAGGCAAAACAGCACTTAAGTGTGAAACATCACTGTGGTAAAGTCATTTCATTGACAGGTAATATTTGCATCACATATAATATCAAGCTGCTTTATATATTTCCTGTGCTGTCAAAAGTTAAAATGAGAAACAAGGCCTTCATTTCCAAACAAATGTGCATCAGCCATATTTTCTGAGCTCAAAATACAGTTCCAGAGTGATTCTTTTGGGGTTTATTTTAGACTTTGAGGCAAGTGCAAACCAAATTTCCATATTTCAAAATCCATTTCACTGTGCAATTGAGGAGCTTCCACCTACCCTTCAATTGGAAGTAATTTAATGACATGCTAAAAGGCAAGTATTCAGAGAAGAATTAAACAGAATTCTTTAAGTGCCTTTTAAGCAATAAATGTGCTCAATTAAAATCATATGCTCAAGGACAGATATTAGAATTTGGCAGTACCTTTCTGTCTGAAAAGACATTTTCAAAGATGAAATATGTAAAATCTCATAAATCAGCATTAACAGATGGACATGTGTATTCGATTCTGATGATAGGAAATACTAACTTTTAAGCCAACTTAAGTGAAATGTTACCTCCCCTCCACAATGAAAGAATTCATTCATCTCATGAGTTGACCTATATTATAGCAAATTGTACTCTATCTTATTTTTACTAGAGGCCTGGTGCACGACATTCATGCACTGGGGGGATGGAGGGAAGTTCCCTCAGCCTGGCCTGCACCCTCTCACAGTCCAGGACTTCTGGGGGATGTCCACTGCCGACATAGGCCTACTCCCTACTCCCCTGAGGGGCCCTTAAGCATTGCCATGAAGGTGGGGGAGGCTCCCACATCCGCTGCTGCGCTTGCCAGCTATAAGCCTGGCTTCTGGCTAAGCAGCGCTACCTGCATTGAGCGTCTGGCCCCTGGTGGTCAGTGTGTGTCATAGCAACCGGTAGTTCTGCTGTTTGGTCGATTTGCATATTAGCCTTTTATTATATAGGATTACATTTTCAATTTTGTCAATAAAGATAAGTGGAAATTTGTTTTCTTTCTTGTTATGTAAATAACTACATGATATCCTTGATTTTACCTGCTGGCCAGCAAAGCCTATTCTATTTACTCCCTGGCCTTTACAGAAAAATGTCACTAATCCCAAGAATATACCCTTATGCCTCTTTTTTTAAAAAAAATATATTTTATTGATTTTTCACAGAGAGGAAGGGAAAGGGATAGAAAGTCAGAAACATCGATGAGAGAGAGACATCGATCAGCCGCCTCCTGCACACCCCACACTGGAGATGTGCCCATAACAAGGTACATGCCCCTGACCAGAATAGAACCCGGGACCTTTCAGTACGCAGGCCGATGCTCTATCCACTGAGCCAAACCAGTCTCGGCCCCTTATGCCTCTTATTGTCACAGGTGCCAAGTAAAGAAAATTCTCAAAATCATTTTATAAGTTTACTAGAGGCCCAGTGCACAAAATTCATACATCGTGGGGGGAGAAAAGGAGGGGTCCCTCAGCCCAGTCTGAATGCTCTCCAATTTGGGACCCCTCAAGGGATGTCTGACTGCCTGTTTAGACCTGATCTCAGTGGGATGTCCACTTCTGCCTGTCTAAATGGGCAGTCAGACATCCCTCTCACAATCCAGGACTGCTGGCTCTCAACTGCTCACCTGCCTTCCTTCCTTTCTTTTTTTTTAAAATCTTTATTATTCAAATTATTACATTTGTTTCTCTTTTTTCCCCTCCACCCTTACCTCCCTCCCGTTGACCTCATCCATAGGTGTATGATTTTTGTCCAGTCTCTCCCTGTACACCCCTCCCCGCTTTCCCCCTGAGAATTATCAGTCCACTCCCTTTCTGTGCTCCTGATTCTATTATATTCACTTGTTTATTCTGTTGATCAATTCTTCAATTCCCTTAATTTTCAGATTTATTTGTTGATAGATACGTATTTGTTGTTCATAATTTTTAATCTTTTACCTTTTTTTTTCTTCCTCTTCTAAAAGAGTATCTTTCAGCATTTCATATAATACTGGTTTGGAGTTGATGAACTCCTTTAGCTTTTTCTTATCTGTGAAGCTCTTTATCTGCCCTTCAATTCTGAATGATAGCTTTGCTGGATAGAGTATTCTTGGTTGTAGGTTCTTGCTATTCAGAACGTTGAAAATTTCTTGCCACTCCTGTCTGGCCTGCATCGTATCTGTTGGGAAATCAGCTGACAGTCGTATGGGTGCTCCCTTGTAGGTAATGAACTGTTTTTCTCTTGCTGCTTTTAATATTCTCTCTTTGTCTTTTGCTCTTGGTATTTTAATTATGATGTGTCTTGGTGTAGTCTTCTTTGGATTCTTTTTATATGAGGTTCTGTGTGCTTCCTGGACTTGTAAGTCTATTTCTTTTACCAGATGTGGGAAGTTTTCAGTCATTATTTCTTTAAGTAGGTTTTCAGTATCTTGCTCTCTCACTTCTTCTGGCACCCTCATAATTCTGATGTTGGTACACTTGAAGCTGTCCCAAAGGCTCCTTAATTATCTTCACATTTTTGGATTCTTTTTTCTTCTTGCTTTTCCAGTTGAGTGTTTTCTGATTCTTTATATTTCAAATTTTTGACTTGATTCTTGCCTTCCTCTAGTGTGCTGTTAGGTCTCTGTACAATATTTTATAATTCAGTCAGTGTATGTTTAATTTTTAATTGGTTCTTTTGCATCTCTAGTTGGTTCTTTTTTATCTCCTCTTGGGTCTCGCTAAATTTATCCATCTTTTCTAGGATATTCTTGAAAAACCTTATAAGCATGGTTTTGAAGTCTATATCCAGTCATTTGTTTTCCTCCATTTCTTTTGTTTGTGATCCCTTCCCTTGTCTCGGCATTTTCACTATGCTGGGAGAACTTCTGTGTTGGATTCAGCCTTATGGTACCAGACTAGCAAAACCGCAGAAGCCTTTCTATTGAGCTTGGGATGGGTGGAGTCTCAGGGTTTAAGGGACCGCCTTGCCTTCCAATTGGCCCCGCCCTCCACGGCCCCCAAGTCTCATGTGACTGGGTGATCGCTGGAGCAGTCCCTTGCGTGCGCTCTTGCAGTGCCTTTAGACTGCTGCCTTTCCGGCTCCCCCGTGTCTGGGACCATATGAGTCTGAGTCCCCAGGGTTTCGCCCAAAACTGGGGTTTAGTGAAGTTAGAAGTGGTGCAGTTGGGAGGGTCTGTCTCCCACCCACTTGTGAAAGCCAGCGGCACAATCAGAAGCCAGCCCTCTGCACACAGTGCCGTGCGCGTCACCAGACTTCTGATCTTTTGCGACTCCCCTAAATTTCCATATACCTCTCCCTTTTCACAGTCCAAACTCCCCCTGTATGAGTTTCAGCTGGATCTGGGGTTTAGTGTCACAGGATAAGGGGTTCAATGCTGTTGAGAGACTCCATTTACCTCCTGCCAGAGAAAACCAGCCAGGTTCTCCGGCACCTGCTCTCTCCGTGCGCGCGTCTCCATACCTCAGCTTTTTGCAGCTCCTCTGAGTCTCTGTGAGCTCCTCTCTTTCCTTCTAGTTGTAGAATTTCCACTCAGCTAGCTTTCCTGTGGTTCTGGATGATGTCTGTTCTGTCTTTTAGTTGTAGTTTTGAAATTGTGTGCGAGGCAGCAGTGTAGGTGTTTATCTATGCCACCATCTTGGATTCCACCCCTTACCTGCCTTCCTTTCTAATAGCCCTTAATAGCTTTGCCTACCAGCCTGATCACCCCCTAACCACTCCCCTGCCAGCCTGATTGATGCCTAACTGCCTTCCCCTGCCAGCCTGTTTGCCCCTAACTGCCCTCCCCTGTGGGCCTGGTTACCTCTAACTGCCCTCCCCTGCAGGCCTGATCATCCCTAACTGGCCTCCCCTACAGGCCTGGTCCCCCGCCCAACTGCTCTCTCCTGTAGTCCTGGGTCCCCCGCAACTGCCCTTCCCTGAAGGACTGGTCACCTACAACTTCCCTCCTCTGCTGGCCTGCTCATTTCTAATTGCCCTCCCCTGAGGATTGATTACCCCCAACTACCATCCCTTGCAGGTATGGTCCCTCCCAACTGCCCTCTCCTGCTGGCCATCTTGTGTCTACATGGGGGCAGCCATTTTGTGCGTTGGAGTGATGGCCAATCTGCAAATTATTCTCTTATTAGATAGGATAGAAGCCTGGTGATGGGTGGGGGCCAGCTGGTTTGCCCTGAACGGTGTCCTGGATCAGAGTGGGGGTTCCCTGGGGGCATGGGGTGGCCTAGGCAAGGGGCCTATGGTGGTTTGCAGGCCAGCCACACTCCCCAGCAATCCAAGCGGAGGCCCTGGTATCTGGGATTTATTTATCTTCTACAATTGAAACTTTGTAGCTTGGAGCAGAGGCTAGCCTTCTGCTCTCTCTGTGGCAGCAGCCATTTCTGTTTGGGTTTATTTATCTTCTATAATTGAAACTTTGTAACCTTAAGCGGAGGCCAAGGCAGACTAGGACTGCAGAAGCATGGCTTCCTCCATTGCTGGGGACAACCCTAGCCTCCTGCTCTCTCCAATTCCATGGCTGCCACCATTTCTGTTGGGATTTATTTATCTTCTATAATTGAAACTTTGTAGCCTGGAGTGGAGGCCTTGGCTAGCTAGGGTATGCAGAAAGCTTGGCTTCCTCCATCACTGGGGAAACCCAAGTCTCCTTCCTGCTCTCTCTGTGGCTGCAGCCATCTTGGTTGGGTTAATTTGCATACTCGCTCCTGATTGGCTGGTGGGCATGGCTTGTGGGTGTGACAGAGTGATAATTAATTTACATATCACTTTTTGTATTAGATAGGATGTTTGTTGAGTACTGACTGTGTGCAAAGCTTTTCCCTTGTGGCAGAGGCACTGCTATTTTCAGTTTATGGTGTGGAGAAAGTGAATTTCAGAGCCTTTTCTATAGTCAATTGTACATTCCTAGTTGAATGATCCATATGTTAAGTCTGGTCTTTCTAGCTGCAATGCCTATTCTGTGTGCCCATGGGTAAGTTACTTCTCTAAGCCTCAGTTTTCTTCCTCATCCATAAAGTGGGAATTATAACTATAGTACCACCCATATAATAGATTTAAACATTAAATTAATTCATATACAGCAAGCACTTAGAATAGCTCCAATGGAGAGCATTCAGAAATAGGGTGGAGGTCCAATAACAGAAGGATCAATAAAATAGGTTATTATTTAGAAGGAGTTGATGGAGAATGGTTCCCAATTCAGTTGGAAATATAACTTTGTAGTTATTTTGAAATCTGTACTATTTGATTAAGGTTTGTTAAGAGAAATAAACTAATATATTATAAACATGCAAAAACGAAACATAACATTTAAATCTAACATAATGTAGATGTACTAAAGTGGTTGACAAAGCCAGTTGGGGTAATATTCACCTAGTTTATTTCCAGCTTTGCTACTTGTTAGCTGTGTGACCTTTGTCAAATCACTTAATCTCTCTGATTCTTGATATCCTCTTTCATGATAAAATGGGGATTATAAACAGACTACTTTATAGGAAACATGTGAGGATTAGAAAGAAAAAAAAAAGTAGTACTTAAAGGTTGGCATAAGAATGAGCTCAGCCAATGCTAGTTCATTATTTTCCCTCGCCTCTATGTAGCCTTTCTAAATTGACCCAAAGCTTAGAAACAAAGCAAAGACAGCTCTAGTGGGGGCTGGAGGGGGCTGGTGGCAGTGGGGTTGGTGTGAAGGGCCTGAGCAAAATAGAAAAGAAAAAGAACTCTAGGACAAGACAACAGTGGGGTGACTGCAGAAGTTGGTGGGGGGGGGGGCAGGAGGGGGAGCGTGGAGAGTGTTGGAAGTGGGGTTAGGGAATGTGGGTGGGTATAGAGGTGGAAGAGAATATTGAGGGATAAATGGTGATAAAAAAGTTAAAAAAAATTTGTACAAAAGAAAGCTCTTAACACATTGAGGGCTATACTGAACAACAACAATAAAAAAGCTACTCCTAAACTTCTAAACTGCTAAAAAATCTTCACAAAAACTGTTTCTGAGTCCAAATTGCCTAGATTAGTTCTTAAAAAAGGGAAGTCTTCAAAAGCTTCAAATTTACCAATTGTAATATTTCTTGGTTTTAATTTTGTATAATAATACATTTGCAATCAGTGTGCCGGTATGCAAAGTACAGATACTACTAACAGTAATAGAACAATTTTCATAAAGGTGAACTAACTCTAAGTATTTAATATATCTACTTATGTGCGCCTCCTTGTCTAGCAGGTAATATCATATGCATTTTGTTATTCCAGAATGTACAAAACTTTTTTTTTTGCTTCTTTTATATTTAAAATAAACTAAGTTTAAATTTTGCAAAAGTAATATGTATATCAATAAAATCAAATGTGCAAAATGAAAAAAAAACAAATAAACAACAACAAACAAACCAAAGTAAAAACCATAAACAAATAAAACACAACTTACTGAGTGTTGGAAGATCAGAGACCATAAGGAAGAAAGGAAATGAAAGAGTTGGCAGATAAAAGACATCCAGTTAAATATGCAGATAAAGAGTGGAAAAAAATTTTTTAGATTAAGTATATCCCAAATATTGTATGGGGCATACTTATACTAAATAATAGATTGCTTATCTGAAATTCCTTATAAAGGAATTTAGGTATTTTTATTTATGAAATTAGGTATTTTTATTTATGAAATCTGGCAGTTTAGGCATGGCCGAATTTAGTAAGAAATCTCTTAACCTGTAGAGTCTACAAGAATCAGAGCTTATGGGTTTCTAACTGTAACTGCAAAGGCTTCAAGGAAAGGTCGACTCCACCTTCTCTATGTAGGCCAAGCAAAGGACACTGACAGGAAACCCCAGGTGAGGGATTCTGCCCCCTGGGCACCCTCTGTGGGAGCCTGGTGCAGAGGCTGCTGGGAAAACCATGACAGCCTGCCCATTGTCCCCTTGGGTCCCTCCACCCCAGGCTTTCCTTTGGGTGGGGCCCTGCGGTTACAGTGTGGTGACTCTGTCTCCGAGCCCCTGCCACACCCGAAAACAGGTTAAAAGAGGAAAAAAAAAAGAGGCTTGTCAATTTAAATTTTCTTAACCGGTTAGTGCTTGCTATCCTGGCCTGCAAAACTTTAATTATTACTTTGATGCGTAGTGGCTGCTGATTGTCACTGCTAGGCCTGATTTAATAGCTACTTGCACAAAGTCCGACAGAGATTGCTTTTGTTGCACTTTCAAACAGCTCGAATGGTGGCTCTTTTACGTTAAGGAGGAAACTCTGTGGTTAAACTGTAGCCTAGGTATTTTTAGAGCCGTTACCATGTTAACCGAATTTTGTACCTTTCACCTGCAGGATATGCAGTAGTGCTTAGGGCCTTCCCTAACTCTACAAAAAAATATGATTAGATAGTTGTTAATACTGTGCTCTGTACAGTTATCAGAAAATGCTACTTACCAAATACATGGGCAGCTAAGACTCACTTTTTGGATGGGTGGTACTGTGCCATTGGGAAGTATTCTTTTTTTCTTTGACACATAATGATTTGAAGGAACCTAACCAAAAGGCTAAAATTGGTTAGTTCTAAAGGTCAGAGCCTGAAGGCAGTGACCCATTTGTTAATCATTAAGCTTTTCTAAGCCGTCTCTGACAGAATCCTGGCTTTCTGCCACTTCTCTGGTCATTTTAAGCTGCAGATTCTTGTGCTGTTTCAATGTTTAAGTAGGTAGCAAAGGTTATGAGAAAGCCATCACTTGTTATTTTTCCTTATCAAACGTCTTTAGGGTTTTGGAAGGCAGAGCTATTTTGTGTGAAGGGAATCTCCTTAACATTCCTGCTATATAGCATTTAAAGATGGATCAGTGTGTCCTCTGAAAAGAGGGTCTCTAGCTATTATTCCCAAGTTAATTGGCTTCCCAAAATAAGCCGGAAGTGAGTGTGAGGACACCTACTTCTCCATGAGGTATTCCCAAATCACTGCTATCCATCGTGGTTTTCTCTAATAATCCCGACACTGAAAATTGAAGAAAGGGGAGCCTACTGACCACAATGTATTTATCATCTTGTTATCAGCTAAAAATTGGATGAACTTTAAATTAAAAAAAAAAATTTTGTGAAGCCCGATGAGGTTCAGTATCACTCCAAAATGCAATGGCAGTGTATGGGCCTAGCCCTAGGCCAGTGGTCGGCAAACTGCGGCTCGCGAGCCACACGCGGCTCCCAAGGAGCAGTTTGCCACTCTGTTAACTAGTGAGTTTGCCGACCACTGCCCTAGGCTATCTGAAGTAGTGTTGATCTGCACACCAACGCACTCCCATAAACAAAATTAAATTTTATGTAGCCAAGGGACATTAAGCTGCTAAAATACTTGCTACAATATTGAACATGGAATAGCTGTTTTCTATTTCTCAAGGGAAAAAATACATAGCCAAACCTTGCTTATCCCTAACCTAAACTTCTGGAAGGCTTAAGTATTTGGAATTGCTCCAAATACTGAAGTGGGGGGCGCGGGGGGGGGGGAGGGAGAAGAGAGATGAAGAGTAGGGCAGCAGCGGGAGGAAGAGAAAATGAGAACTAACAGAAAGCAAGCAAGTCAGCTTTTAGGAGTAGACCTGAAGCCCTAGCAACACTGAAAAGAGACCTGGAGGTTACATCTGATTGGCTCACCAGCCAGAAGGAATGGTGAGATCTGATTGGTTGGTGATGATGTCTCCAAATAACCAGCCTTTTTCGGGAAAGCAAATTTATGTGGCAGAAGGGGGATAAGAGGCAGAAGACACAAGCAAGAATAAAGGGGAGAGGACAGACAAGTGAATGACAGGTTATTTGTGACAGTGGCGATGGTTTAGATTAAAATGAGAAAAGAAGAACAACCCGATTTATGTACCTGCTTACAATTTGCAAAGTGCTTTTTCCTGCAGTCATTGATATTGTCTTTACAAAGACCTGCAGGGTTCCCAGAAGTTAAATAGCATGCCCCAGGTCACTCAGCTAGTAAGAATAATAGCTGGCCAGAGAAAATCCAACAAACAAGCACAAATCCAGCACTTTTGATGCCACACAGGTGTTGTGGAGATAATGATTTGTAGTTGGCCTGAGGGACGGAGAGCAGCAAAGGCTCAGATCGCAGAAAAGAGAATCGGAAGCCACACCAGCTTGTAGTTTAGTAGGAAATGCAAATGGGGATGAAGGGCTCTCTGCCCTTCATGGCTGCAGACCTTGAAAAGACATAGGGAACATCTCTGTGGGTATTTGAAAGGGGATAGAGTGCCGGTGGAAACGAGGCTTGTTGTCTCGTTCTGAGGCAGCTCTGAAATATATTACTGGGGTGTATTACAGTCTTGCACTTATGCAGAAGCTGGACGCCTGGTTATCCGCCCTCCCCCACATCTCTTGGAAAGCCATTTCTTCCTCAGGCTTAGCAAATAGCATCACCGCTCCTCCAGCTGCTCAGCTAAAAACCTGAAAGTCATCTTTGTCTTTACTTTCGGCCCACATCTAATTTATCAGCAAGTTCCATAGACCCCGTTTCCAAAAGGTGTCCCGAGTCAGGCAGCTTCAGTCCATCTCTGCAGCCACCATCTGTTTCTCCTCCTATGTCACAGGAATAGCTTCCTAGTTGATTTCTCTAATTTCCTGCACTCCGTCTTCTCTAACTCATTTCCCCTTCAAAACTAATCTCCAAACCATGTCAGCTCCCTGCTTAAATTTGCTCTCAGAATAAAACTCAAAATCTTTGCTATGATCAACCCCAGTTTACTCTACATCACTCTGCCCCGAGCTGTCTGCTCCAGCCATCTATTCCTCGTTTCAGTCATGAAAACACTGCAGGATTTCCGGCCAAAGGACCTTCAATTTTGCTGTTCCCAGTCTCCATAGCATTACATAGCTGGCTCTTCTATTTTGTGGAACCTACACAAATTAGGGCTTCTTTCACAGCCTAAGTGAGTTTTCTTTCATTCTCACTCATAGAGCCTTTCTATTAATTGCTTGTGATTTCTCAGTCTGAAATTATGTATGTTTGAATTGGATTTCTTGTGAATCATCTATTTATATGTCTCCCTGCTACTAGTCATCAAGCTCCATTAAGGCAAAGACCAAGTCAATTTCCCTCAGCACTGTATCCCTGATCCCACAATAGTAATATGTGGGAGGTACTGCTTGTTGAATGAATGGATATCAGGGCATTAATATAACCTGATGGTAAATTACCTCTGCAGTTAGGGAGCCATAGATGTGGGTACACTGTGTTTCCTGTTTGTGCCCTGTTATCTGTCAATTCCTATTGGAGTTGGGAGTTTTGACATAGCTACTATCATTTGGGAAATTCTGCAGGATCTCAATACCAAGATTTCTGAATAAGGGAATGGAATCCTGTTGGAATTGGGAATTGGGTAATGGTATAAAGTCAATCCTAAGATCTATTAGCAGCAAACAATCGAAGTGACCCTGAAATTGGAGCTTAACTAAAGAAAGTATTTTATAGCATGTGGGAAAGTGTAATATTGGTTTGCCTCCTGGGATTCATATGCAGAAAGGCATTCATTCTTTTTTAGAGCCATTAAAGCAGAGGTTTTCCCCCAATCCTCCTTCAAACAGACTTGTACTGTTTTCTTGACAGACTGGGGAGCTCACACATTGGCCACAATAAAGCTTGTATCTATTTTGATGGCCACATTTGTGAGTAATAAACATACCCTTGGCAAAATGATTCATTCTACAGAGATTTTAAAATCACAGCAGAATCCATATTTTGGTCAAGGTATTGCTGCTTTAATTACATTTGTTTCGACACTAGTTTTGGGATACCTTTGCTGACCTGTTATGGGTCCCATTGAAAATGAGGTTTACCATAGTGCCATCTGGTGGAATCCAATTCAGACATTTTTAAAACTAAAGTCTTATCTGGAAGAAGGCATCATTCTGTACGATGAACATGGAAGGAGCAAACTCGAAATAAAAATGTCTATATACTATATGAAGAGTCCTCTAGCTATTGGGAGACAACAAGAAATACATGCTTTTGAATATCTGCTTTCAGATTCAGGCATATAGCGTACAGGTGCTGCAGAGGGAGGGCCACCATATAATTGCATGTAATTCTAAATCCATCAGAATGAAGGCCAGGAGCCATAGCATTTCATATTACCTGGCAACATGAAAGCTGACTAATTAGATATTATTTTCAGAAGGTCAAAAGAAGGTTATAGCTATTACAGCCTCTGCAACAATATTCATCAATAGTCATGAACACAGGGAAGTGGAATTTGGTTGTAGTTTTTTGAGAATCAGTGGAGATTCACTTCATAGAACTTTGGTCATTAGATTCCTCATCACAACTGATAAAACCACACATCCATCAAAACAACAAGGGTCCCAGTATTCAATACTAGAACAAAATATAGGTGTGGGTCTAGGTGCTAATTTGAATCTGACACCAAAAGCACAAGCAACAAAAGCAAAAATAAATAAGTAGAATTGCATTATACTAAAAAGCTCTGCACAGTAAAGGAAATCATCAACCAAATGAAAAGACTTGCTGAATGGGAGAAAATATTTGCAATTCATGTTTGATAAGGGGCTAATATTCAAAATGCATAAATAAATCATTCAACTCAAAAGCAAAAGAAAAAACAATTCACTTAAAAAATGGGCATAAGATCTAAATAGACATTTTTCCAAAGAAGACATGCAGATGGCCAATAGGTACATACAAAAATGTTCTTCGTCATTAATCATCAAGAAATACAAATCAAAACCACCATACTTGTTGGAATGATTATTACAAAAAGATAAGAAATAAGTGTTGGCGAGGATGTGTTGAAAAGAGAACTCTGTGGTAGGAATGTAAATTAATACAGCTATTACGGAAAACAGTACGGAAGTTCCTCAAAAAATTAAAGAGAGAATTACCATAAGATTTGCTTCTGGGTATTTATCTGAAGAAAGTGAAAACACTAACTCAAAAAGACATATGCATTCCTATGTTCATGAAAGCATCATTTATAATAGCCAAGATATGGAAATAATAATCTAAGTGTCCTCCAATGGATGAATTGATAAAGATATTGTGTATATGCACACAATGGGATGTTATTTAATCATTAAAAGAACAAAATCTTGCCATTTGTGACAACATGGATGAACCCTGAGGGCACTATGCTAAGTTACATAAGTCAGACAAACAAATATATGAACTCACTTGAATGTAGACTCTAAACAAACAAAGGTCATAGATACAAAAAAGAGACTGGTGGTTGTCAGAGGCAGGGTGTGGAGGTGGAGGAAGAAATGGGTGAAGGGGATCAAAAGGTAAAAAAAAAAAAAAAAGAAAATGGCAAGAGTCATATTGTTTCCTTGAAATGGTTGTACCATGACATTTAGTGACTTCATAGAACAACTTTCACTCATCTCCACAAGGACACAAAGTGAAAGTCTTTTGGACACAAACTGGGTTACATACAAAAGAGATCCTGATCAAGGAATGTAGACCACTGGATCAGCTAACTACAGAAACATGCCAATGGAATTAGAAAGTCCTTCTCTGAGGATCTTGGGACTTAAGACAGAGGGAAGCAAAGTTACTCAGTTTCTATATTTTTTTCATCTAACTATAAATAAAATTATCATTTACAATAAAAATTTCAAAGGGGAAGGAAGAAAATGTTTAGCCATGTAATCCATCCAAGTGTCATTTCATTTTTTAATTATCCTGAAAAGTAGAATGGGAGCACAGTAGCAGTTGATTTGTGAATACAGCATACTTGCGTTTGATCAGCTTATTGCTTTTCATATTGGAGAACTTTCTTTGAAACTTGATGTTTCTCAGATTAAATAAAAAATAACACCAGGGACAAAAACCTGTAAACTCATCTAATGCAGTGGTTCTCAAAGGAGTGGTACTGCCCTCTAGGGGTTATTTTGGGACTTTTTGCACATGTAGTGTTGTGGGATGGTAGTGTATCTCACAGGGTCTAAATGATTATGGTGCTGTTGCTGACATTCAGTGGGTAGTGGCCATGGATGTGAGGGGCAATTCCATAGAATGCTAGATTACCATGTTCCACTGGCCATTCATATAGATGAAAAAAAAAACAAAACACCCAAAAACCTGAATATAATTATCTAAGCCTTGGACCAAATTCAGTTTTACATAAAAACACTAATGTTTTTCACATGGTTTTAATATACATTGAATTTTCCAGAAATACAAGTTCAATGTAAATTGAGAGAAGATTGTGTTTTGTTTTGTTTGGAACTTTACCACGAATTGTTCAGCATTTTTGAAAACTATAATATCAATGGCCATACATGGTATTTGAGTACTCCAAAAACATAACTATAATAATTACTTTCTATTTGTAATGTCCAATCAAATGTGATTCTACAAATAGGTATCTCTGAATCTTTCATCTTGTCTTCTAATATAGTAGTACTCATCTATTTTAAATTATTATTAATATATTATTTCTTTATTCATTATATTAAAGTTAGGTAATTATATTGAAATTATGGGTATTGGTAGGTCATATTATCCATGAATTTCATTTCAGGATACAATTGGTTATTATTAAAAACTATTATTAAAAGACAACACTGGGGTGATAGTAAAAAATAGCAGAGTAAGGAACTTTGAAAACCCTCTCCTCCATAAAAACAAGGAAAATACTGGCAGAAAAAAATGTCAGAATGAACCTTTTCAGACCTCTGGAAATTAACCAAAGGATTGCAGCAATTGGAGAGCTTTCACTCAAGAAAAATAGCTGAAAGTCAGTAAAAACAGTGAAATTTGTTGGATTGTACCTGGCTCGATTCCCATCACCCCCCTTCCCAGCTCTACAATAATCTTGGAAACCAACAGCCTGCAAATAGTGGTAAAAACCAGCAGCCTGGCAGCCACCAGAGGATCAGAACAGGATTAGAGCTTCTTCTACTCCCCATTCCCAGAGAACTGCCATTATCTGACCTATCTGGCAATTCTCTAGAATACCCACCCATAACATTGTCTTGACAGAACTCATCCAATATGAATAGCCTTTTTCTCAAAACATTTTTCTTTATTTATAGAAAAAAATATCAGGGGCAATTGTTTCATATCATACCTGCCAGAGGCAATGGGGGCAAAAACAAACAACAACAACAACAAAAAACAACTTACCAAAGCTTAAAAGAAAAATCTAAAAAAAAAAAAAAAAGAATATGCTCATAAGGATATTTGAAAAGCATGGACATATTGCTGGAATTTAGAAGACTAAGTAAATGTATAGAGATGAACCAGGGCTATGATCAGGAAATATATGAATAGTATCTAAACTCTCACTTCTGCCTAACCATGAGGCTCTGTGCAAGCAGGAATTAAAAGCTAAGGTAGAGTTACACACTGCCTGCTGGGGAATATATGACCCAAAAGAGTCCCTTGGCAAAAAATGGAGAACTTACTGGTTCTGGGCAGCTAATGACGTTCTGTCTGATAATAAGCTGAACACTAAGCTAGTCAGAAGAGACCCCAGTGACCACCCACCAAGACAAAGAAGTCAGATATTAAAGAATTAACTAATCCCTAACCGGTATGGCTCAGTGGATAAAGCATTGGCCTGTGGACTCAAGGGTCCCAGGTTCGATTCCAGTCAAGGGTATATACCTTGTTTGCGGGCATATCCCCAGTGCGGGGTGTGCAGGAGGCAGCTGATCAATGTTTCTCTCTCACTGATGTTTCTAACTCTGTCCTTCTCCCTTCCTCTCTGTAAAAAAATCAATAAAATATATTTTAAAAAAAGAGAATTAGCTCAGAAAAATCAAACAACCAATAATAAATAGCAAATTCCGGAGAGGAGAAAGGCTGCTTTCAAGAGTTGTAACATTATATTACTGAAACTGGTTTTGCTCAGTGGATAGAGTGTTGGCCTGCGGACTGAAAGGTCCAGGGTTTGATTCCAGTCAAGGGCAAGCAGGAGGCAGCTTATCAATGTTTCTCTCTCATCAATGTTTCTCACTCTCTATCCCTCTCCCTTCCGCCCTGTAAAAAAAATCAATAAAATATATTTAAAAAAAGTTGTCACATTATATTATTTAAAATATAAGTGTTGAGCAAAAATGAATAGAGATGCAAAAAATAAAAATAAAAATATGACCCATACACAGGACAAAACAACCAATAGAATTAAAATGAAAAGGTCTAAAGAATTTGTCCCTGAGGAAGCCCAGACATTATACTTACTAGACAAATATTTAAGTCAGCAATTTCAACTGTGTTCAAAGAACTAAAGAAAATTTCTTAAGAACTAAAGGAAAGTATGATAATGATTTCTCACCAAGTAGAGAAGATCATTAAAGAAATAGAAACTAAAAAATAGAGCCAGATAGAAATTATGAAGAAGTAAAATAAATAAGTGGAAATTTCTCTAAGTGGCTCAACAGAATATTTCAATAGGGAGAAGAAAGAATCAGCAAACTTTAAGATAGATCAATTGGTATTACCAAGTTTCAGGAAGAGAAAGAAAAAGCATAAAAATAAACAGCCTCAGAAACTTGAGGAACACCATCAAGTGTACCAACATATGCATAACAGGAATTACAGAAGAGGCAAGAAAGGAACAGAAAGATTATGTGAAGAAATACCATCAAAGCATTCCAAATTTGATTAAAAAACAAAACAAAAAAAAAACAAACCATTTCACACATAATTATATGATAATCAAATTGATGAAAGACAGAGACTCTTGAAGAAGCAAAAGAGAATGAAAAAGACTCCCCAATAAGATTAGCAGTTGATTTCACATTAGAAACCGTGGAGGTAAAGAATACAGTAGCAACGACACATTCAAAATGTTAAAAGAAAAGTTCATCAGCCAGGAATTCTACATCTACCAAACCACCTTTCAAAAAATAGAGGAGAAATTTTAACATTTTCAGATAAACAAATACAAGAGAATTCCTTGCTGGAAGACATGTTCTACAAGAAATACTAAAGGGAGCCCTTCAGGCTAAAATAAAAAGGTCACAAAACAGTAACTGGAATCCACATCCTATCTAATAAAAGAGTAGCATGCAAATTAACCATCACTCTGTAACAAAATGGCGGCATCCATAGCTACAAGATGGTGGCGGCCAGTCCTCTCAGCCCCACCAGAGTCCCCCAGTCCCAGGGAGGGCTGCCGTTGAGAGCTGAGCAGTCCTATGCCACCATCTCCTCCCAGCAGCAGAACACCCGGGGTCCAGCTGGGAGGCACCCATGCTCCCACGCTGCCATCCCCTCTCAGGGGCAACCCCAGGTGTCCAGCTAGGAAACACCCACGCCCCTACGGAGCAATTCAAGTACTGACGATTCTACCAATGGAAAAGTTAAAAGAGAGGACAGAAAAGGAATAAAGGGAAAAAAGAAAGGACAAAAGATGAAACATCAAGAAAAAGAAAGAGAAGGAAAAAAGGAAGAACAACCACATGATATCACCTTACCAAGGTCTCATGAAATTCCTGTTTAAGGAATTTATTTTATGACACTTTCAGTTTGGGTTTACATTTTTACTGGTTTGTCAAGACCACAGCACATATACTGTCCAATATGGTTTTTTAAAAATATATTTTATTAATTTTTTACAGAGAGGAAGGGAATGAGATAGAGAGCTAGAAATATCTATGAGAGAGAAACATCAATCAGCTGCCTCCTGCACACTCCCCACTGGGTATGTGCTCCTAACCAAGGTATATGCCCTTGACCGGAATTGAATCTGGGACCCTTGAGTCTGCAGGCCAATGCTCCATTCACTGAGCCAAACCAGTTAGGGCTGTCCAATATGTTAAAGAAAAAACCCTATCTAATAAAGAGGGAATATGCAGGGGAGGGCATTTGGGGGTGACCAGGCTGTCAGGGGAGAACAGATGGGGACGATGGGGCTGTCAGGAGAGCAGTTAGTTGTTGATTGGGCTGGCAGGGGAGTGATCATGCTGGCAGGCAGAAACAGTTAGGGGCAATCGGGCAGGCAGGCAAGCAGTTGGGAGCCAGCAATCCCTGATTTTGAAACGGATGTCTGACTGCCTGTTTAGGCCTGATCTCTGTGGGTCCCCAGGAGTCCCAGATTGAAGAGGGTGCAGGTTAGACTGAGGGACACTTCCCCTGGCCCAGTGCATGAATTTTGTGCACCAGGCCTCTAGTAAAGAAATAAAGTACACTGGTAAAGATCACTACACAAGTAAATACAAAAGACAGTATACATATACTATTTTTGTTTGTAACTCTCTATGTGATTTAAAAGAGAACTTTATAAAGTAATAGTTATAAATCTGTGTTGATGTGCACACAATGTTTAAGATGCAATTAAAAGCTTTTTTTTAATCCTCACCCAAGGACATTTTTTTAATTGATTTCTTTAGAGATTGGAAGAAAGAGAAACATTAATGTAAAAGAGAAACATCGACTGGTTGCCTCTCGCACTTGCTGCAACTGGGGACCAACCCACAGCTTGGATATATGCCCCAACGGGAATCAAACCTGACCCAATACCTCTCCATGTATGGGGGGATGCTCCAACCAACTGAGCCATACAAGCCAGGACTATATAGGAGCAAAGTTTTGCATACTATTGAAATTAAGTTGCTTTAATCCAAACTATATTACTATAAATTAAGGTGTTAACAGAGAAGTCACTAAGAAAATAGTTTTTTTTAAATATAGTTAATAGAAATAATAAGGGAATTAAAATGGTACACTAGAAAATATCTACTTAATTAAAAGAAGGCTGTGTTGGAAAAATAGAGGAACAAAAAAGACATAAGACATAGAAAATAAATAGCAAAATTGCAAATGTGATTCCTACTCATTCAGAAATTACATTAAATGTAAATGGCTTACATATTCTGATTTAAATACTGAGATTGGCAGAATGGATAAAGACCTGATCCAACTTGGTGCTGTCTATAAGATACACACTTCAGATTTAAAGACACAAATAGGTAGAAAGTAAAAAGACAGAAAAAGATATACTATTAAAACAGAAACCAAACTAGATTTGGAGTAGTTATACTTATATTGCACAAAATAGACATTAAGACAACTATAGAGATAAAGAAGAAAATTTTATAATAATGGGTCAATTTAAAGGGTCAATTTGCCAAGAACATCTATAATAATAAAAGGCTAATGTGCTAATTAGGCCAGACGTCTTCCAGACATCATTCTGGACATCCTTCCTGACCAAGCCAGGGCTGGAGGGAAGCCAGCCTGGGTCCTGGGTGCCTGCGGGTGCTGGATGAGAGAAGCAGCCCAGGTCCCAGGTGCCTTCTGGTGGCCAGAAGAGAGAAGCCTGGGTCCCGGGTACTGAGGGAAGCTGGTATCAGCAGCCCAGGTCCTGGGTACCAGAGGGAAGCTGGCAGCCAGGGGAAGGAAGGCCTACTCTTACATGAATTTTCATGCATCAGGCCTCTAGTTAATAATAAACATGTGCATCTAACAGTAGGGTCTAAAAATACATGAAGTAAAAATTATGGAAATATGGACACTGCCTAGCTATTTGATGATATTAAGCAATTATATGACTGGACACTTGATTTTTAGAAATGACTACTATTTGTTAATGTTATAACTATTGTGGTTATGGTTTAAGCAAAGCACTCTTATCTTTTAGAAATATATACTAAAATATATTTACAGATATGATGCCTTAGGTTTCCATAAAATAATTGTAGGGGACTATAGATAAAACAGGTTGGCCATCCTATAAAATAAAAGGCTAATAATGCAAATCAAATCGAACAGTGAAACGACCAGTTATGATGCGCACTGACCACCAGGGGGCAGATGCTCATCCCAGGAGCTGTCCCCTGGTGATCAGTGTGCTCCCACAGGGGAAGCACCGCTCAGCCAAAAGCCGGGCTCATGGTTGGCAAGCGCAGCAGTGGTGGTGGTGGGATCCTCTCTGTGGTAAAGATGTCTGACTGCTGGCTTCGGCCCGATCCCCAGGGACAGGCAGTTGGACATCCCCCAATGGCTCCCAGATTGCATGAGGGCGCAGGCTAGGCTGAGGGGACCTCTTGCCCCCTACCTAGTGCATGAATGTTGTGCATGGGGCCTCTAATGTATTGATATTGCTGAATCTGGATTCCTTATTCTATGCTTTCTATATTTGCATAAATTTCAACATTATATCATAAAAAGTTTAAAAATAAAAGTTCAGTGGAGAGAACCTATTTTATTATTTATTTATTTATTAATATATTTTATTGATTTTTTACAGAGAGGAAGAGAGAGGGATAGAGAGTTAGAAACATCGATGAGAAGGAGACATCAATCAGCTGCCTCTTGCACGCCCCCTACTGGGGATGTGCCCACAACCAAGGTACATGCCCTTGACCGGAATCGAACTTGGGACCCTTCAGTTCACAGTCTGACAGAGAGAACCTATTTTAATTGAAGAGTTCTTGTACATTTTTTTCATTAACTGAAATACACATTTTTCAGTAAAATAAAAAAAAGGATGAGAGTCTAGTTTATATTAATCTTTATAATAAAAAGCTAATATGCTAATTAAACCGAACATCCTATATAATAAAGAGCTAATATGCTAATTAGACCAAACAGCAGAATGACTGTCCTGATGAAGTCAGGGCTGCGAGGGCCGAGCCCCTTGCACAAATTTCATGCACTGGGCCTCTAGTTCAATGATAAGATTGTATATTTTATAATAAAAGCAGGTGTGTTTTTTTTATTAAATTCCTTCAAGTTAAAAATTTCCATACCTTTCTCATTTGACAATCCTACCTTGTCAACTTTACTAGTATAATATAAGGAATGGTTGAAAGCTTTGTTCGCTGGGTTGAAGAAAGAGCATGCAACTGAGAATCAGGTGACTATGGTTCCAGTCCTGCCTCTGCTCCTGGGAATCTTTGTGACCTGGGGCAAAGTGTTTAATGATTCTAAGACTTAGTTTTATTATTTGCATCATACAGTATAGAAAAGGGGTTCAGCTAACCTCTCTTACAATTCAGACTTCTGCTATCTCTGATATGTTCTCTTTCTTTGAGGACAATTTATTCTGCTGAAAAAAGTCTGAAACATTTTTTCCTAAAAAGAGAGACAGGAATTTAAAAATATTTCTAAACTGTTAAGTCATGGGCCAAGTGACATTAAAAATGGCAGAGTTATTTACCCAGAAAAGGAAACATAATTTTGAATTAGAGAGAGGGTAAAACATGACTCAGACTTAACAGAAGAGGTCTGAAGATCCTAATGAATGAGTCCTGGCTGATCAAGAAGTACCACAGTGGTGCTACAATGGAAAACAAGCGTGGTAACACAAGGTGCACACATAAATGTAGCAAAGAGAAACCATGAGGTAGCTCAGCTTCTTGACTCAGCGTTGCCCAAATTCCATCTAGTTTTTCCTTAGGTAATTTGGTGAAACGCGTAATATTTGTGGATTATCCAGAAGACGGACATAAAAGTGTTGTAAGGGTTGCAAACTAGGCAAAGCTAAGGGTCTAGGATCAGGGGCCCAGGTAAAAGAATTTCCCGAGTAGAGAGAAGCTGTAATAACAACCTTCAAATAGGCAAAGAAGTATCATCCAGATGAAGATAAGGAGCTGTTTCAGTCAGCTGGGCTGAGTCAGGGCTTCTATTACAGAAGAAAGAATTATAGTTAGGCTTAGGGAAAACTTCCTGGCACCTGGGAAATTGGACATGTTCCTTCTCTGGGGATCTTTAAGCACAGAGAAAACAACTACCTGAGATGATTTTGGTGTAGCCCTCTTGAAGTTGTTAGGATAACTAAATGATGCGTATCTAGTGATTTATGTTCAAATCTCATAGATGTGGGTAAAAATAATTGCTTTGGTGTGGACTACAGATACAAATCTGGGAGACATAGATCAGGCCTCATTTCCTCCTTTGATTCTTTCAATTTCCTGTTCCCTTGAACTATTATAATCCTCAACATCAAAGTTCTTATTAAGCTCTAGGTGCATGTGGGATATGCCAGCCCACTACCAATGGAAGGAACATCATCTCCAATGTCTGTGTCTAGTCTTTCTCCCCAGTGGACAAAATGCAACATGGAAATATGTATATAGTTTTTGTTTGTTTGTTTGTTTTGTTTTTGTTTTAAATCCTCATCAGAGGACATTTATCCATTGATTCTTTTAGAGAGAGTGGAAGGGAGAGGGAAAGACAGAGAGAAATATAGACGTAAGAGAAACACATTGAATGGTTGCCTCCTGCATGAGCCCTGACCAGGGCCTGAGCAGGGGGAGGAGCCTGCAACAGAGTTACCTGCCCTTGACTGGAATCGAACCTGGGACCCTTCACTCCATTCACTGAGCCTCACTGGCTAGGGCTGGAAAGGTATAGTCTTCATTGCTGTTTTAGTTTGGTTTGTACTCCTTTTTCTATGGCTTCACTCTCTTAAGTTCTTTTGTGACTGAGAGGGCAAGAAAAAGAGGGATGTCTGTACTATCTATATGTGACTGATGTGTCAGGAGAGAATTAACACTAGTACAGATGAGAGAGGGATGAGAATATTAAGGTAATAGGTGAAATCATCCTAAAAGGAAAATGGAGGGGGAACAGCAGGAGTTAGAATAAAGGCAGCCAACTCTAGATCCTTTAGTAGGTCAATAAATATTTAGTTAAGTGCTAAGAGCAAAATGCAAATACAATAGGCATAGATCTAGCCCTCATTGTGCCTACCTGCTACAACTACTGACCTATGGAGGAAACTAGTTATTGGGCTAAAAGGACAGCCAGGTACCTGCTTTGGCAGTTATTATTAAAGTATTCTAACTTCAGTATTAGTATTTATTTTGTTTTTGTGGCCCAAACATGAATGACATTGGTGATGTGATTGCAGACCGAGTTCATTTATGGCATAAAAATGCTTCTGTCTAAGGACAACATTATTGCTATAAACTCTGTTTCTACTGTTCTCTTTACTGTTTTGCTGGATTTTTTGTTACTTGCTTTTACTTCAGTCTTCCACTTCCATCCCCAGCAGTGTACTGATGAAAGAGGGGGGGAAATAAAATAAAAGGCAAGTTCTAAAAGAGATAGTAAGCATATTACATAAATGCAATTGTTAAATGTGATTAAGCTATTCCTTCAGCACCTCAGCTAAAGATGTCTGGAAAGTGGCCAGAATATATCTTAAAAAGATAATCATAGTGACTTTATAGAGAGAAGAATTGTTCAGTTAGATGTGAAAGCTTTTTGTTTCCATTTCTTTTCTCTTTTTGTTTAATCTGTAAACATTATACAATGAGATGAAATACCTCCCTTTCAACAATTTAAGATACTGAGTAATACTGTATTTTCAATTTTGTGTTCCCATAATGTATTTCTTTTGCAATTTGGAAATAGTTTTTGGCTTATAATTTATTTTTTATAACTCTCCTTATTCCAGAAAGTATTTGAGTAGGCTTTTTTGTAAATTGTGTTTTTCTTTGAAAAGTGTGGTTTGTTTTGTTGTGGATGTGTTTTTTTTTTTGTGTGTGTGTGTGTGTGTGTGTGTTTAGGTATGTGTTAAGAAAAAAAGTCTTAGTGGAGACCCATTTCTGAAAATACAATTTAAATAAATAAGAAAATATGATTCAACTTACAAATGTTACTTTATATCAAATCTTCCAATTGTTCAGGAAATCACCTGCTATGTAAAATGTCTTAACACATATCATGTGGATAAGAACCAATGAAAGTCTACTCACGATATCATATAGTCACTGGCTGAATGTGCAGAGGGATCAGTGACTTCCCATGTTCAGGTATTGTTTGTGGACATTTTCATAATAATATGATTAGGAAGTTAATTTAATTAGCCTTATTTTTTCATTTGGAATCCAAAGTCAGGAAAAAGGACATGTGCAAAAAATACACATCTCAAGGCATTAGAAATGCATTTCTCCACCCGGTGCCATAGAACAAAGCTCCTGTACTAATGCTAGATGAATCACGATTCCTTTCTTACTTCTGCAAAAGCAATCACATATATGAATCATTAATTTCAGTTTCAAATGATTTAAAGAGTCCAGAAAGATGTTATGAGTCATTAGAACCTCTGACTTAGGTTTTTTAATTTTTATCATCTTCTCCACTTTCTTCTAAGAAATCTCTTTTAGATTGCAGGCTATCTTCAATGTCACATATGGCTTTCAAAGAATTAAAGTTATAGAGCAAAATAACTCACTATGCACATACAATGCATGTTATATTAAACTTAGTTGAAAAAATAAATGGTGAAGCTGAAATTCATGTTTTAATAGCTGACAGCTATTTTTGTCTTTTTAAATTCTTTTATTTTTTCATTCTTAAGAGAAATTATCCTTAAGTCTGTCAGCTCAGCAGCTCTAAAGATAAGGCTTTACTTATTTGTCTTAATATCCACTGTCATATCAGAGGTCAGCAATTTTTTTTTTCTGTAAAGGTCAGATAGTAAATATTTAGGCTTTGTGTGCCATATATATACACTCCGTTGCAACTACTCAATTTGACATTGTAGGATGAAAGCAGTCATAGACAATATAAATGATAAGTGTGTCTGTGTTTCAATACAACTTTGTTTACAAAATCAGGATTTGGTCCATGAGCTGCAGTTTGCTAACTTTTGGTCTATACGATGGCAAAATGCATAAAACTGTGAAGAATACAGAAAACTTTCTATGCCAAGTTTAATAAAGGAGTGAAAACTTAAAGACTTTTAAAAAATATTTTTTCAGTTTTATTGAGCTATAATTGATGTGTAATACTGTATTAGCTGTAAATACGTAAGAATTTGATGTATATAGTGAAATGATTACTGCACTAAGTTAGTGCTTATCCATCATTTTGAAGTTACAAATTTTTCTTTTAGTGATGAGAACTTTCAAGTTTTACTCTTTTAGTCACTTTCAAATATACAATACAGTATTGCCAACTATAGTAACCATGTTGTACATTATATCACCTGAACTTGTTTGTCTTATAAATGGAAGTTTGTAACTTTGACCACCTTAACCCATTTCACAAACCCCCTAATCCCCACTCTGACAACCACCAATCTGTTCTTTGTATCTACAAGTTCATTTTTGTTTTTTTAGATTCCACATATAAGAGAGATTACAGACATTTTTAAAGACATTTAAAATATTTATAGTTTTATTATTCAAAGTAATTAAATTGAAGAATTTAAAGTTTTGATCATCATTTAATATCACAGTTAATAATTTTACTCTATAACTATCCTATCTGTTCTAACTATTATTTTTACATTACAACTTCAGACAATAAAACTTATGCTTGGACCATGTATAAAAGCCCCGAAGAGTTAAATTTACACAACTGCCAACTGTACTCTCTTGATATTTGTTACTAAGTTGAAACAAGAAAGGTGGTCTGATAACTAAGGCTGAATCATAATTTTAGATCCAGGAAATCACAAAATAAATGAATGCCCATAAAAATGTGATGTGATCTAAGAAATAAATTCAGTGGACAATGCTGAAATATAATAGTTTGAGACACTTAATAACACAATATCACTAACTCTAATTAGTATATTGAATTTGTTCAAGGGAATCTTTAGCAAAGAGTTAAAAGCCATGAAAACACATGCAGAAACATATGATTTCAACATCATTCTTCTACTGGAGCTGTTATGTGTCTAGGCTCAGACTCCCTCCTCAAAGGAGGTTAAATTCTCATGATTTCAAAAGACAAGGCATTTCCTGTAATGCTTCTCATCTCAGTCGATGAATTCCACAGGAGTTGGTCAATGCATAATCCACTGGTCAACCCTAAGGCAATCCTTGTGGCCTCCGCTCTGTGAGCTTCAAACAATTTACACAGGAACATCTGATCATTGCTCCTAGTTCTAAAACTTATTTATACTCATATATATTCCTTTACTTTTGAAAAAGTAGAATTTATTCCCTTACTGGACCATGGGGGAAAATACATGTTGTAAACATGTTTACTGTTAGGCAGATTCTGATTTTATTTCACACTGCCTTTGTCCCTGATTTTGCAAATCTGCCCATTTACTCCTGTTTGTTTGACTTGTACATTCATACTGGCTCAAACTCCAATCTACTGGGTGTACTGGTTAATAATAGCAGATTTTGTAATCAAAGACAACATGATCATTTCAAGAGAAAGATCAAAAGTGCTTTATTCAAAGTAATGTCCATCACTAGCTACATATTTTCCCCATCTTTCAGGTAATTTGTGGATACTGTCCCAATAGAACTTTTCTTGTTTTGAGGCAAGACCCAATTTTCCACTTCTTTGTATATCTTGAAGTGCTGCTCAAAAAGTGAGTATGCCATCTATCGGAACAGTGGTAATCTGAAGGAGCAAGGTCTGGTGAATACAGTGGGTGGGTTAACACTTCTCAGGGAAGATCTTTTAACATGTCTTTAACTGGTTTTGAAGTGTATGATGGTGTGTTATCATGAAGCAAAATTACTTTGCCGTGCCTTCTGGAACATTTTGGTCATTTCACTATCAAAGTGTGGTTTCAATTGATTATTTGCTGTCAGTAGCGATCAGTATTAATGGTTTCACCTGGTTTTAGAAGCTCTTAACGTACCACACCTTCCTGATCCCACAAAATGCAAAGCATTGTCTTCTCACCAAAGTGATTTGGCCTTGCAGTCGATGTTGATGGTTGACCTGGATCAACCCATGATTTTGTGCTTTTGGGATTCTCAAAATAAATCCACTTTTCACAATTTGATGCAAAAAGGACTTTCTTTCATGCTGTTGAAGGAACATTTTACTGATGACTTTCCGGTTTTCCATTTGTTTTTCATTAAATTGATGTGGCACCCATTTTCGTTCCTTTAAAATCTTTCCCATTGCTTATAAATGATTGGCAATTGTCTGCTGAGCAACTTTTAATCTTTCTGCAAGTTGTTTTTGAGTTTGACACACATCTTCATCCAGTAATGCTTGTAATTGGAGTTTGACACACATCTTCATCCAGTAATGCTTGTAATTGTTGTTCTTCAAACTTTTCCAGTTGACTTGGACGTTGTCTTTCACATTGAAATAATTACTTTTAAAGCATTTTAACCAGCATTCACAAGTATCTTGAGATGGAGCATGTTCACCATAAGCTTCCCAAAGTATCAGCAACACTTTTCTTTAAAATAAAGTAATGAATTAAAATTTCCCACAAATGCTCGTTTTTTTGGCAAAAAATTTGACCCTTAAAATGTAAAAATATCATTTATGATGTTAACACCTTCAGCAAATTTTACATATGAAGTTTTGAAGATTGTTATCAATACAGCAAAATAGCATACATAGCAAATTGCATGTATATCAACAAATGTGTAACTCCATCTATTGGAAAAAATCCGCATTATTAACCGGTACACCTAGTATGTGTGTTTTTTTTTTCTTTCATTTTTTAAAAAAAGATTTTAAATTGATTTTTAAAGAGATAAAAAGGAAGAGGGAGACAGAGAAACATTGATCTGAGAATAAAACATTGATTGGCTGCCTTCCACAGGTCCCCCACCAGGGATCAAATCTGTAATCTGAGTATGTGCTCCTACCAGGAATCAAACTGGCTGTCCTTTCGTGCACAGGATGACTCCCAAACAACTGAGCCACACTGGCCAGGGCATATATATTTTCATTTCTGTCCTTGCCCAAACATTGGAATTCATTGTTTATGTAATTAGGTCAACAAACATGTATTCAGCATACTAGGTGCCAGTTCCTTTGAAAAGAACAGTTTCTCACGGAGTACATATCTAATTGGAAAGCAAGATTAATGGTTAAAGCATAATGTATGCATTCGATAATATTACAGTGCTTCAGAGGTAGAGCTAACTCTCTTTATTCTAGGGAAAAAATTAAAAGTTGTAATGATGGGCTGAGTCTTACAGAACACACAAATGTTATCCAGTCAGAAAAGGAGGGAAAGGAAAAGGCTTTCCAAGTAGAGCAAAAGTCATGTGCAAAAGCAGGAAGGTAAATCACATACAGAGCACTCTGGGCACTACAGGTAGTTCATGGCCAAAGTGAAGGTTATGGGAGGCTGTTGTGGTTAATGAGGCTGGAGAAAAGGGTCTGTGTCATATCATACTTAGGAGTTTGGAGTTTGTTTACTCTACAGGTCACTGGGTTTCATTATGAATTTTAAGAAGGAATGTGGTATGATCAGATTTGCATTTTAGGAAGGCCATAGGTGAAGCATAGAATGGAGCTGTGAGAAACTGAAGGCAGGGGACTGGTGAGAAGACCACTGAAATAATTCAGGGAGGAGATGAGGAAGATCTAAAGTAAGATAGTGGTGGTCCAGATCGTGGGGAGAGGAGCCCAAATAGAATCCTTACATTGGTCCTATTTTACTATGTGCTAGGAACCATGCTTTACCTTCATGTAATCCTCACAATAACAACATAAGGGGATATTGAGTGAAGCTGTAAGTATCTCAATTATACAGATGAAAAAATTAACCTGGGTTAAGTATTAGTAATTTGCTCAGATTTATATGATGACAAAGATGAGACTTGCATTTATATCCCTGTGGTTCCAAGCGAAGTTTATAAATATTTAGAACATGCCACATCTTTAATAAGAATGCCAGGGAAGATGGGAGTTTTAACAAAGAATGATCAATAATATCAAATGTTTCAACAGCAGTTGAAAAAATAAAGAATTACAGTGGCCAAAGGATGAGACCTCATGGATGACCTTAAAGGAGGGTAGTGTCCTTGGAACAAGGGGTCTTAAGAGCAAGTGACTTAGGGAAGAGAAATGAATGAGGACGGAGGGAGTGTGTAAACTACTCTTTCAAGACACTTAGCAATAATGAAAATAAAGTGATCCCTAATATTTTGTAGCTTCCCAATTGCTCTCTGTATATGCCTACTGAACTATTCAGCATAATGAAATTTTCCCCTAGTTGGGATAGTACCTGTCAAATAGTGGGCACTATTTGTTTAATGAATAAATGCTCTTCCTCAGCATTGACTGTGAAGAGAAACTAGAAATATTTAAAGCTTATGTTTTGGACACAGATCTGTTGATAATATCCAGCCCCAAATGAGAAGTACTTATTCACTACGTGTTTGAAGAATTTTTACTGTCCCTGGAAAAGTGGGAGAAAATGTCAGATTCTCTGCTTCAGATCACATAATGCTTCAAGGTGGAGGTTTCAAACAAAGGCTTCCTGGTACCCATTCAAATGCCCCCACATACCCTGCTATAAAATCCTGTTCTGGCAGTAAGTATCTTTTCCTTTTCTTGATCTTTTCTTATGCCTCACTTCTGTTAATAGCTTTTGCTGGCTTGTAGTTTCTTCCATCCACCCATATGCAAAGTGGAACTCCATTCACAATATTACCTGACCATTCATTAATTCTACAACTCATTTATGAAGCATCTGTGTGCCAATATTGCTTTAGGTACAGTGAAAACAACAGGCAGTGTGTTCCCTTCGCTCATAAAGATGAGTCTACTTTTAAGGATTTCTCAGCTACTCGAACTTACACTGACCTGATCTTACATCAGCTTGACTTTACACCATTCTTGCTTCCTATTTATGGTCTTCCTCCAAGTAGCTGGCCAAACACTGCTTTATTTGTAGCCTTGCACAAACTATTAGGCATCACAGAGGTCAAAGGAGGTAGAGGGTAGGTCATATTTTCCTTTCAAATTTAAGGGCTCCTTCCTTCCTCTTTCCGATATCTCCTTTCTGTGCTGCAGTGGTTTGGGTTGACAGATCAGACTCTTTCACGTGTTTCCAATTCTCACACTGAGATACATTTCAAAAAACAAATCTAAATGGATCTCATCTATTCTGTTTTCTATTCCTCTTGTAGACGGTGATAAAGTTTTCCCATGACACTATCTACTACTCATCATTTAATAGGTAAGTCATCAAGAATCCTGCCCATATTTTGGTTCTCTCATTTTATATTTCATACAAAAAAAAAGTCTCTAGTCCCATTTGTAGCAAAAAATAAAGATTTGAAAAATACCTTCCATCTGAAGAAATTAATGCAAATAATAAATAATTTTCTTATTTAGGCTCGTTCTAGGGATACATGCCTTCCACTTCTAAAAAATTGTAAGTTTTATTTGTTTTCTTAGTTTATTCTTGACACTTGGCTACCATAAAGCAAATATTCTGGATCTATTTGGAGAAATACACACAAAGTTTATAATCTGGTCTTCTGTTAATTTAAGTTTGTCTTGAGATACTGCATCATCACCACTGAAGGAGTGTAATAAAAACAAGCTTCCCATGAGCATAAGAAAAATAACAGTCAAAAAGCCCTAGAGCTGAAGGGACATTTGAGATTAGGGAATTCAAATCACATAATTTTAGAGATGAGGAAACTGAAGCCAGGGAAGATGAGGTTATTATTTAAAGACTGGTTCAGGGCATAGTTTCCATTTCTTTTCTTTGCTCTACAGCTGCTTACATCAAGGGTCTTAATCCATTGTGTGTGTATGTGTGTGTGTGTGTGTGTGTGTGTGTGTGTGTGTGTATTACTCATCAGATTCTTGAAGAAGGTTAAAACTATTCTTTGGAACTTGATTTTAGAGGTTCAACTTTGAATATGATGTTTTCTTATGTGAAGTCCTAAACTATATGTATTTTGCTTACTGTATGTATGGGAAAATCACAAAAGCAGAAAGGCTCTTTTAAAGTTCACAGTCAAATGCAACGCTAGTAACCTTTTGGGACCTTGTTAAGTCTTTGTTTGAATGACATATAGGATAGAGGTTAGAAGTTCAGAAATGACCTCTCCAATCAACATGCCCATTTGGGATTCACTAAGTTCACCAAACTTATCTTCTAAATTGATTGTAATTAGCTCACCAGATTGCTTCTGTGCTGCTCAGATCTACAGCAATGAACACAATGAGGTCTGATCTTGGGCAGGCTTTCAATGGTTAGAATTCTAGGAGAGACTGAGAGAAAGGAGACTGCAAAAGTACCAAAAATCTCCTCTACTTTTCAATTTTGCCTTGAACCAAAGTACCCTGATGGAAAGCACACACATACTGTAAAGTATGTGTGAACAACCAGGCAGACCATGCTGTGGGCCCAACTTTGAACAAATACTCCAGGGTGCTGGAAAGGAAACAGAGGACCAGGGTAAAAATTCATGTGCATGTGAGCAAATGGACTTATAAGAGATGGTTTTGTGGGTTGGTAAAATATTTACTTCTCTTTGCCTATCAACAATATCAGCTTCCACCTCTCCTCAAATAAACAATCCATGTTGGAAATAACTAGTGCTCATTATGATGTGTAGAAAGGTATATGGCACTGGAAAGAACTGAGATTCAAAAGTGCATTGAGGTTGTGTTTACATTGAAGAGATTGATTGCTAATCTTCACTGCATTGGCTGGGTTGATAATTTCATATCCAAAATCTCAACCATTTCATTTATTAGACTGACTTGATTTGTACATTTGGAATAGCTTCCTGCTCCCACCCCTCCATCAGTAAAGCATCTATAGTGACACTGGTTTGTGTGTCTATAGAAACATTCAAAGACTAAAAGTTGACTTCATACAGATTTATTAGTTATATGATAGAGCGAATTACTTGATCTTTCTAAGCCTCAGTTTCGCTCTCTCTAAAAGTAGTCCTGTCACATTGGGTTGCTATAATCTTATTAGGATAAAATGAAAAGCTCACATACAACCCTTAGAAAAGGATCTGGCATATAGTAAGTATTCAATTAGTGTTAGCCATTACACTTCGCAAATATCACCTGTTCTTTCTCTCAGGCTATAATGCTCATGAATTGATTAACCTGAAAGTCAAGAACAAATAGAAAAGGAGGACACATTATTATGGTTTCACTGGCAGCAGTTCTGGTCCTCCAGGTTTTCTCCTCTGTGACTGACCTGACTTTTGCAATCTTCTGCTTGCTCTCCTTAGACCTCCAGTGTTCTGACCTCCTATGTGACAAAACCTGTGTCTGCTCTTCCATGACCCTCACCTGATTCCTCTTCCTGTATTTGCATCACAGTAACTCTACCTTATGAACTGAATCACACTAAGAACTCCCACTCTCCTTTCCTTGGAGAAAATGCTACAGTGACTTCTAAGTGGATAAACATTTCAAAACTATTCAATTGCCACCTGATAACCTGACCTCATTTTTTCTCTGATCTGAGAAGATAAATATATGAATTATATCAATTTACAAAGTCTATTAGATTTTTTGAGAACTTTAAAATTTTACTTTATCTGCTTCTCTATTTGTTTTACAAGAAGCCTATGACATTTTTACAATTTAATAAACTACGTATGCAAATATAATCACATTACCTTTCTGTCTGAAATTTGATTTGTCCTATGTAACCAAGCTCCCACCCTACTGAAAAATTGATTAGAAAGAAAAAGAGTGGTGCAATTTGCAAATATTCTATGCCCCTTTATGGCCATAGGGACATAAGGATATTCTTATGTTGCTGAATGACTGACTGAATTCTTGGGAACCCAGGAAACAGTCTATTGGAGCCCCAAGATCATCATTTCTAAGTTAACATCTGGAGCTTAAGTGAGGGCAAAGATCATATCTTAAAGAATCTTGTGTTTATTGTTTATAAACCACATTCTCATCCTATATAGATCTATGAGAATTTCTGTGAGGGAGGTTCACAAATTTCCCTATGGGAATTCTTAGAATTATATAGGATGAGAAGCTGGCCTTCCTAGACTTTATGATATGTTTGGAAAGGGGAGTGAGTGTTCAACTAGGTTATTTTTGTTTTCTGCTGAATTCTTCTAGGAGAAGTTAAATCAGTATTTTATATATTTTAAAATTTCCAAAGACTTTTAAACAGCAGGATATAAAGAATTTAGTATTGTTTAGTAGTCTAATCTTAGATTTGTATATGTGACTTGAAAAGATATTTCCCAAACCTTTTAAATGGGTATTTCTTTTTATATGCTTCTCAATAACTAAAAAATCTTGATAAAAATACTATATTTAAGTTAGAATTTGGATTTAGAAGCCTTTGATTAATGAAATGGTTCTTTTTTAAATAGTAAGAGTCCACATTTATGGGGAATTATTATCAGTTAAACATTACATAGAACAGCTGTAAATAGTTTACTATGTTAATTTGACAGGCAAATTAACAAATAGTGTAACTGTGTGAAAGATAATACAGCATGTTTCCCAAAGGGTCAACATGCCAACACTGCTGAATAAAATGGTACTCTTGTTTCTTGAGAGGACTCACAGGCCAGCTTCTGAAATATGAGTTGTATCGCTTTAACTGTCTAAGTCATTATAACAATGCCAAGGATTTCAGCCATAACTTCAATATCTACCATGGAGAATGGGAACAAAGAAAGTACATTAAAAAAATGTTGTTCATTTTCACTTCAGAAAATTTCAGTCATAGGACCTCAGCAGGTAATTTTCTCTGGAATCTTTACAATTACAGCTTTTTGTAGACCACATAGTTTTATGTACTAAAGCTGCCTTTTTAAGGTGCAGATACAAATACAGTTTTATGTAACAGTTTTGACATCCCTGACTCACTTTATATTCATGGGTTGCATAATTACTTATTTTTCCTTTTGTAGTTAGTGATCTGAAATGGTTATCCATGAACTTTTAAAATACACAAAAAATATCCACATAAAATGAAGCTAAGATTCAGTATTCATCCTGTAAATTCAGAATGGAAATAATGAGAACTTGTCATCTTTTTCTTTTTTTTTAAATTGCTCACTAGAGAAGCAGAATTAGGCGGCTATGTTTTTACCTTGATGAAGCTAATGATCCAACTGTATTTTTTAAATTCCATCCCTGTGTGCTGGATATTCTCAATGTTTTCTCATTTGCTTCTTGCAACAATCTTGGTAAGTAGGAATATTTAATCCTGCCTTATGTAAGGCAAAAATTTTGCATGAGATCATTCATATGGTCACTGTCAGAAGATAGAGGCAACTGGTCTGTGGTGGGTTCATTGGTGTTTCTCTCTCCCTCTCCCTTCCTCTCTCTGAAATGAATAAAGACATACTTAAAATAAATTACATCTACAAGTACTTTTTCCCCAAATAAGGTAATATCACAAGTCCAGGGGATTAGGATGTGGGTATATTTTGGTTGGTTACAAAGGACACTATTCAACCTATTACAACAGCAGTTTGGGTTTAGGCAATAACGCTATGTTTGAACTATCCGGGTGTGACTGGGTTTGGCTATGGTTTGTTAAGAACTGGGAAGTTACTTGGGCCTGAGCAGAACATCTCTGAATGCCTGGCTACTCTTAATCAGATCAAGTCTATAACAACAACCCCAAAACAGAGAGAGCCCAAAAGTCCCTTGTTGGGCAGTCTGAGGCTAGGCTCTGCATGTGGTCCAAGCTGTTCCTCTGATCTGATAAGACAACCAAGGAACATGCCACTCTTCTATCCCTAGATGAGGATGGTCCCAGCTTCCTGGGATTCGAGAGGCTGCAGGAATTAGCCCACCACCCTCTCCCAGCACAGTGACCACCTGGAGAGGTAACTGAACTGAACTTTTCCTCTAAAGATCCTCTCTTTTCTTTCGTCCTGGGTTTCAAATGGACAGGAAGCATGATTAATATTGTTGATGACATTTTACCCATATTTTAGGATTCCGTGTGTTCTTTCTGTGCAAAAGCTTACTCACTCACGGTAAAAAGAAACTACTCTTCATTTCTGGAAGGAAAATCAAACTAGTAATAACTAACAACTAAGAATCTAACATATTTGTAGTAAACCTTGGTAAATTTTAAAAATAAGTCATTTGTAATTTGCTCTTATCTATAGTCACTCTCCAAACAACCCACATCTTCAAAAAGTTTCCCACGTGTCCATCTTCACTGCCATTGGCCTAATCTGTCCTATCCACCCGTATCTGGAGATATGGTTTCTAATTAGGATAAAATATATAGGATAAAATAATGGCTCAGAAAGGAAAGTGATTCAAGGCAAGTGATCTATTGTAGCATATATAGTATACATGTGTATATATACTATATATAGCATATATATAGTAATTCCTCAGAATTTCCAGGTAGCTGGAAGAAAGTATAAGGAAGCAGACATACAACAGCAAATGTTCCATTCAAGGGAATCTGGGCCATCAAAAAATCCCATTTCCAATTCCTCGACAGAAACACTGAAAGGCCACGTATATTTATAGTGATTTGCTATCTGCTGTAGATTGGTTTTGAAACAGTAACCATCTGAGGTAAAATTATATACCTTCTGGAAACTACTTTTTCTCCCAGGCTTCTAATTCATATCCCTCATTTTTCAATATAAGAGAGTTTCAAAATCACAATTGCACTGGATAAGGCAGTGTTGGTAGAAAACAAGATGAGATGTCAGGGAAGAAAGCACTCTTCTTCTTCTGAGGCCACCTTTAATATTCGGAGCCATCATTAATGTTTAAGTGCCTGTTTCAAACAGAGCAGAAGTTAATGAAATAAAGATAGAGTTTTTCCCTCCCGAAGCTTTATCCTTATCAAGAGGACTTATGAGCAGGACAGTAGAAGAGTTGGGCCTAGAAAGAGATTAAAAAAAAAAATAGCCTGCCCTTGAGGAACCAAGTTAAGATGAGGTGACACGTGTATAAAAGATGAATTATAATACAATGCGACCTTGTGTAATGAGCAATAAAGAGAACAATGACATGTGGACTTTTCTGAGGTCTCCTTTCTGCAGCAGAAGGGAGAAACACTAAAGCACATTCTAGGCAAAAGAATGGCCAGCAGCAAAGGTCAGATGAGAAAACATGGTTGAGACATACAAGTAGATCAGACCGGCCAGAGCAGAGCAAAGATTGAAACAGTAGATTATGTCTAGGGTTATGGAGCCTTAAATACTGGAAATTCTGAGGATTAACTAATTTAAGTTTCATCAGAGTGCTCTGTTTACTAGCTGTGACTAAACCTCAGAACATATAGCTGATCTCTGGTTTGAACATGGTTTCATTTCATGATTTAGCTTTCCTTAAGTGAGCAGCCTGATAGAAATCCCATAAAACATAGCATTAATAATAATAATAAAAAGGACAATAGGGGAAAAAAACACTTCCTTTCTCTTTTGTTGCTGTCATCCAGTTTTTGCCATTTTCTCAGTTAGGTAGATTTTATTAAGAGAAACGCTTTTCAAAATGCAAGGAAGCTTGGTGATAAGTCCAAATTCACTGGATGCTAGTTTTGTTTTACAGCATTTATTCTCTTCATGTTTCCAGAGCATTTTAAATGAATCTAATGTCTATTTCTCCTAATAAAACTGTTAATGACCCTGAGTTGTAAAACGATGGCACAATTAGGCTTGCCTTGTGTTGAATTTAAGCTACACATGCGCTGACACACAACTTGTCAGCATTTTCCATATCTTATACCACAAGGACAAGCTCTATTTGTTTGGACTCAGGAGTGTTATTAATCGACACTGTGGTGCAACTAGTGTTCTTAACAACCTCTTTTGAAAGTAATTTTGTGGAAATGGACAAGGACTGACTTTGTTAAGGTTAATTACTTAGTATTTGCCACATCTGAAGGAACATTGACTGAGAAAGTTGCTTTATTGAATAAAGAGGGTGATGCTGAGTTTATGAGTTTAAGAGTCTCCTGAAATTAGCACTGCATATAATTGAAATAGATTTAAGTCGGATACAATAATTTCAAACTGAGACTTTATGTAAATGCTTACAAAGCCTACTGAGTGAATAAAAGAAAGTGAGCTGATTGTACTGGCAATTGGTACTTATCTCTGAAATTTTGTTGGTTGGTCTGTTTTCAGTTGATAGGACTGTGCATTGGTGTTGCACATTCTCAATTCCATGTGCTCTTGCCCTGTGAATTCTGTTGGGATTGCAGTGCTGTCTGCAGCAGGTATGGACCCTTCCTCTTGAAATTCTCTCAGCTGTCAATTACAGGATGGCAGAGGATCAATAACACAGCTTGGCGCCCAGCCAGCATGGCTCAGTGGTTGAGTGTTGACCTATGAACCTGGGTTGCAGGCTGGATCCCTAGTAGGGGATGTGCAGGAGGCAGCCTATCGATGACACTCTCTCATCATTGATCTCTCTCTCTCTCTCTCTCTCTCTCTCTCTCTCTCTCTCTCTCTCCCTTCCTCTCTGAAATCAATAAAAGTATTTAAAAAAATAATAAAATTATTTTTTAAAAAGAACAACAACAAAAAAAGGGAACACAGCTAGGCACCATGGTAAGGAGCATGGGCTCAAATGCCAGGTGGCCTGGTTTTGAACCTGGCATAGCCATTCCCCAAGTGACGTTGGGCCACTTACTTGTCCCTTGTGTGTCTGAGTTTTCTCAGCCATCTCCTCCCACACCACCCATCATTCTCCTTTGTTTTCGTTTCCTTGAAAGATCTTATTGCCACCTGGGCAATGTGTCAGCATTGCATGAAGTGAAATCAGCAGCTTCCTTCACTCTAATGGCCAGCTGGCTCCTTCCACTGGAATGGAAGGTACATGAATGCTGGAACTGCAACTTTCACACTCAATATATGTAATAAAATCTGGCACATAACAAGTCAAGCTGCATGATTTGATGGAAGGACAAATGAATGAATGAAAAATGGAGATAGAAATTGGATGCACAAAATGTCAGTTCTCTGTGATGCTCCTGGAAGACCAACTGGATGAAGCAGAGAAAAACTAAATGTTCATCACTGGAATGAAAGAAATCATCCAGGAGTGGAAAGAAAAGGACCCTGATAAGGAAAGGAAGCCAGTGATAGGTAGCATTAGAGCAGTTTCACGGAAGGGTATGGATAGGGAGTCTCTCAGATACAGGATGTAAGAAAAGCAATGTGCCCAACTGAACTGAAGTAGAGAGTAGTTGGAGGGGATGGTTTTTTGCCTCACAGACAACTTGAAGTAGCCCACAGCAATCCTGAGCTGTTTGTCATATACTAAAACAACTGGAACATTATTCTCTCCTTTGTGGATGTGTAACCAAAGGCAAACATTAATAGGGTGATGAGTGAGGAAGCTGCTGTGCTAGCTCTGTGCAATGCTGACACATTACCCAGGTAGTAATATTCAGACAATGAATAGATGTAAAAACATTTTAGTCCATGAATGCAGAGTAAGGAGAAGGCATGGGACCAGATGCTCTTGGCAACAGAGGAAGTGCCCAATGTCAAAGGCAACCTTGGTTGTTGGTACAAGATCTGCTATCGTCGTGGCTTCTCTGAGGTTTGGAGCAATGTGTCTCCCTTCATATGATTTAAATGAGACTCATTGACAAGAGTTGAAAATAGGTAACAAGAATTCACATGACCTTCTAGCTCCTGCTCACTTATAATTCTTTACACTGTTTCAGATATGGTAGCTCCAGATACTGTGGTAATCAGGATGCTCCAATACACTGTCACACACTATGAATTTGGGTGATATCCATGCCACATCATTAGCACCATGTTCCTGAAAGGTTTGAAGAGGAGGAGGGAACTGTGCACATAACACCTCACCCCCGTCTACGCCTTCCTCACACTTCTGTAGAACAGATGGCAGAGAGGCATTAGTTGTCTCATGTTTTGTTTTGAAATGTTTTATTGTAAAATAAACAATCCTGCAGTAGAGTTATTTGTCAGAGCATGCAACTAGACTTAAAGTTAAATGTCTTTACCCTGCTACCCCTACCTCAAAGCACAATTCAAACAAAAATAAAATGTATCAAACAAAATAAAAATTAAGCTGCAGTCAAAAGGAACTCACAAAGCTGAAACTCTACCTGCAACTTACATCTTTATCCTGATGTGTTTCAGCATATGTAATCTTCCTACTTAGCCACAAATTAATGCTTTCATTGTACTGCACTTAGTCTTATTTTGCACTGCAGTCTGTTCAAGGTGGTTAAGACAAAGTCGCTCCAGTAACAAGTATTTATCTTTGTACCAAGTGTAAGGTACAATGCTAGGTACAAAAGTGTACAACATGGTCATTGCTCTCAAAGGATTTAAAATCTGGCTAAGTATTTTTCTTGTAAAATAACTACTAAAAATATACAACAGCATGTGTTAAGCAACAGCTAATTGGTTTAGACAACAGCTACTATAGGAGGTCAGGAGAAGGTGAAATGACTTAACACTTAAAAAAGAAAATGTTCATGTAAGGTGTGAGTTGTGATTCAGATTAGAAGAGAAGGAATAAAAGGTATTCCAAAAAGAAAGGCTAACAAGAATAAAGGCACAGAGACAGGAAAACACCAATTGTGTTGGGGGAGGGGAACAATAAACTATGGCAGGAATGATGAAACTCAGAAGGTAGAAAGCCCAAATTAAGATGCATAAGTGTACCCCTAAAATTTTTTTAGGTTCCAGGATTATTCCTAATCTAACTTGGAAGTTTACTCTTTGCTGAACTAGCATACTATAGTTTGAGTGCAATTTCATTCATTCATTCATTCATTCATTTGTTCAGTTTTGTGGCTGTGCAGATGCTGCAGATATAATGAAGTTAGAATATGGGCCTTTTCTCTCAAAAAAGATGACAGTCTAATGTGAAACACAGAGAAGTACACATAAATTATAACAACCCAGGTTGAAAGTCATGGCCATGCCAAAATTGGGCCACCTTTGGCAGTTCACTAAAACACTGTTCTATGAAGTGAGCTCATGCAATAACGAAGAAGTCCAGAATAAAGTCAGCAAGTGACTCATCATCGCTCATTTATCTTTAATATTGCAACACAGAACTGTTGTATTGACAACTTATGGTGGCAGTATGTTGCAAGGCAGTATGTTGTCTTGTTTCTTTTATTATTGAAATAAAAGGAGAAAATGATAAAACCAAGGAAAGAGTTCTCAGAACTCAGGCCCTCTGAAGAGACTGGCACTGTCAGAAGGGAAAAGATGCCTACATTTTGTTACTCCTAATTGTTAGCATTTAATCATGGCCAGATGTAGAAGATCACATAACACTTCGCTGGCACTATTCTAGGGGCTTTACATGTAATAACTTAATTATCACAAAAACTCCAGGGGCCAAGTCCTATTATCATCCCCTTTTCATAGGTACTTACTGGTTAGAGAAAGTTGTTTAAGGCACCAAAATCAGTAAGAGGAGGAGGTAGAATTGAAACTCAACCATGTTCATATATATACTATAAATATATGAGGGGCAGGCCACCTTACACCTTTTATACTTTCTTTGTTTGTGTTTTGGTAATCTTTGCCTGTGGATATTTTTTCCATTGATTATATTTTTAGAGAGAGTGGAAGGAAGGGGAGAGATAAACATTGATGTGAGAGAGACATCGATTGGTTGCCTCCTGCAAATGAAGTATGTGCCTTTGACTGGAATTGAACCCAGGACCCTTAGGTCCACAGGCATCTGATGCTCTATCCATTGAGCCAAACTGGCTAGGGTTCAGCTGTGTTCTTAATCAGTGTGCCACACAGCCTTCTCATATGTGGAAAGATTCCCAAGAGGTAATGGTGTACAGAGAAAGGGGGATCTTCAGAAATATAACGATCAATTAAATCTAAGAAAAAATTAGAATGGGTAGAGCAAAATGATGCAAAGAGCCCACCTTTTCTTTTTCATCTTAAAACACTGCAGTTAGAATAAAATGTAAACAGGGAATGGTTTCTTTTAGATAACTGATAAAAATAGTATTTAATATTGATTGAGCATCTATATGTGCTTCGTACTTCACACATCTATTTTACTAAAGGAAAATTGAAGAGATTTACAGTTAAATAGAGAGAGATTTGTTTAATCTTCATCACACTTCATCCCATTAGCAAGGACTAAAATATAGGTTTATCTGACTGGTCTTTATTGCCACACTCTATATTAATTATACCTTTAGGTTATCAGACCTTCAGATTCTCTGGGTTTTTCTTTCTCCTATTAATGTGTTAGGTGCCAAAAGTCCTGCTGTGCTGGAGCATAGTCAGGACACGCATTGAGAGGATAAGGATGCATCTCTTTGACATGGTGGCTGGCTCTGTGTGACATTTCAGAACCAGAAGTACTATTTGGGAACTATTTGGGATAATGCATGCCTCTGCCTCCACCATAATTATGGAAAATTGCAGATGTATTTCTAATACCTAATATTTAATATCTATTAATGCTTCTTTCTCTTGAAGTAAGATATTTTACCTGCCTGACACATTTTAAGGTATGAACTCCAGAACAGAAAATCACACGTCATTTCAAGTTCAAAGAACAGAAAATCATAATCAGCTGAAGTACAGAGGGTGGAGATTGCATTACTACTGTTCAACTTCTGATTGCCAAATAAGAACGTATGTACTATTTGATCCCAATGAAGGTACATGTATCAAAAATGGTATAGGACAAAGAAAAATTAACCATATTCTTAAACTCATTTAGTGAAAAGATGATGCTCATTGGATGTCTTCAACATGCCTACCATTTATCATATTTTACAGTAACTCATTTGTTTCTCACAATGACCCATGGATCATGATCTCATTTTATATATGGAACAATTGAACTTCAGCCCAGATAAGTAGTAGTAGTTCCTCTCAGGTTACAGAGGCAACTTGGACACACCTTGCTCTTTTATTTATTTTAACTATTTTACTTTTGTACTAGGAGAGAGTATAGAAACCATCTCTTTGTTCCCACCCAAAACTGTTATAAAGGCTTCATATATCCTGAAGAATAGGAAAAGAAGAGAGATTTACAGACAGAAGTAATGCAAATAAGAAAGGGCAAAAACTATTGTTAGAGAAAACATCTATATATGACACTTGAAGTATTTTACTTCCTGTCACACCTTCCCAAACTTCTGGCTCCATTTCCCTTTCTTGAGATAACACACAAGTGTGATGCTGAATTTATTTTCCCAGGGAAAGAACTAGGAGTATTACTAATAAGAAAATACAGTTTTGCATTTCTTTGGATAGCTTTATAAAATGACGCCCCGCCCCCATCCAAATGTTAAATCTTTAGCTGTAATGTAAAAGGCTAACTTTGATTCATTTACCTTTCTCAAATATTGCCTTTTGCAATAAATGTATTGGTCTAAATTCGATTCTGTTAATGACACTGTACTTTGGATTTCCAATGGCTTAACTGTGTCTAGTAGCACAACTGAAGGATAATCTGACTAAGACCCATAAGACTGTTCGTGTGGTTTTGACCCTGAGAGAAGAGTGGGAGGTATTATCCTTTCTACTTTGTGCCATTCTCAGAGGACAGTCACAAATGTGTAAATGAATATGAAAGAGAAATAAAGGGGACAGCCAGATTGCCAGAGATCCATTACTTTACCCCTGGGGTATGTGGCTATTACAGAACTGGGGCAAATGCCAAGAGCAGTGAATTCAAGGGAGGCTCCCTGAAGTGAGTCATCTATTTAGACAACATCAGAGGAATATCGGGTCAGCTCCTACTGGGTGAAAAGGTAATACCAGGGGCATCTGGTAGTCACTTTGGGAATTACATTAATTTATGGTAACCTGAGTACAGAACGGTAAAGTGTCATTAAAAGCGAAGGCAAATTTATTCCTATTCAAGTTGGAAATAGCTGCTGGTCATGCATCTTTTCCCTTTAGCCACACTTGCTAACATGAATGGCAGCCATGATCGGTTTGAAAGATAAAAGATAAATATCTAGTTTACTAAGTAATATCCTCTCCTGTCTTTAGTGAGTTAATGCTGACCAATTGCCCATTCTGAATAGAGAGGCAAAATAAGACAGTAGAAAACAACCAAACTAATATTAGGGAACTTGGCCCTACCACTTTCTGTCAGTATAACCTTGGGCAGGTAACTGAATTTCTCTGAGTCTCAGTTTAGTTGTGTGTTTAAGATGGGCATTGGAAAACAGCATCCTCTTTATAAAGTTTCTGTATAATTAAAATGACATATAGAAAATCCATCTGTAACTTGAACAATACTATACAAACTTTATTCATAACAGCTATCTTTAAAATGTAAAAAGGATTCTTAGGCAATATAATACAAATTCCAGTTTCCTGGACAGAAATTTTGAATAAACCTGGAGTCCAAGTTGATCTGTATTCCAAAGCTGGAAAGGACACGAATGGCTAGAGTAACCTGCTGAGCTCAAGTCTCATTCATCAATTTTTTCCTTTATGGATCATACTTTTGGTGTTGTATCTAATAAATCTTTACCTAATCCCACATCGCAAAGATTTTTTTCTATATTTTCCTTTAGAAATGTTATAATTTTAAGTCTTATGTATAAGGTCTATGATCCACTTTGAGTCAATTTTTATACGTTGTGAAATAGAGTGTGTGGAACTAATTTCACTTAGTTCCATTGACTTGTCTATCTTAATGCCAGTGTCACACTGTTTTGATTACTGCAGCTTTATAAATTTCTTGCAAGCAGGTAATGTTAGCTCTTCAACTTTTTTATTTTTCCAAATTGTTTTTTGCTATTCTAGGTCCTCTGCATTTATGCATAAATTTTAGAATCAGTTTGTCAATTTCCACAAAAAAATCCATAGGAAATTTGATTGGGATTACATTGAATCTATAGGTCAATGTGGGGAAACTTTAGTCTTCCAACTCATGAAAAGGTATATTTCTCTGACCAGTAGGTTAGCTTGCTCCCTAGGGTACAGATGATTGGGACTGAGCGAGATGGGCCGGACATGCCCTGGAGCCCTACCATAGTCTCTCCCTGGCTGGCCAGCCTCCCCACGTCCCTCCCCAGCTGGGGATGATGGGGCTGGACACATCCTAGAACCTTCTTGCGGTTCCTCCCCAGCCCGGATCTTGCACTGGTGGAATCCCTTGGCCTGACCTGTACCCTTTCACAACCCGGGACCCCTTGGGGGATGTCAGAGAGCTGGTTTCAGCCAATCCCGCAGGCCACTGTCTTCGGGAGAGCACCAGATGCAGGGCTCACGGCTGGCAAGCATTGCTGTGGTGGCGCGAGCCTCTCCCGATCAGGACTGTTTGGGCTGTTTGGGCATGAGCCCGTGGCAGGCACAGTGGGGCTGTCATGAGCAGGAGCAGCAGGTAGGAGTGTCAGGGGATGTTGTTCTGCAGGTTTCAGCCTGATCCCCAGAAGCCACCCAGAGGGACTCCACCTGTGCACAAATTCATGCACTGGGTCTCTGGTACAGTGGTACCTCGAGATACGAGTGCCCTAACATATGAGATTTTTGAGATACGAGCCCTGGAGTGAGCGATTTTTGCTTTGAAATACGAGCAACATTTGAGATAGGAGTAATCGCGTGGATCGGCCGGCTGCACATGAGACCCACCAGTTTACCGAGACTCGAGCGTCTCATAGTTTCCCACGCCTCAAGGTTATGGAACGAATTAAACTCGTATCTCGAGGTACCACTGTATATACATATTTCAGTGTATGGGTCTTGCCTATCTTTTGTCAGATATATCCCTAAGTATTTTATTTTTTTAATGCTGTTGTACATGTATTATTTCAAAAATTATTAGTTCTGATTTTTCATTGGATATTGATATTATAGTCTAAAGCTTGCTATACTCACTAGTTCTGCTATTTTTGTAGATTTCACTGGATTTTCTATGTAGACACTTATGACATTTGTGAATAAAGACAGCTTTAGACCTGCCTTTCCAATCTAGATAATTAGATATTTCATATTTCATTTTCTTGACCAATTGCTCTGGCTAAATCTCCCTGTATAAAGCTGAATAAAAATAGTGACAGCAGTCACTCTTTTTGCCTTGTTCCTGATGTTAGTAGAAAAATATTTAGACTTTTATTATGAAGTATGTTATTGGCTATAGGTTTTTCATAGATGGCATTTTCAGATTGAAGAAGTTCTCTTCTATCCTGGTTAGCTAAGAATTTTTATTAGAAATGGATATTGGATTTTGTTATATGCTTTTCAATAGATTCAACTGAGATTATCATATACTTTGTTAAAGTTTCTTAATATGGTGATTTAATTTTTTTTTAAAGTTAAACCAACCCAGAATTCATGAGGTGATTCCCATTTGGTCATGATCCTTCTTTATACAAAGATGGGTTCCATTTGCTATAATTTTGTTCAGAAATTTTGTTTCTAGGGATGTATTTTTCATTTCTTGTAATGTCTTTGTACAGTTTTAGTATCAGGGCAATAATGTTGGTCTCAAACAATGTATTGGGAAATAATCCCTTTATTTCAATTTTCTAGAAACATTATTCCTTATTGTTTTGTAGAATTTATCCAGTGAAACTATCTGGGCCTGGAGTTTTCTTTGTAAGAAGGTTTTTTATCTATAAATTCAATTTCTTTAGTAGGTGTAGGAATATTTTTCATTTCTTTTTGAGTGAACTTTGTGTCTTTGAAGGAATCTGTCCATTTCACCTAAGTGTCACATTAATAGGCATTGTTGTTCATAATATCCCTTCATTTTCCTTTTAGTATCTGTAGAATATATAATGATGTTATCTCTCTCTTTTCCAATATTGGTAATTTGTATTTTCTCTCTTATTTTCATGATCAGCCTAGAGATTTATTAATTTTATTTGATCTATTCAAAGAACCAGCTTTGGGTTTCATTGATTTATCAACTATTTTTGTTTTCTATTTCATTAATTTTCACTTTGATTTTTATTATTTCCCCCTTTCCTGCTAACTTCGGCTTTATTTGCTCTTTGTTTTCTAGTTTCTTAAAGTAGAAGCTGAGGTCACAAATTTAAGACCCTTTTTCTTTATAAATATAGACATTCAGTGCTATAAATGTCCTCCTAAGTATTGTTTTAGCAGTATCCCACAAATTTTGACTCGTATTTTCATATTCATTCAGTTAAAAACATTTTATAATATCCCTTTTGATATTTTCTCTTGACCTATAGGCTATTTAGAAGTGTGTTATGTAGTTTCCAAACTTGGGAGATTTTTCCAGGGATATTTCTGTTATTGATTTCTAATTTTATTACACTGTAGTCAGAGAACATACTCTGTACTACTTAAATCCTTTTAAAAATATAGAGAATATTTTATGGCCCAAAATATGTTTTTTTTGGTAAATGTTCCATGTTTATTAAAAATAAAGTGTATTGTGCTGTTATTGGGTAGAGTATTTTATGAGTCAATTAGACAAAGATGATTGATAAGTATTCCTAACTGTACTACATCATGAATGATTTTATGTCTCCTTGTTTTATAAATTATTCACAAAGGAGCATTAATATCACTGACAATTATTGTGGATTTTTCTATTCTCCTTGCAGTTCTATCAGTTTTTTTTCTTTGAAACTTATTAGGTATATATGTATTTAGGACTCTTTTATCCTCTTAAATTGGCCCTTTTATCATTATGTGATACCTTCTTTTCCCTATTAATAATTTTTTGCTTTGCAATCTACTTTTCTAATGGTAATATAACCACTTAGCTTTTGTTTTTATTAGTGTTAGCATATACTTTCACTTTTTTATTTTTAATTTATTTATATTTTTATATTTAAAGTGTGTTTCCTTTTGGCAGCATATGGTTTTTAATTCAATGTAACAATCTCTGCTTTTTAATTAGAGCATTTAGACCATTTATATTTAATATCATCATTGATTTGGTTGGGTTTAGGTCTATCATTTGCTATTTGTTTTATATTTTCCCGTCTGTTCTTTGTTCCATTTTCCATCTTTTGGAATGGATGAATATTTTTAATGATTCTTATTTTATATCCTTTGTTGGCTTGTGAGTTATATCTCTTGGTTTTGTAATTTTACTGGTTATAAAACACTTTTTAAAGTCAAAGTTTTCAAATACCAAGAAGGATATAAATCTGACCCCCCCATAAAAAGTCTATAATTATGTGTCTTGTCTTTAATTTTTAGAAAAGCTCTACAATGAATGTGTTGAAAAGATCAAATTGAAATAAATATTGCAATTCATAATCTTTTCAATGGAGCCAAAATGCCAGAATACATTTTACTCTTTTAAAGCAAATTCAATGATAGCTGAAGTAAGATTTTTAAAAACTTTATTGAATTCATTGGAGTGGCATTGGTTATAAAATGATATAGGTTTAAGGTGTAAAATTCTGTAATACATATTGTATGTTCATTATCCCAAGTCAAGTCTCTTTCCATCACCATTTATCCCCCATATACCTCTTCTACTTCCCCCTATCTCTCTTTCCCTCTGGTAATCAACATAATATTATCTGTGTCTATGGTGCTTTCTTCTTAATCCCTTCATCTTTTTCACTCAGCCCTGCAGTACCAATCCCCTCTAACATGTCAGTTAGTTCTCTATCTATGAGTCTGTCTCTATTTTGTTAGTTTATTTTGTTCATTAGATTCCACCCTATGAGTGAAGTCACATGGTACTTTTCTTTCTCTGACTGGCTTATTTCATTTAGCATAATGCTCTCCAGGTCCATCCATGCTGTCACAATGGTAATATTTCATCCTTTTTCAAGGCTGCAAAGTGTTCCATTGTTTAAATGTACCATGGCTTTTTTATTCACTTATCTACTGATGGACACTTGGGTTGCTTTTAAATCTTGGCTACCATAATGCTGCAATGAACATAAAAGTGCATAAATTCTTTAGCACTAGAGTTTTGGGTTTCTTTGGATATATTCCCAGATGTGGAAAAGCTGGGTCATAAGGCGGTTCATTTTTTTATTTTTAACTTTATTCATAATACTTATTTTACAATTTTTTGATGAGAATTAAGAGAGACAATTTTAGAGATGATTATTTATGACTAGAGGCCCAGTGAATGAAAATTCATGCACTAGAGGTGGGGCGGGTCCCTCAACCTGGCCTGCCCCCTTTCACAATCTGGGAGCTCTCAGGGGTGGGAGGTGACCAGCAAACAGGGAAGGTGACACCCCATCACACCTCTGCTGCTGCCTCTGCAGGCAGCGCAAGCCTCGGCCAGCCCTGGTTACCTGAGCCTTGTGTGGCCCTGGCAGCTGGGGGACTAAGGGGACTGGGGAATCCAGAGGCAGGCATGCGGGAGGATCTGGGCCTGTCTGGGGGCGGGCCTGGACTTGCTGTGCACCTGCCGCCCCAGTGGGGCTGAAAGGACTGGGTGCCACCATCTTGTGGCTGTGGTCACTGTTATCTTTGTGGGCATGGCAGTCGATTAGCATATTCCCTCATTATTGGCTGTGGGTTATGCCATCTTTGCAATGGTATGAGGGTCAACTAGCACATTCACTCTTTATTAGATAGGATTAGTTAAGTAATGCCTTTACTTTTCATTAATGTAACAATAGAAGGTAGACCGTAGGATGTAATGAATAAAATTTCCTTCTTGAAGCCTGGATATTCATCCCAATAAAAACATATTCATCCCATGTGAACATATGGTGGTTGTTATTAATAGTATTATTAACAATAATAATTAATGAAGGGGGAAGTGAGGACTTAGATTAAACCTCTTCATTCAGCAGAAGCAGGTGAGCACCCTGTGAAGGGGACAGAATTTACCAGTAAAATGTGCTCTGTACTCAGTGTAAACAGATGCAACAGCAGAATGGAATTTCACTTCAGCCATGCCATTCTGTGTTGATGTCAAATGCTATCTGCTTTCATATCCTCCCACCCAGGCTACAATGACCTAGGAAACAGTTATCAAATCAAAATAATGTAATGTAATGTAATGTATATATGATGGTTTCATTACAGGCCTGCCATTTTTTTCTTTAGTTGACAATAGTAGTCTCTTAGAAGTCCTCAGTGCAATGTAGTTGCATTAGAGGAGCCAGGTACTGGCATTATTAAAAATCAGCCTGTTCTACTAAACTCCCCAGTTGATTAGGTTCTTCAGTAAGCTTCTTATTTGTCAATGTTTTTTCTTTGATATGGCTAGTTTTCTTTTATATATAAGCACATCGCATAGCTACTTTAAAACAGAGATGCATAACTTCTGAAGCATTGGTGCCATATTGGAAATCTTTTGAAAACCTAAAGGCTAATTCTTTGATGTATACTTGCATGAAACATCAATGCATTACTGGATGTAGTCATATCAAAAACAAGCTAGGTATTGACATTAGCAATCTCCCAACAAAGTAAGGATGTGAATGTGTGTGTGTGTGTGTGTGTGTTTAAACAAAATGATTTTGAAAAAGGAAACTGAGGTAGTGAAGCTATTATAAAGATATTTACATGGGTTGAGAAACAGAAAACTTGGGTTCTACCTTAGATTCTATTCTGAGGTCTTGGAAAACAGGGGCATAAAGCTCTTCTTTGTAGCCAGAGTTCTTATTATGCCCCAAGCATTATTTGCTGCATGTGTAAAAAATATTTTCCATATACCACTATAAGCTGGGAGTTCCTGGTCTAGTCACTCAACATTTATGAGTCTATTTCCCTCATCATTAAACTGGAAATGACAGTCACAATACCTTATTGGCTATACATGGTGGGACAAAAGTAGGTTTACAGTTTTTCATATAAAAATAATAAAATAATTAATAAATAATAATATAAGAATAAACTGTTTTTTGTACTCACAACTGTAAACCTACATTTGCCAAAATCTGTATTGTGTGAAACAAAGGAACCATTTTATGTGATTATATATTATGAAAATCAGAATATGTTGGTTGGGCACATAGTCTCTGGCCTCAAAGGACTTAGTTAGAATAGCTGTCAGATTATTGAGCACATTCTTTAGCTATTCATCATTATTTCATCTGTGAAATGGGAGTAAAGATTGGATAAAAAAGGTGGATTGAACCCAGGAATCCCTATTCCTTCCCATACAAAATCCCATGAAATAACAGTAAAGGTATTTTTAAAAATAATTATAAAACCACACAGCATTGGAAAATAAGAGTTTGTGTCATCAAAGGGCAAAAGGTTTTAAAGTATTCCTGAAAGGTAGAAATTAGATGGAGACTGAGAATGGATAAACCATGCCCCCAAAGGCAAGCAGGAGAGTACACTGCGAAAGGGACAGCATTTACTAATAAAATGTGCTCTGTGTAAACAGATGCAACATCAGAAGCACGGATGTGTGATCAACTGGCGAATTAAATTCTGATCATGAGTCTTGTTACTTCCCCCACCTAAACCCCTCCATTGGTTGAAACAGTAAGAAAGAGCCCCATGACTAGAAAGACAGGCAACACCTAGGTTAACTAGAGACCCCAAGGAAGGGCAAGGTACACCCAAACCCAGAAGAAAAGTTTCCAGCAAAATGAGCATATATTTTTATTTTCATTTCACTTGAGAGCACCTGTAATGAAAACTTGCATCTTCTCCCATCCCTCTACCATCAAATCCCCTAAAAAGATTTTAAAACACAGTGAAAGAACAAATAAGAATCAAATTACCAAATATTTTACGTAAACCAAAGTAACATGCAAAATATGAACAAAGATCAACAAATAATACCCCAAAAAGTACATAAGAAAGAGTTACCGGAACTAGCAGAATATTTCATTATTTAAATAAGACTGACTAATTAAAAGAAAATCTAGAGGATTGCAATATCATAAAAGAAAAAGAGACTGTTATAAAAATAAAACAATGAATCTGGAATTAAAAATTTCCAGATAGCCTAGCTGGTATGGTTCAGTGGTTGAATGCTGACCTATGAACCAGAGATCAAGGTTGATCCCTGGTAGGGGGCATACAGGAGGCAGTCAATTAATGATTGTCTCTCATCATTGATCTCTCTCTCTCTCTCGAGGCAATCAATTAATGATGGTCTCTCATCAATGATCTCTCTCTCTCTCTCTCTTTCTCTCTCTTTCTCTGAAGTCAATAAAAAATATATTTTTAAAAAATTCCAGACAGCACAAAAAGCATCTCTGTACATGGCTGGAAAGGAAAAGGGACACAAACGCAGAGCCAAAGGAAAAGAAATAAAGGTACAAAGTGGGGGTAATAGTAGTGGCTCCTCAGAGGGGTATTCCCAGGAAAGCAAAAGTAACATTGCCTAGTCCAGTGGCTACTATATAGGAAGGTTATAAGAAAGAGCTACTTTTATTGTAGTTGTTATAACCATACTACATAATTCTTAGTTACTAATGCTATAATTATTATATTAGCACTAAAATGAGATCTCAATCCTTGATCTACCTGCAAGGCCCTAGATCTAACACTGTAAGAGCTCATACCACTGAGAGGAGGAGAGAGGCAGGGAGAAAAGAGAAAGTAGGGTGCCAGGATCCTGGGGCTGGGTGATAATGTTCTTTAGAGAGTTTGGGGGAGGGAATGTAGGAAGCAAGGTGTGAGAACAAGAAAAAGAGGGGCATGGGAGGGAAAGAGGAATTCCTCCCCTGATATTCAGGGAGGAGCAGCATCTGGGCTGGTGATGTGAGCTCACTCTGGGTTCTGACGTGGTAACTGCTTCCCAGGCCCAGTGCAAGTGTGAGAGTCCCCAGGGGCTAAATGAAGGCTCTGCATGTGTCCACGCCACAAAGAAAGCCAGCATTACACTTATCCTGCAGTCTCTTGTGCCCTGCCCAACAAAATACCCCTTTGGGTCCTTTGGATCGGAGATAACCTTGAACCAGATGGGTCTCTGAGATGCGTCCAAAATTAGAACAAGAATTCCAGACCTCTGTCCTATAACCTAGAGATATAAGAAGGTTTTACATTTTATTTTTGTCAAGGTTGACAACCTTGCTTGCAATTATATTTATTAATCAATCAAAGCTTCTACTACTTAATATGAATATTGGCAGCAAAGCAATTTCAATTTGCTCATGAGAAATGTTGCTAGGCTACAAACCATATATGTATTCACAAAGCCCTAATGCACACATGCCCCTGAGTGCCTTTTAAAAGAGTTGCTTTCTAAAAATTATCCTTTGGGCTTCAAATTGGTCCCTGTTCCTCAGAATTCTATTATTTACTCATATCACTAAATAAATGTCTTTATTTTTAAGAGAGTGATGCAGGATAGCTAGGGACACATTTCTGGATGTTTTATAAAGAACTCATCCAACTAACTATTATACTTCATTACCATTAAGTGCCCAATAATAAAATCAGTTTGCAGATGCCATCCACATTTCCATATATTATTTATACAAGCTTGAGGTTTGTAATTTCAAGACCAAAAATGTTGATAGAAATTTGCATAGTATTGAAATGGCATAATTTATTGATGAAGCACACAAATAACAGAGGTGATGCTTTCGGCAGTTTGGAGGCTAATGTATAATTTACAACACTAAACAACTTCACGGGCAAGAGTGAAAATTGCACATTAGGCCTTTCCTGAGAAAATATTAGCTATAAAATGAAGGCATTTAGCTTTGTGTTTTGTAACAAGGGCATCTTTATGGGAAACTGATAGACTGTTAGCTTTTTTTTTTTATCCTCACCCAAGGATATGTTTTTATTGGTTTGAGAGAGAGAGGAAGGGAGAAAGGAGAAAAGAGAGGGGGGGGGTGAGAAACATCAATGTGAGAAACATCCATCAGTTGCCTCAAGAAGGCACCCGGAACAAGGTTTGAACCCAAAACCTTTTGATGTATGGGATGACACTCCAACCAACTGAACCACAGGCCAGGGATCAGTGGCTTTCGGTCTGTGATTGGCATAAAGAAACATCAATCTGTTGAAGAGAAAAGGCAGGCAGACATCTTTCTGTCTGCCTCTCCAATCCTCCAATCATACCAACCTTTCATTAACATTTGAATGCAGAAAGGATAGAAATAAAATATTGTATTTAAAGACCCATATAGATGGGGCTGAATTGTATATCAACAATGTTACTCAAAACCAGACAAATTTATAATTTGAAATAATTTATTTTAAAATTAAGAGAGCCTATCTAATAAAAGGGTAATATGCAAATTAACCATCATTCTGTCACTAAGATGGTGGTGCCCATAGCCACAAAATGGCAGTGCCCAGTCCTCTCAGCCCCACCGAAGTCCCCCAGGCCTGGGGAGGGGGCAGCCACTGAGAGCGGGCAGCATGAGCAGCCTGGTGGAATGCTTGCTTCATTGCCATGGTGAAGAGGCAAGCATTCCACCTGGGCCACTGAGGGCCTCTGGCCAGGCCGGGTGTGGATGGGCCTCTGGGCCATCAGAGCCCCTGGACAGCAGGTGTGGAGTGGCCAGGCCCCACAGAGAGCTACTGGTGCACAGATTTGTGCTCAGGGCTACTAGTTTATATTATAATAAGAATTAAATTATTGATTATTATATCTAAAGTTTATGTCTTACAGGGAAATCCAATGCAAAGTTTAACCACTAGATCAGTTTTCTACAAAGACTTTCAAGATCACAGGATAATGGGCTCTATTGGACACCTAGAATTTTTCCCAATTCTCATTCCCACACCCAGCTTTATAATAAAACTTTGATTCTACTCAAACATACAGTTAACCCTCATGTGACTCATGACTTATGCAAGGCTGACTTTGTTCCCATTTTCAGGGAGTTGTGGGAGGATGTTATTTAGTCTAAGCAAATCATAGAATCCTGCTCTTTGTGCTATGGATGCTCCTGAGGTCAATTCCATCCAATGAGATGTGAAGAAAAGTCTGCTAGGATCCTTCTCAAAAATATTTCTGCATGCCTGAGAATGAAACTCAGGAAAAGAGGTGTCGGTCCTTTCCCAGATTTCACATATCTGGAAGTATGCCTGGCATATTGCACCATTTTGTAGCAACTAGGCAATCCAGTCAGAGTTCAAACTCAACACTGTGAAGATGGGGAGAAAATGGAAAGGACTTGGGACTCAGTGGCTTGTTAGAGCTGCTGACTCAACCAATCTTAAAGACTGCCCCAATTCTCAATTTTTTGTTTTATAAGCTAATAAATTCCCTCTATATTTGGGTGAAGCTGAGTAAAAATTTATGTCACTTGTAGAACTGAAGACATCAGAATTTACATATAGACTATTTTCTATTTTTTGGTTGCCTCCCACCTAATGCTGCCCATTGAAAATTTGGTTATTACTGATGTGTAATCTTGGTGGAAGAGTACTAGTAAAGAAGCAGGAAGGTCAGATCCTTTCTTTCCTCTCCTATTGGACATCAAGGGAATGGACATATGACCTGAATTCGGCCAAGAGTATGTTTTACCTCTTGCCATCAATTTTAAATCACTAGTTCAAGAATGGAAGGAACATGGGTGATGATATTTATAGCAACAGTGTGGGCTGACTAGAAATCTGTTGGCGACTTTGGCTGCTCCTCCTCCTCCTTGGCCCATTGGAAGCCCCTTGATTTCTGCCCATTCTCAAGCCCAATCCTCCAGTCTCCTTTTTATTCTTGAGTTGCCCTCAATATACACATTCATATTTTCCCAATAAATCCCACTTTGTTTAAGTTAACCAGGGTTGATTTCTGTATCTTGCCAAAAACAAGAACTACAAATTGATTATTACCCAGCAGATCCTATTCTTAGCTCCAACAGCCAAAAGAGAACCTGTCTGCACAGGTCAATCCAACATATTATCAAGGGCAGCACCATGGCTTTTCTCGCAATATATCTTGCTTTATTTCCTCTTTCTCATATATCAAAAACCATTTTAACTGTAATAGAACTACAGCTAACTCCAAACCCTTTTCAGTAAGAGACAATTATTGTTATTGTGGCTGCTTGAAGTCTCAGAGGTCTGCTAGTGGCAATTTAATAAGAACGTGGAATCTTAAACTCCAGATGTTGCTGGTGCCATTTAATTTAATCTTCTACGTATTACTAGTACTATAACCTCCAACAATACCAAGTGACTATATCAGATGGTATAAAAATATAACAAATGTCTTTCTCTTTTCCTCAAAGCAATTTTAGGCTCTGAAATCAACAGTTATCTTGTCACCATGTTTGTTAATTGGTGGGAACTTTTTTGTGAGTTTTTGAGGTTTTTAGAACCTGTTCAAACACATTCTAAAGAGGAATATATAAATACAAGCAAGGTCAAAGTTTGGCCAAAGAATACTGTAGCAGTTTGTGGTTAAAAATAATAATAAAGCAGGTTATCTATTGTATTGGCATCTTTTGAGGCATTTATAGGATAACAATACATCAGAGTTGAAAGATGCCTTACAGATGACCCACTCAAACTTCCATTTTATGAATAAGTAAACCAAGGTCTAAAGTAGTGGAAAGTTATTTGCCCACAGTGACAAAGTTGGAACTTAGACTTAAGACTCCCAGCTCTGAGTCCAATATAACACTCTCCATCAAAGTCTTGCTTAATTGTTACTCTCAAGTAAATATTTCAAATGTCTGTAGTACAATCCTTTCTGTACTCAAAATCCTCTTATCCAGATCCAGGTAAGATATTTCCTGTCTGGAATTTTCTGCAATTCTTCCTACAAAAATAATCATGTTGGTCTCAAAGCTCTATTTGCACCCACATTACTGACCCCTTCATGATCTATTTGGATATTGTTAACTGTGTGCATGTATACCTGTCACCCCTACTGGATTATACATTCTCCAAGGCCAAGGATTGTACCTTCTTCATCTTCAACTTCGTTTCTTTATCTGTTCTAACAGTTTAAATACAATAAATAATGGCCGAGTTGCACTGAAATGTACTCAACAAACTTTTATAATCCCACAAATGCTCATGGGAATTCATGGTTTAAGATGTCAGTCCCCTTGGCATCCTAACAATCACCACCAATTGCAGAACTGAAGACATCAGAACTTACAATATAAAGCAGTATTAATGGTCAGGATTTCAGGTCCAGTGTTAGACTAGTAGAAGAGATAATCTGTGGTTGGTACTCCTCCAATAAAAGCACCCAGGCAGCCTTGGACTTTAATTACTTGCAGGGTCTGCTCAGACATGAATATAACATGTTAATCATAAATGTATCATGCAAGATACTTTCCAATGCAAAGAAAGAAAAGCCCCATTCACTGTGACTTAAAGAATAAGGAAATTAATTGGCTCATGCAATGGGAAACCCACAAGAAGAAAATATTTCAAGTTTGGCTAATTCACTAACCATATTATGCCCCCTTGGGCTAAATTTTACCCCTCTCCTCTATAATCTTTGGTATTGCCTTTTTCCTAGGCTGGGTCCTCTCTTCATTAGATGTCTGTTGCTAACAATGAAGATTATACACTTTCCTACTACGCCCAGTGCAATAAAAATCTGTCCCTGTCATCTGAATCTAGGTCACATGACCAACTAGTCCTATTACATTCACTACAGGAGAGTCTGATTCTGCCTACTTTAGACATTCAAAGCAGTCTTTCGAAATGGGGATGTATTTAGCTTCCCCCCAGTCTCTTGGGGAAGGGGCAGATACCTGAACAAATTCAGGTTCTGTTGGGAAGAAGGAAGGAGGGAACTATCGGTACATGTGATCTAAGTATAATTCTTCGAATTGTAAATTAGCACAAAGAACTCCTTTTTGGAACTTCAAGTTAAGAGAAAGAAAAGTCATTGTTTTTTAAATAAATAATCATGTGTTATAAATAATATATATTTTCAATATTACCTTTCTATTGGATCAAATTAGTTCTGCCTAGATGACTTATGAATTGACAGATCAGGAAAAAATTCTTCATGGTTAGTAATATAAATTTGGGAACCCATGGCCATTATAAACCCCCATATTGAACAATTTCCTTATCAGAAAATTCACTTTAATTTTCTCTTCCAATTCTTCCAAATGTCTATCTATGCTGTACTTATTTAGAGAGAGCTTTTCCTTCCCACCTACTTATAAACAAGTTGATGATGATTCACTGAATCGTGCTATGCTGATCATGGTGATTAAGGAAGCAGAGGAGCACATTATTATGCTGGGAAGTGGGCATTTTTCTCAAAATTAAAAAAAAAAATTGACACTGAAATGCAAATTACTTATGGTTCTTAAAAGTTTCCCAGCATATTTGCAGCATTCAGTGCTGTCCTCTGAGTGTGGAGGAGGCAAATGCCAACTCAGGGTGCTTCAAGATTTCGGGATGAGAATGGATTCTAGCTCCACAGTCAATCATAATAAATGTGTTAGTCATGGCCTGCTTGGTGGGTAGAGTAGTGAGGACTACCTTTCCATGGCATATAAAGTAATTCTAGGGGGTATGTTTCCTAGAGAGGGGGGGAACCATTCTCTAAGCATCAGAAATAAAATCAAACATCTAAGATGGGCTGGAGATGAAAAGGCTGCTCTCAAATGTTTCTGAACATGTTTTCATTAGTTTATTCCATGACTCATATACACGGAAAGGAAGTAAAAACCCTTGCTAGGTCTTAATGGGACTCCTAGGGGGACAGCTTTCAGCTATGATGCTTTTACTTACCCACGCAGCTTAACTTGAAGTTTCTTGTGTGTGAGGAAGAAAACAGCACCTTTGAGGCAGAGGCGGCAGGGTTACTATACCCTACACAGTGACACCCTCCCAAAAGCTTATTGCAAATAGGAATGACAAGCTCACATAATATAAGAGGCTGGGAACATTTCTTTGGAATTTGAAAAATTTTCAGAAGCTCTTCTGCAGAGATAGGGAATCTCATGGGGCCTCAATCATATAATATAAATCAGAAAGGGGGATATAATTTGCATATATGTAGGATAACAGTTTCTTTTTGTAGAATTTTGTTGTTTAGAGGTTTTTTTAGACAGTACAGAAAGAGCAAATAGTTTATTGCTGCAGAACATTACTCTCTTAAGTATATTTTGTATATATTATACCAAATTCTATTCATTGAGGAAGGTGTCTCTATATGCCTTACTAAAATGGTTTCCCTTATATTCACAAATTATTATTGTACATTCACCTGATTAAAACTTGGTTTTAATGCTCAGAAGATGGTTTAGAATGGGGGAAAAAATCCCCTGCATTGATCACCATTCCCACTTTCCTTTATTGTTAATCTTCTTGAAGAAGCTCATGCTTTCCTTAAGCCATGAAGGCCTGATATTCATACTCTCCACCTTCTTCCTTATTACTTTTCTATCCTTAATATGCAGGAACTATACCACAAGCAGCGCTGCTGAATACACGTCTTTCTTGTCTTTCTCATTACCAGAATGTTATGCCTTACCTCCCCTGGCTCTCCTCCCTGTCTCCCAGGAGTTCCTTTTTACTGGTCTCTAAGAGTTCCTTTTCTTCTTTGCCTCCTGTTTCTACATGTTTTCACACTCTGTTTTTATTCTCTGAAGAATAAAAGTGCCTTTAGAAATCATATCAACACCTCCAGTTCCAACACTTGTCTGAGCCACAGATCCTACTGAACATTTCTCCACCAGACATCTCTACTTTGTGTCCCTTGGCTTTGTCAAGTTTAATGCAGCCAAATCTGAACTTGTTCTTCCCTAATTAAGGGATTAAAACTACCATTTTCATAATCACTCAATGACTTGAGAAACCTCTGCGTCATCCACTCTTTCCTAAACTCCCACATCCAAGACCTGATATACCACATCCAAGATTAGACCTGCTATAAATTTTCCATATCTTCCCCTCCTCTGTATTTCATTGTCTGTACCCAGGTTCTTACCACATGTCTGAATTTCATAATATTTTTCTAACCTTTCTCCCTTTTAATTTGAGATCCCCCTAAAAATGCAATTCATTTTCTTTATTTTCCCCACTTTGGCCTGAGTGACCTTTCTAAAATCCTTTTTTAAAAAAAATCCTTAAAACCTTTAAATCCCTTTAGAATTCTTCATAGTTTTCATAGTTAAGTTCAAACTCCTAATAAGGTTCTTCTTGATTTGTTTATTGAATATTATTCTCCTCTCTCCACTGCCTTCCTCTCTGACCACCTAAGGACATTTTTTCTGGGCACAAATAGTTGTAATTCCCAAGTATGCTCCTATTTATTCACACATGGAAGCCCTGATGAATGGAATAAACTCTCCTCAATGTGTTTAACTGAACCTTCAAAACTCAACTCAAATGCTACCTCCTCTCTTGAAAGCTGTTTTGGATTCTTCATTCTGAATTACATTATTCTTCTCTGAGTTACCTTGGATAACTTTCCTTTCATTACCTAACAGCAGTTTTTATTAATTAATGAACTCATGAAAGGCAAGGGCTGTTATTCATTTTTTCTGCCAACAGTTCTAGGTATTTAATAAATGTTTGTCTAATGAATGAATAAATGAATGAGTGAATGATCAAACCCAGGTGTTTTGAGGAATACAAAAGACTTCTCTAAATTATTCTCTGCTCTAAACAATTTTAAAACTTTAAAAATATATATTTTTTTATTGTTTTCAGAGAGGAAGGAAAAGGGAGAGAGAAACAGGAATGATGAGAGAGAATCATTGATTTGCTGCCTCCTGCATACCTCCACTGGGGATTGAGTCTACAACCTGGGTATGTGCCCTGACCTGGAATCGAACCATGACCTTCTGGTTCATTGGTCAATATGCAACCACTGAGTCACACCAGCCCAGCAATAATCTTAAAATTTTGATACTAAAATTAAAAAATTAGAAAACAATAATAAAAAGGGATATAAGTAACTATGAACAGTTGGTATGAGCTCCTGGTTTAGAAAAATCATAGTATAAAATCAAATTATTTTTCTTGTTCTTAATTTTTAAAAATCTTTTTTGTCTTTATAACATTAAAATAAAGTAGGCTAAAGTTTTTTGTTTGTTTGTTTGTTTGTTTGTTTGTTTGTGGGAGGGGAGGACACAAAAGAACAAAAAGTCCAACTCTTGGCTTTGAATTACAAAATAGGTTTTTGAAATTCATGGCAGAATCAACAGTATTGAAAACCATACAGTTTTTGATTTTCAAGAGCTGGACCTTTTGAAAGGAAAAAATAATATTTGTAAGTTACAGTAAAGTCTGGAAGATTTAAATGTGGAAGCTATATCAAGAATCTTAGAGAAATCTACAGAGCTTGATGCCAATATTGTAGAATATATCCCTCTAACTTATCTTATTTTCTATCAATTAATTGATAGAAGTCTTATGTTCTACAAAAGACTCTCAGGAAAAGCCTGGAAAACCTGTGCATATCAGAAAAATCTCATCCTAAGATGCCATCTGAGAGTTAGTATCTAAGCAGATGGATCTGAGGTCAGCCTCAGAGGGTCAGCATACACCAGCAAGAGGGAGGAATGGCAGCTAAAAGATCCACAGTCCTTGTGGAAGGTCCACACGTCCTGAGAGGTCTATCAGACTAGAAGTCCTGGGAGGACCATGAAAATCAGAAGAGACTAACATAGAGCTCTGCAGCTCACATGAAACTGGCAAATGTCAGTGAGGAAATAGGAGGCCTGAAGACCAATTCCCACCTTGGAACTCAAATTATTCATACCCAAGAGAAAAAGAAGAAAATGATGGGAGGTAATCTTGAATCAGAAACAGTATTCATTATTTATCAGCATTTAAGTTTCCTTTAAAACATCCTTTCTTTCTAAGTTCTTTCTCTACATCTCCTAGTTTGAGTTTTCTTGTTCACTGTTTCCAGATATTCTCTTCAATGTCATCCTCCCATTGTTTACATAGCTATTCCTGCTACTAATCTGCCTCTTAAAAGCAGAGACCCTTATCTTTGTATCCCCATTATCTACTACAATATAGTAACTTGTCAGTAAATATTTATGGATTAAAAAAAGAATGTATTGATCTGGAATATGGATAGTAGTCTGGGTTGGTGATAAAGATTTCATAGAATTATTGAAATACAAACAAGAATAGAAACTATGAGAGTATATAAAATTGCTGATGGGTGAAATATAGTGAAAAGATAAATTATCACAAAAACCTGAGAAATACAAATTTTTAAGGTTGAACAGAGAAAGAAGACCTCATTAAAGAATGATTAGTGAGAAAAAAGGAGAATCAAGGGAGGGAGGTACCCTGAAAGCCTAAGGTAGAGAAAAATTCAAGAAGGGAGTATTCAACAGAACCATATAACAATTCAAGATAAGGACAAAGACCTAACTATTGGATTTGATGATTAGGAGGTAATTGGTGACTTTTTCCAGTGACATTTTGGTGGCATGGTAGGAAAAAATATATGCAGAATCAGCTTTTAGATCCAGTTTTTCCTATAGTGGTTCTTTCAAGATGTCTGGTGAATTAAGTATAAAGCACCAACTTCAGCTTCCTGTTTAAGCCATGTTCTCTAATCCTACTTCAGCAGAGGGCTTTGTTCTTTAGGAGTCTATTGGGGTTCCATTAAAAATGCTTTTATAAACACATGGCTCTTTGTATCTATTTTCAAAGGTTAGAATTTAGAGAGGTCGGGTATATGATTATAACCTTTAAACCTCCCACAAGGTCAACTCCTTACTGAAAGTTTAAATGCCTAACAGAATTATTCAGAGCTCAAATAAACAGAGGTGGTTAAGTTACTCAAGGGAAACACATTAAAGTCAATTACAGCTCAATATCAGATTTCTTTCCCCTGTGACTCAAGAAGCAAGAAGTAGATTTTGTTCTGAAGTGTGGGGTTGTACCCGGGGTTGAGAGAGACCATCATAAACCAGGAGCACAGATAACCTGTGCCTATTTCCTGGAAGATTAATTAATCAAGTTTGAACATGTTTCCTCAATTTGACTACGTATTTGAAATATAAAACTATGCATTTTAATTCAATTCAACACATATTTACTGAGTACTGTTATGGGTTGGGCACTATTTTAGGAAATGAGAAAAAAACTTCATCAAAGAAAAACAAACAAAAATAAACAGCATGGCTTCTGTTTTCAAGGAGTGCACAGACTAGTAGCTAGAGAAATATACAAAATTACTGTATGATTTCAAAGGCTTTCTAAGAATGGTATGTACAGAGCACTATAGAAACACAGGAAGCTATCCAGTCTGCCTTGGGAGGGAGGTAGAACTAGGAATGCTGCAGGTATGGAATTTAGCTCTTGCAGGTTGATTAGAATGGAGGGCAACAAAACAGAGGTGATGTGGAAGGAGGATCTATTGTTTTCTAGAAAATCTATAGAAATAGAAGTTCTAAATCTTCTAGGGTAACAAGTTCAGGTCTTTATTCAGGGAGAGAATTATTCCTGTAGTTATCTCTAACATCATGGCTTTATAATTCACTTTAAGCCCTTTCCTTTCTCTTTTTACACGGGGTGGGGGGGGGGGGGGGAACAAACAGTTAACATGCTATTTACATTTCTGTCAGAAATATTTCCCAACAACTCTGTTATTTTCCAGAAAACAAAACAAAACCCTCCCCAAATCACTTTACCCAACGCACACCAATTCATCTTTTAGTCTTTTTGTTTTAACGTGAATGCTAATCTACTTCCATTAAAAGGCTCCCTCAGGGCCTTAGTTCCAGTGAACCTGGAACAGTTTTAACTGATGGGCTTAAGGGGTGGAAGAAGCTGTACGAGAAGTCAGCAAGAACATTCTTTGATAAAACTAATAAAACTAGTCCTAATCAGAATTCTTAAAATTTGGACAGGGAATCATGTTAGTTTTATTGCCAGGGGACTCTCTTATTTTCCGTCTCAACTAAGTAAATTAGGAATGGTTATTTCCATGGTATTTCTCCCCAGGCTGGGCATTAAATCTCAAGTTACACCAAGCTGTGTTTCTAGTAGGGTAGAATAAGCACCCAGAGCTGTAGCAGAATTGAAGTTCTTATGGCTTTCCTGAGGTATACTTCTAGCTTGTTTTTGTTCCTATGTCATCTTTCCTTAAACACACACACACACACACACATCTTACAATGTTCTATAATGGTAATGGCTGTGAAATCCAAATTTGACATTTCTCAAACAGTATTGAGAGACAGAAAATAAAAAGAGAGTATGAGATCATTTTAGAAGTAGCAGGGACTGGAATATTTATAGGCAAGGTAAAACTAAGGTTCTCTGATTTGTTCAAGGTCAAGTAGCAATTTAACATCAGAGCTGAGAATAGACGCCAGGTGACGAATCAGGTCCTCTGTTGGCTCTATCATAGGCAGGGCTGCCCACTGCACAATTAAAAGGGCAGCATCCACACAGAATGGGTGAGCACCACCACACCCTGAATGTAGTGCAGGGACCAGGCATGGAACCAACCCCAGTGCAGGCTCTGCCAACTCCTATAATACAGCAACCTCAGAGCCACCAGAAACCTACCAATTGTTTCATTAGTTTTCTGAGATGCCTGACCAAATAAACAACATTCAGGGTGGAAGACATCCTACCAGTTTTGGTCATTCTAATCTACAGGATCCGTTTCCATAAGAGAAATGGAGGACTTTGTGGTTGACCAGTGCACCTCACCATAATAACTCATGATTTAACGTGTTTTCTTCACTGCCTTCTTGTACAACAGCAGTGGCTTTAGGAAAGATCCTATTGAGTCATACTTGTAGGCTTTATATAGCATAAGCCTTCTAAATGATTTTATAAATCAGAAGAGAAAATAAAGACAGCCTCCTTCCTCCATCCACGTTAAAAAATAATCCGCAAGTTTTAGGAAAAATCCAAGCTTTTGCTAAATTCCCTGAAGCCCTTGTAAAGTCTTAAGATGTTTTCCTCCCCACTACCACCCAGGAGTGTACACACTGGTGGTGCATCAGTGGCTTGAAGAATTTTAACTCCAGGCAGCCTTCCCCATGTATGCTCCTTTGAGTGACCCAGTTGATACTACACAACCCCAATTGCTATACCCACCAAACATAATATATAATGGTTGGTTTGTAAAGAGTTTGGGGATTTATGTAGCTAAAGAAGGTAATAAAGTGTAACAAAATCATAATACTAAATGTTAGCTCATTATCTGAAGCACTGGTCCACCTCAATGAGAAAACACCAGCAGGAGGGTAGGAATAATGAAGATGAAAATGCAAATCATTAAGGAAAACCATTTGCCACCTCAATTGCATAATAAAGCCTTTGCAGCCTGCTGTAGCCCCACACTTACAGTAAACCTAAAGGATTTTCTGCTGAGCAAATGCAATGGCATGCAAACCAAGGCAATGCATTGGCTCTGGTGTGAGGTGCATTACAAGGGGAAAGATGCAGGGCCTCTGGGGTTTCTGCCATTGGCATCTTTTAATTTTTATAAGAGAGCTTATGTTTTAACTCAGACTCAGGAAGTGCATTTTAGGAGAATGAATCCCTCAGTATTCTGCCAGTCTTCAGTGTCTTGATGTCTTCATCACCAAAGCCTCTGGACTCTCGAGTAACTGTGGAATTCTAGATCTGACCTCAGAGACAGCAGGCAGTGGCGAGGAGGCCTACCACCAGCTGGTGGTGCCCTGCGCAGACAGGCAGGCAATCAGTGTGCTCACCTTCCATCCCATAGAGTCTGGGTTCAGCTGGACTCTGAAAACAATGTTTGCTTTTATCTGCACCCTTCAGCCCAAAGGAACCTGATTCCTCACCCAAACCCATTTTCCCCTCAAGGAGCCTTCCTCCCAGGACATGATTGTAGGGTGGACATGAGAGGTGGCCTGTCCTCCTGTGGGCCAGGCTTGCCTTCTAGCATGGCAGATTAGCTGAGTTTCAATTATTTTCATTGATTATTCCCAATATTTCTCCAGCAAGATGCTGCCACCTCCACTCTGCAGAGGCGGGCACATAAGCGGCAGGGGCCTACCGAAGTCTATCACGTGCAGATGAAGTTTGCTTTTTTTGTCCATTCGATTGACCACATTCCAAATGCAGCATGGAACAAAGATCTTTCTCTGAAACAAAGACCTTTGTGCACTGTTCTTCTGTGGTAAGGCCTTCCTTCCCTTCTCTGCTTTTCCTCCAACCTTCCATTTCCAAACACTTCCTACACTCAAACCCACCCTTCCCCAGGGCCTGGTACCTTGGGACTTCTCCCTGCCTTTTTCCTGCTGTAAGAACCGGGAACTGCTCTCCTCTTCTCCTCTGCTGAATTCCTATTGGCAGTTGGGGCACAACTGTTTCAGGATGAGGACACCATTTGACTAGATAATTTTCTTTTTCTATAAATGTCTTCAGTTTACTGTGCTATAAACTTTCTGGAAAATGGGACTTGGTCTAATTTGTTATCCTTTCTCCTTATAGAGTACTGCACACAAAGCTTCAAAGCAATAGTATTTGTCTATGAATTAAGACAGAGAAAAAAATCATATAACAGTCCTCAACCTAGCTTTGAAAAAAAAAAAGTAAATGTGTTCCTTAATTCTAATTTTGTCCTGGTTTATATTTTAGATATGAGCCTCCGGCTAGAAGCCAAAGGGCACATTTCCCCAGGGGACACTAGAAAATAGCTTATAAAAATGAGCAGCAGAAGACTTTTCCAGTGTGGGAGGAAGGGAGGGGGGAGGAAGGAAAAGAGGGAGAAGGGGAGGGAGGAAGGGAGACCTGGTAGCATGGGCCCTTAGAGCTAGAATTTTAACGTAATGCTGCCAATATCTTTTTATAAACCAGGAAATCACTGTTCAATAGAAACATATGATGTGAATCTTTCTATTTTTTGGATGTTAGGGTTAGAGAGAAGAGGGAGAAGGGAGGTGGGAGAAGAAGAGGGGGAGGGACTGTTTTCAAAAAGATTTGAGGTGGATAAGGGTTTTTCCCTCCCTTTTCCCTTCCTTTTTAATTTTGCTATTAAAAGGATGCATTTTATAGCTTCTCTATTTTCCAGCAGTTATATCCTTTGATGGAAACATGTTCTGATGTTTATAGTGATTAAACCTGTCAGTGGGTAAATTCAGTGTTCAATTTAGAGACAAAGCCACAGGACCAAACCCACCACTTTTTATTGGAAACGTCAGGACCAGCAAGGAGAGGCAATTCATTAAACGTAAGCCTATACGGAGCAGCCTGCTCTTTTTGTCTGCTCGGTGTCGTGCCACAGCAGAAATATTGCACTGTACCTCTGCCACTAAAACAGTCCAGGCACGCCAGGAGCTTGCTAATCAATTCTGGTTACAGTCAACAGAGCCCCAAGACACTGTTAAGAAATTCAAGGTTTTCAGTGATAGTTGAAAAGGAAAACAAATGATTGGGCCTGCTTTTCTCTGCATTTCCACTCTGCTTGGCGGAGGACAAATAATGTTTGCTGGCGACTGAGAATGCGATGTACCATCGACTTCTTTCCAGCATGACTGATGCTCTCAGGCCAGCCCTCTGTTCACTGAAAGGCACTGTGTCCTGACATAGCTGTGCCTGCAATTAAAGGGCACTGGATCTCTTCAAACCCTTAGCAGTACAAAATGGACTATTAGGCAGGATTGAAATTGAGGTGAACCCTGCAATTCACAGCTCAGAAATACATTGGCCACCAAATAATTACCTCATACCCAGATACATGATTGTGTCATGTAGTCTACACCAGGGAAAAAAAAAGCCAAAAGGAAACAAGCAAATAGTGATGGAGCATTTGTTGAATTGTTGGTACTAAGTAGTTACTAGTTTATTTAATCTTCACCAGATCTCTCTGCCAGGTGGGATTTTGTGCTCCATATAAGAAGTGGAAACTAAGGCAAAAGTATGTTACAGCACTGAAAAGCAACTTGTCTATGAGTAGAGAAGATAGAAATCCAGATCACGATATATTTATTTCCTCACGCCCATTTCTTGCTGGTTAAGTGAAGAAGAATGACACCTACTTCAAGTAGTTATGAGGTATAAATGAAAGAGCGCACATTATTTTTACACTTGCAGTTTCCTCTGCCTGACTTTTTGCATAGCTAACTCATTCTCATCCATCTTAGCTTAAGTGTCACTGTCTCCAAGAAGCCCTCCAGATTACTTACTTAAAGTCTCCTTAACCTCCTTCCTCACTATCACATTCCTTCTTCTCATCTTTATAGCACCTGTCACTATTTGTAAGTATCTTATTATTATCCATCTTCCCAACAGAATGCAGTCTCCATGAAGGAAAGAACTGTTTCCTTTTGCTTAGCACACTGCCTGGCATGTAGTTGTTGCTCAAAAATATTAGCTGAGTAAATGCATGAATGAATGAATGAATGATAAATTATTCACTTAGAGCTACTAAATAAATGGAAGTTCCCTTCTATTTCTTTCTTTTCCTCTAACCATTTTTGGGTTCACTTCCAACTGACCTCATTTTTCATTTAGTGACCTGTACTCCTGTATCATATTACACTGAACTGAAGTTGAAAGCTGACTTTGCTCTTGCACTGGGCTGTTTTTCTTTTGTCTTAGGGAAGCAGCCTGGGCCTGAGTAGAAAAAAACTGTGTGGGTAGAAATTGAAAATCTGGTGATTCTGTGTCTATAGAGCGGGGGGAGAGACTTAATAATGGAAAGAAAGAAATGGCTGCTATGGTACAAAGAAACATGTTCTGACCATATGCCATCCTCATCAGAGAGCTTCTGAACATGTCTCTCCATGGTGCCAATCTGCCCTTAGCTTCCAGGTCATGGCAAGGGTCCAAAGTCCTGCTTGGATCCTGAACTTCTAAAGTCAGGTTCTGTCCTCGGGTCTTGGGTCTATCCAGAGCTCAGAAAGGAAGTACTGGTTGCCTGTTTTCTGGCCCAAAAGAGGGAGGATGCTTTGGGGTTTTTACAATTGGGCTCTACAACCCTTGAAATTGCTGACCTTTCAGCTGTCAATCTGAAGTAAAATGGGAGTGACAAAGGATGGTCTGATCACTCCTTTAAAGAGTCTACAAAATTTGCAGCAAATAGACTTTCTCCATGAAAGTCAGCTTCTCTCTTTGACTTAGGAAACCCTTCAATAATCACAGATCAAAGCACAGGTCAAATGTTCCTAGACTCTGTGAAGTTTTCTCTGGCTTCTCCAGGCATGTAGGAGAGCTCTCTAATTTCCATACCATGACATCCAAGCCTTTTATAGGATTTACCTATCTGATGTGATAGTCATATTATTATGTGTCTTGGACCATGTTCAGATGATGGTCCCATAGAGGCCATGTATATCATACATTTTTTTTTAAATTTCTTTATTGAGATGTTACACATGTGTCCTTATTCCCCTATTACATTCCTCCCCCACTTATGCCCTCACCCCTCTGTTGTCTGTGTCCATTAGTTAGGCCCATATGCATGCATACAAGTGCTTTGGTTGATCTCTCCCCCTTACCTACACCCTATCCTACCTTCCCTCCAAGGTTTGATGGTCTGATCAATGTTTGTCTCTTGAACTGCTTCTCTTCATCAGTTTATGTTGTTCATTATATTCCACAAATGAGTGACTTCATGTGATACTTATCTTTCTCTTACTGGCTTATTTCACTTAGCATAATGCTCTCCAGTTCCATCTATTTTGTTGCTAATGGTAGGAATTCCTTCTTTTTTAGCACAGCATAGTATTCCATTTTGTAGATGTATCATAGTTTTCTAATCTACTCATCTGCTGATGGGCACTTAGGCTGTTTCCAAGTCTTAGCTATGGTAAATTGTGCTACTATGAACATAGGGGTGCATATATCCTTTCTGTTTGATGTTTCTAGCTTCTTTGGATATATTCCTAGAAGTGGTCTTGCTGGGTCAAATGGGAGTTCCATTTTTAGTTTTTTGAGGAAACTCCATACTGTTCTCCACAGTGGCTGCACCAATCTGCATTCCCACCAGCAGTGCACCAGGGTTCCTTTTTCTCCACATCCTCGCTAATATTTATCATTATTGATTTGTTGATGATAGCCATCTGATAGGTGTGGGATGGTACCACACTGTTATTTTGATTTGCATCTCTCAGATAATTAGTGACTTTGAGCATGTTTTTATATGTCTCTTGGCAAGTTTCTATTTAGGTCCGTTGCCCATTTCTTGATTGGATATTTTATCTTCCGTTTGTTGAGTTATATGAGTTCCCTGTAAATATTGGAGATTAAACCCTTATCAGTGATAACATTGGCAAATATGTTATCCCATGTAGTGGTCTTTCTTGTTGTTTTGTTGATGGTTTCTTTTGCTGTGCAAAAACTTTTTATTTTGATGTAGCTCCATTTGTTTATTTTCTCTTTAGCTTCCATTGCCCTAGGAGCAGTATCAGTAAAGATGTTCCTTCGGCATAAGCCTGAGATATTGTTGCCTTTGGATTCCTCTAGTATTTTTATGGTTTCCCGCCTTATGTTTAAGTCCTGTATCCATTTTAAGTTTTTTTTTGTGTGTGTGTATGGTGTAAGGTGGTGGTCTAGTTTCATTATTTTGCATGTACCTGTCCAATTTTCCCAAAACCATTTATTGAAGACTGTCTTGACTCCATTTTATATTCATGCCTAGTTTGTCAAATATTAATTGGGCATAGTGGTTTGCGTCAATTTCTGGGTTCTCTATTCTATTCCATTGGTCTATGTGTCTGTTCTTATGCCAGTACCAGGCTGTTTTGAGAACAGTGGCTTTGTAATACAGCTTGATATCTGGTATTGAGATCCCACCTACTTTGTTCTTTTTAGGAATGCTGAAGCTACTCGGGGTCTTTTATTATTCCAGATGAATTTTTGGAGAGTTCATTATAGGTCTGTGTAATATGCCATTGGTATTTTAATGGAGATTGCATTGAATCTATAGATTGCTTTGGGTAGAATGGACATTTTGATGATGTTGATTCTACCAATCCATGAACATGGTATGTTCCTCCATCTGTTTATATCTTCCTCTATCTCTTCTGTCAGTGTCCTGTAGTTTTTTGCATATAGGTCTTTTACCTCTTTAGTTTATTCCTAGGTATGTTCATTTTTTTGGTGCAATGGTAAATTGGATTGCTTTTTTAGTCTCTCTTTCTGTAAGTTCACTATTGGTATATAGAAATGCCATAGATTTCTTGGCGTTAATTTTGATCCTGCTTCTTGATGAATTCATTTATTAAGTCTAATAATTTTTTAAACTATATTTTTATTGATTTTTTACAGAGAGGAAAGGAGAGGGATAGAGAGTCAGAAACATCGATGAGAGAGACATCAATCAGCCGCCTTCTGCACTCCCCTCACTGGGGATGTGCCCGCAACCAAGATACATGCCCTTGACCGGAATCGAACCCGGGACCTTTCAGTACCCAGGCCAACGCTCTATCCATTGAGCCAAACCGGTTTCAGCAAGTCTAATAATTTTTTTGATGGAGTCTTTAGGGGTTTCTATGTACAGTATCATGTCATCTGCAAATAAGGACAGTTTTACTTCTTCTTTTCCAGCTTGGATGCCATTTATTCTTCTTGTCTGATAGAAATGACTAGTACTTACAGTACTATGTCAAACAGGAGTGGTGAGAGAGGGCATCCCTGTCTTGTTCCTATTCTTAGGGGAAATGGTTTTAGTTTTTATCCATTGAGTGTGATGCTGGCTGTGGGTTTATCTTATATGATTTTTATGATGTTGAGGTATGATCCTTCTAGTCCCACCTTGCTGAAAGTTTTTTATCAAGAAAGAGTGTTGGATTTTGTCAAATGCTTTTTCTGTATCAATTAATATGACTATATGATTTTTTCCCCCTCAATTTGTTTATGTGATGTATCACGTTTATTGATTTGTGGGTATTGTACCATCCTTGCATTCCTGGTATAAACCCTGTTGGTCATGGTGTATGATCTTTCTGATGTACTGCTGAATCTGATTTGCAATTCTGCTTCCAAGTGTTTGAGTGTTTTGGATTGTTTTTATTATAGTTTATTTCTACTATTATGCCATTGTGATTCAGAAAAGATGCTTGGTCTGATTTCAATCTTCTTGAATTTGGGGAGACTTTGCTTGTGACCCAGAATGAGGTCTAGTTTTTAAAATGTCCCATGTGCACTTGAGAAGAATGTATATTTTGCAGTTTTGGGGTGAAATGTTCTTAAGATGTCAATGAAGTCCATCTGATCTAGTGAGTCATTTAGGTTTGTTGTTTCTTTGCTGATATTTTGTCTAGAGAATTTATCCTGTGATGTCAGTGATGTATTAAAGTCCCCTACCATGACTGTATTGTTGTCTATCTCTCTCTTGATATCTTTCAGGAGATTTTTTATGAATTTGGATGGTCCTGCATTGGGTGCATATATGTTTACCAGGGTTATATCCTCTTGTTGTATCGATCCCTTTAGTATTATGAAGTGGCCTTCCTTATCTCTTGTTATGGCCTTCACTTTGAGGTCTGTTTTTTCAGATATAAGTATTGCTACCTCAGCTTTTTTTTTTTTTCATTTCCATTTGCCTAAAGATATTTTTCCATCCCTTCCCTTTCTGTCTGTGTGAGTCCTTATTCTGAAGTGGGTCTATTGTAGACAGCATATATATAGGTCATGTTTTTTTATTCATTCAGCCACTCGATGTCTTTTGATTGGGGTATTTAGTCTGTTTACATTTAAAGTTATTGAAAGATACTTGTTTGTAGCCATTTCTATTTTGGGGGGCTGTGTTCCTTCTTTCCTTTTTGTTTCTTCTTTTTACAGCATTCCCTTTAGCCTTTCTTGCATTGCTGGTTTGCTAGTGATAAACTCCCTTACCTTTTTTTGCCTGTGAAGCTTCTGATTTCCCCTTCAATTTTGATTGATAGTCTTGCTGGATAGAGTATTCTTGGATTGAGTCCCTTATTTTCCATCACTTTGTATATCTCCTTCCATTCTCTTCTAGCTTGATGGGTTTCTGTTGAGAAATCATTTGATAATTTGATTGGGGATCCTTGGTAGATAATTCTCTGTCTCTCTCTTGCAGCCTTTAAGATTCTCTCTTTGTTGATAACATTTGCCATTGTAATTATGGTGTGTCTTGCTGTGGGTCTTTTGGGATTCATCTTGATTGGGTTGGGATTCATCTTGATTGGAACTCTTTGTACTTGAGTAACTTTTTTCTTCACCATATCAGAGAAGTTTTCTGTCATTATTTCTTCAAATAAATTTTCTAATCCTTGCTGCTCTTCTTGTCCTTCTGGCAGCCCTATTACATGTATGTTATTGTATTTTGCATTGTCCCAAAGCTCCCTTAGGCTCTCCTCCTGCTTTTTAATTTTTTTTTTCTAGTTGCTATTCAGATTGGGCTTGTTTCTGTACCTGATCTTCTAACTCACTGATTTGGTCCTCTGCTCTTCTAGTTTACTATTGAAGCCTCCCATGGCGTTTTTGGTTGTAGCTATATTATTTTTCATTTTGTCCTGTTTTTTGCATAGGTTGTTGATTTTCTCGTCCATCCGGTGTATGAATTGTATAACCATTACTCTGAATTCTTTTTCTGTCATGGTGCATGCTACCATTTGACTTGTTTCCTTACTTGGCAATTCCTTCTTTTCTTTCCTCTGGGGATTGCTTGGTTGTCTCCCCATTCTGACTATCACCAGAAGGTCCATATGTCAATTGAGGGGGCCTAGACTGTATGCAGTGGGAATTTTGCACCTTCCAATTGTCACAAAGAGCTCTGATACCAAGACATGCAGTTGCTGTGGGTTGGTGAGAACCATGCTTGCCCTGGGTCAGAGTCACAGGCTCTTAGTGTGGCCTCATGTGTGCACCTAGAATCAGGGACCCTGCCTGTGCCATGTTAAAACAGAACCCACTGGCGTGTGCTCAAAATTAAAGTCCCTTATTGTGTGTCAGTAGTCAGAGGCTCCCTGTGTCCATGCTGAGAATCGAGTATCAGAATCTCTGTTTCTTGGTGCTACCTCACACTGAGAATCAGGTCCCTGTGTGCACATGTGCCAAGAATTGGAGTCACTGACTCTTAGTGTGAATGTACTGGGAGAATCAGGGAATCTCAGGCACACATAATAAGGAACACAGTCTAGTCACTGGTGGTCAATGCTGCCTCTTGTGTGGAGATTCAGTGTCCCCAATCTGCCTGGAAGACCGGATTGCTCAATCGCATGTGTTGGCAGGAGGTCCACTTCTACCCTACGGTAAACAGCCTTCTGTGTGTACTTGCCCTGAATCAAAGTCAGGTAACACTGCCCCTTAGTGTGAGTATGGGGTCTGGTCACACGGGTGTGCACTGTGGAAAACAGACTACCTGTGTCCATGTACCCAGGCTCAAATTCAGTGCTGCCTTTCTGTGTGGCCATAGGATCTGGTCATGAGGAACAAACTCCTCGAGACCACACATCCAGGTTCAAATTCACCATAGCATCTTTGCTAAGGTGCAGGGTCTGATCATGGGAAACAAACTCCTCAGGTTTGTACCCTCAGGCTCAAATTCAGTGCTTCTCCCTGTGTGGGCATAGGATCTGGTCACAGAAAACAATCTCTCCAAGGCCGTGCACCTATGCTCAAATTCAGGACTGCCTCACTGCCTTGAGGTGGAGATGAGTCGCGGGAAACAAATTCCTCAAGTTTGCAAGACCAGGCTCAAGTTCCGCGCTGTTTTCCTGTCCTACCTAGGTGTGGGATCTGGTCTCAGAAACTAACTTTTTAGAGATGAGCAGCTAGGCTCAAATTCTGCTCGGTCTCCCTGCCTGGGTGCAGAGATGAGTTGAGGGAAACAAATTCCGCAAGTTTACAAGTCCTGGTTCAAGTTCAGCACTGTCTCTCTGCCCTGCATGGGCACAGGATCTGGTCACAGAAGACCACTTCCCTAGGGATGAACGGTTAGGCTCAAATTCCACTCAGTCTTCCTGCCTGGGTGCGGAGAGGAGTTGAAGGAAAAAAGTTCCCCAAGTTCACAAGTCCAGACTCAAGTTCCATGCTGTCTCCCTGCCCTATGCGAGCACAGGATTTGGTCATAGAAGACCACCTCCCTAGGGATAAGTGGATAGGCTCAAAATCTGCTCAGTCTCCCTGTCTGGGTGTGGAGATCAATTGTGGGGAACAAATTCCCTGAGTTCACAAGTCCAGGGTCAGGTTCAGTGCTGTCTCCCTGCCCTGCATGGGCTCAGGATCTGGTCACAGAAGACCACCTCCCTAGGGATGAGCAGATAAGCTCGAATTCTGCTCAGTCTCCCTGCCTGGGTGCAGAGACTAGTTGTGAGAAAAAAACTTCTCATGTCTGACACCAAGGCTCAAAGTCAGGCAGAGTCGCCAACTTTGTGTGTACAGAAAGTCTTATTATGTGGCTGGGGTCTGGTAGTTTCTATGTCATTGCCGTGGGGAGGGGGGAGGCAGTGAGTAGGAGGACTGGCTTTGTGATTCACAGAAATCTGCAACCGGATACCTGGAGTCCTGGTATCCCTGGGTCTGCAGCTGTGGTGGCAGGTCTTCTACCAGAGCAGCTGTAGTGTCCTGGTTTGCTTCTGAGACCAAACAGTTCTGTTCTTCAAGGTGGTGAAGTCTCTGTGACCCTGGTGTTTTCCCCAGAATGTTTGCAGTGGCTTCAGGGTTTTGCCATCTAAGACTGCCCAAATTGGCAGCCCCTGGAAGAACTGAAGGGTCTAACTATCCCTATTTCACTCACACACACACACACACCCAAACATATCCACACACACCTCTATTACTCCCTCACTCTCTCATACACTCTCCCTCCCTACCTTCCTGCTGGTCACCATCTTGCCTCCTCCCTCTCTCATAATTTTTTGTATCCAATCTAGATCCAAATTTCTTGTTAGATGCCAGGAATATAGCAAGTATTCAATATGTAATTATAGGATATATATTTAAAAATAGAAACTAGTGGTTTGGTATTTTATAAAGCCCAAAGTAAAGATAAAGTTATTGTCCAAGGTAGCTACAAAGTAGCAGACAGAATATATTCAAATATACGTTGCTTATTTCTTGGAATTAAATCATCATGATAAAGACTTTCTAGAAGTTTTATAATCTAAAGCAATTTGAAACACTTTCTAATTATAATGCTTAGAAATATATTATTTAATATCTTTTACTCAGTTTTAAAAGGCCATAAGTTTTATACTTCTGAGAATTTGTCAAATAATGATTTTCCTATAAATAAATGTTGATTTTTCTAATATTCTTGAAAGTATCTGCTTGATAAAAGTCATTTGAGTTAATTATTTACTAATTTATATTTGTGTATAATGACAAATCAATGACCAGATGCTAAGTATACAGGCAACATTTGATAAAATTTGATGTGAAATCTCTTCTAGATCTCTATGAACTCTTCTACATTGATTCCCTATTTAAGATTCTTTTTTTTTTTAAATATATACTTTAAGTAACCCAAGAATTAGGTGCTAGACATAAAAATAGGTACTAGGGAAATAACACACTGTCTTACAAACAAAATAGATAATCCCCGTTTTGAAGTATAGTCTAATGGAGAAGTCAGGCATAAAAACAAAGAATATTTTAATGACTGCAATAGTACTACAATGGAGACATGTACCTAATAGTGTGGGAGCACAGAGAAGAGAATAACAACTCACCTGGAAGGAGATGCTGTCTTCTAAATAACCTTTTAAGTAAATTGGATTGAAAGTTAAGGATTAAATACTTATCAAGAATTCAGTCAAAGTAAATGAAAACATTTGTTTTGCTATAGAAAATATCTATATATAAAAGCCTAAGTTTCTGTTTGGTAGCTATGATGTGCACTGACCACCAGGGGGCAGACACTCAACACACAGGCATGGAAACATGGAACAGATTGATGAATCTCAGAGGGAAGGAGAGAAGGGGGAGGGTGGGAAGAGATTAACCAATGATCTTATATGCATGTTAGAGGCCTGGTACATGAATTTATGCACTGATGGAGTCCCTTGGCCTGGCCTTTGGAGATCAGGCTGAATCAGTGCACTGGGCCTCAAGACATCCCCTAGGGGTCCTGGATTGCAAGAGGGTGCAGGTCAGGCGGAGGGACTCCACTGGTGCACGAATCCATGCACTGGGCCTCTAGTATATAGATAAGAGGAATGCCTATAAAAATCAAGGCAATATCTCAGGGTGCTGAAATAATTCATTATATTCTTAATCTCCAGGTAGTGAGGTCTTGAATTATAAGGACTATATATAAAAGTACATGATGGATTCGATGGTACTAAATGATGGATTTAAAGCAAATACTTGCATTTTCTTTTCCTGATAGATAAAAAACCATATTGCTTATATTTAGGTTTTCCCCTTTTGATGTAGCTAATCAAAGAATTCACCTTTTCTTAAATAGATGGTGTTATGGGTTGACTTCATATTTTAAAGTCCTAAGCACAGTAGTTCACACTATGACTGTTTGGAAGTGCAGTTGTTGCATATGTAATTCCTTAAGATAAGATCATACTGGAACAGGATGAGCCCTAACCCAACAAAACTACTGTCCTTTTCTAAAAAAGGGGAAATTTGGACAGATGTACACACACAGAGATTGCCATGTAGAGAAGAAGGCTGAGATTGCCAAGGAATGCCAAATATTGTCAGTAATGCAAGACAAACTAGGTGACAGACTAAATATTTGTGTCCCTTCAAAGTGCATATGCTGAAATCTGAACTGCCAAAGTGATAGTGTTAGAAGGTGTGGCCTTTGAAAGGTGACTAAATCATAATGGCAAAGCCCTCATGAATGGGATTAGTATCCTTCCCACCACAGGAGAAGACTAACATTATTTATGAACTAGGAAGCAGGCTCTCACCATAATCTGCCAATGTCTTTACCTGGGATTTCCTAACCTCCAGCACTGTGAGAAACAAAATTATGTTGTTCATAAGCCACCCTGTCCATGGTATTTTGTTATAGCACCTTGAATGAACTGAGACTCTAGGAAAAAGGCATGAGATTGACTTTTCCTCATGAGGTGCAAAAGGAACCAACCCTATTAACACCTTGATTTGGGGCTTTTAGCCCCCCGCATTGTAAAAACAATAAATTTCTACTTAAGTCACCCAGTCTGTGCAAATTTGTTATGGTAGTCCTAGAAAACTAATACAGACCATAAATTTTTTTAGTGGCATGGTGAAGGACCACAGAAATTTTACACTAGAATCTATACAATACTAAAACACTAACTTCATTGAAAAAAAAAAAAAACCTCACGGAGTTAAGAGATTACTACTCCTTTTTCAGTTTCTCTATGTAGTAAGTCTATAAAAGCATTCAAATATAAGGCATATATGTATTTTAAACTTTAGCTTACTCTAGTGTTTGGTTAAAAAATAAAATACAGTTTTTACAACCCTTTCTGCTAGGTTCTTAGAAAGCTACTCTTGTGGTGGTGTGTATATTATTCTTGGGATCTTAACTCTAGCTGATGATTTTCAACTCTTAAATGACTGGCTTTTACCAAGTGTGGATTCTTCTTTTACTTGTCTTCCTACAGTGCAATATTGACCATTATTTCAAACAAATAAACTTTGAGGATGTGGAGCAATAAAAAGAGCACTGGACTGCATGTCTGGAGACCAGGGATCTAGCCTCAACTTTAGCCCTAATAAACCATGTGGCCTTGGACCAGAGCTTCACTTTCAAATAGCTACCAGCTCAAGATAAACTTGGATCAAAGCAGCTTCTGCCCCAATGTTTGTAAAATTTCTAATATTCATGCTTCAAAATGAGAAAGAGCTAGCAGAAAGCCTGTAAAAACTGCACTGCAAACCCATTTCAGCAAGCAAAAGAAGTGATGACGAGAAAACAATCTCATCATTTTCTTCAACTGAAGTAAAGAATCCTTGCTTATCATTCTCCCTTGTCAGTGTACAAAGGCGGCCTTAGACTGTGAGTTAGTAAAAGCAAACGATTCCGAGTTAATATTTTGTTGTCTTTAAAGTTGCAGCAGCATCAAATGATTTTACAGCCCACTGGGGCCAGAAAAATCACTTGGAAGCTGGGTGTACCTTCGTGAGCAAGTTGTTCAGCATAAAGCGGCAAATGATCTCAGACAATTACAGAAACCTTTACATCTCAATCAGTACCCTGGAGACAACCAATAATGTTGGCAGATACTGCTAAAGCTGTCAGCAATAATATGTGAGGGAAACCCAAACCAGAACTTTTAACAAATTATGAGGTTCTGAAAAGGAGCAGGAACCTCTGTGTAATGGCTTATATAACCAATACAGCTGCCTATTCAAGCTCCCCAAGTCATAAAACACTACCAGCATGGAACTGAAAGAAAAACATGTGTGCGCTACAAGGAAACGGAGATTAGGAGAAAAGGACTTTGCATGGGGTTGGTTGTGTACGATGGCTGCCAAATGAGACGCGAAGACTGGCGCTCCGCTGATGTGAAAACAGAGTTAACCATGACATGCTCATAGGGAATGAACTCAAGTAAGCCTGTTTATGGTGCCTAAAGGTGGCTGAAATTGGAACAGCTGAGCTTTAACCAGTGAGGTGGTGACTTGGGCAAGTAGCTTAGTTTCTTTATCTGTTCAATATGAAGATGAGCTCGGTTAATACAAATAAAGCTCTTTAAATAGTGCCTGGTAATTGAATAGCCAATAACTGTTAGCTATTAACTCTGCTCCTGCTGCTCCTTCTAGGCAATGAGTCCTTGTCAAATAAAACAAGACCATTTTTCCAAATATTTAGATAAAAGCAAAAAGTATAGAATTCTGGCAAAATTTTGCAATCAAGCATTGTTATTTAGGCACAAGTCTCTATGTTTCCACTTTATTGATTTATTCATTTTGTTATGATTTAAACAACAGATATTTATTGAGCATGGTGCTAGTGTGTTAATGGTTCAGGTTCCAACAAAGAATACAATACATAGTCTCTGAACTCAAATAGCTCATGCCTCGTTGGTGGAAAGCAGACAGAGAATTTTGAGGAGTTATGTTTGAGCTAAGAGGAGGATCCTGAGGGAGTCCACAGAGAGGGGGGAGGAACACTCCCTCCAGATGGGGTGGGTGGGCAGGTATCATTTCCTAGAGGTGAAATCTGAACTAAAATGTGTGTTAGGATAAAAATGGCCCATCAAAATGGCCAGAACACCTTGGATTTCCTATTATCATTAAAAAAGAGCCTAAAGTATGTTTTTAAAGTTAATGCCTACCTTTGCTTTTTTTTCTATTGTTAGTTGCTTATGTATCATGATTTTATGTTATTTGATTTTTCAAAGGAAATACCACTTTTAATGACTGCAGTATACAGTACATTTATAAATGGTAATTTGCTTCATTCATACTTATGTAAAATTTGTTTGGATGCATGAAGTCCTATAGATCCTTGGGTTGACCACTATTAACCAATTATAAGGTTCTCTAGACTTGGAGCCCTAGGACAGAACTACTCTGAGCACAATGTGAAATTGGGTTTTTGTTATGCCACAGTACAGCAGGCAGTGAAGGGGCTAAATCTTATATCCTTGTAAAAAGAAGGAGGTTAAGAAGGGGGAAGGAAACTCAACTGTGAGCAGATGGAATGTTTATGAGAGACAGTAGATGTTGTATTGTGAAAATGTTAAGATTGTCCTGGTCAATACATCCATTGTAGGAACAAGCTAAACCACTATAAGGCAACAAACATAGTTTAAACTGTTTCAGAATGTGGGGAGAGGTTACCTCAAAAATGGTCCCCAGCACCAAAAAGCAGAAATAAAAAATGTTGTCATGAAACTGACCATGTATTTTAACATGTACTCTGAGAGACATTTTAGAAACCTCTTGAGAAATATTCAGTGAAAGTATACAAATAGTGAATAGGCTTCCTGTTCTTTAATTCAGCTTAACTCTCCCCCCTCTCCCCCTCCCCTTAAAAAATGAGCAATAGAGGGAGGATCTTCAAAGAACAGAATCCTGCCCCACCCTAGCTCCACCCACGAAAAATAGCAAACAGTATTTTCCTTCCTTCTTATTAAGTTGTGATCCTCAAAATTCATTTTTTTTAATTCAAAGAGTCCCCCAAACATTTGGTAATTTAAACATTTGGCTTAAAAATATGTGAACAAACTAGATTTCATTTGCTCAGAATCAAGACCATTTGAAGAAGACATGGAAGAGAGATGCAAAGAATGTCTGAGTATAGTGGATATTTCATTCCTTTCAAAACCACACTTCATTTTCTCAATGGAAAAAAAAACAAAAACAACGACAACCTTTTATATTTAAATTCTCTTTCAAGGTGAAATTGTCTATGTCCAAGCCATAGCCTGGAGCAAAACTTTACAGCTGAATAACAAACCTCTTAAAACACGAATTTATAACAGAAACGCTATCCGAAAGTTAACTATAGTGGACTCCAGTAAGGTATAATTTCTTTCATCATTTTGGAATTTGGCGAGAACACCAGCCTGCTGTGACCATATTTATCCCCAAACGCAGACTCCATTATTTCATTTTGTTGGACTGTATGGTAAAGGCCAGAGAGCAATTCTCCTTTCTTTACTTTATAGCCTCAGTTTGCCCAAAAGTTTCAGAGGAAAAACAAAATCTTTCAGAAGAGGCCAGTATCAATAATGAGACTTTTAAGTTAAAACAGCCTAAGAGCAAGAAAGAAGTCCTGTCTGCTTTTAAGGAAGACAGCACTGGAAGCACACAGTTAATAAAGGCAATTTAAAAAAAAATTAATTTTAACTGTCTTTAGATTTCTTTTTTAAAGACTTCGACAGGGTAGAGTTCACCCTTTCAAGAATATCTGTATTCTAAAAGCACACCTAGTGCCTCATCAAGAACTGTAGATTGTAGCCTGTGACATAAGAGATTGGCTGAGACAATTTGCCAACTTTTTGCTTAAGCCAGTGCTTCTCAAATACTAGTATCACCAGGGGGAATTTTAAAAAATCTACCTGCCTGATTCCCAATACCAGAGATTTAGGTGCAATTAGCATGAAGTTTATAGCCTGGGGGGTCAGGAGTTGTAAAAGCTCTCTAATGCAGTGGTCGGCAAACTGCGGCCACGGTTTGCCACTCTGTTGACTAATGAGTTTGCCCACCACTGCTCTAGTGGATTTGAATGTACAGCCAAGACTCAGAATCTGTGCTCTCTGTCCTTTTACTAAAAGTAAGAAGGAACCATGGATCAGCACGGCCAGCATCACTTGGAAGCTTATTAGAACAGCAGAATCTCAGGCCCCAGACCTCTGAATCAGAATCAGTATTTTAACAGGATCTTCTGGCAATTTTCGTGGCATTAAAGTTTGGGGAAGCATTACCCCTCAGCCATTCCAAACCTCTTAAGACTCTTGGAGTCAGTCTTACAGGAATTTCAAAGACCCACTGAAAATATGATCTGTTTCACGTTCCACAAAATAAAAATAGGTAGGGAGTGTTCTTTCATCTGACGAGGAGTTGGACGAGAACAACAGGATGGGAGTGACGAGACATGTCTTTCTGCACTCTGAATCCAGGGCAGATACAGAGCCAGGAAGTAGGACTATGGGAGGGTGGAGAAGGGTGGAGAGAGAGACAGTGGCTCAAATCGGTTATGATACATTAACCTGTTTATATTGTGCCAGTCATTGAGTATTTTTAAAAACCACCTCTGTTTTTCTGTTTTGGCCCACCCAGAGCATTTCTTGTCATTGCCTGGAACATGTCAGACTCTTTCCATCACAGTCTTTGTACTAGGTTCCATCTTGCCCAAAATGCCCTTCTCCAAATCACTGCATGGTCAACTACTTAAAATACAGATCTCAGCTTGTTCCTTCCACAGGAAAACCTTCCTTTATTACCCAATCTAAAGTAGCCACCCAGAATTTCATAACATCATCCTCACTTTAATTCTCTTCACAGCACTTATCACATATGACAGTTTTCTTGATTTATTGTCTTTCTTCTCTCTTTAAAGTTTATACCTCATGAGAATAGGGACCTTGTCTTAATCAATGCCGTATCTGCATGTACTCACTTACTTGACATGTATTGACTGGTTTTGGCCATCTATTATATGCAGGTACAGTTCTAGATGCTGGGGATAGAGTACTTTTAATAGTATTAGCCCCCATGGTAACTGTTCAATAAATATTTGTTGTTGAAATAACTCACACTCTGCTACGAACATTTTTAAAAGGCCATTATAGACTATGCAAAGAGCTTTGAGTTAAAGAATTGCAAATGCAGTTTCAAGCTACAAAGTTCATATTCTAATATAGATGACAGATGTAATATACACCTAACAATAATACAGCCTCAAAAGCACTCAAGTGGCCTTCAGAACAAAAAGCTATGGGCATGAGAGGGGTGAGTCAAGAACTCTACTTAGAAAAGTGTTGAAGGGATGCAGTGTTTGGAAAGCATTTTCAGAGGAGGTGACATTCCTAGCGTATGTCAAAGATAAATCAGGAGGCACCAGGAACAGAGATGACAGAACATTCTATGTTACATTCAGATGGAAAGTGACAGAAATTATGCTGGAAATTCAGGGTGGGGCCCAACTGTGACAAGTGTTCCACCAACTGTATTTTAATGTGGTATTCCTTTCTGGAAAATAATATAGATGAATATATCAGGAATTTTAAAATTATTAATTCTATTTGATTCAATATCCCCATTTTTTTAGGGTTTATTTTAAGAAAACAATCATACATCTGGACAATGACTTAAGTTTAAGAATGCTTGTGGGAAAAGGGTTTACAAAACCTTTCCCCATTTCTACATGAAAATTTGACCTTCAGTTACCTGTGAATCTGATGAGGGGGTGGGTCAAGTATGTGACAACTAGTCAACACGACTTTATAGTAAAATGTAAGTGGTATATAGACTAGGAGAACTATAAATAACTGATAGGAACCATGGCATTGGGCTTCCCTGAGTATGATAGTCTTGTAACTGAACATGTCTTTTACAAGGACTTTCAAACCTATTGATATGGAATTTCTACAAGAGCTACAGATTTCTTTGGGAGAATAAGTCTCCTAAACCAGCACTGCTCCTGCAATTACCTAATACATATATAGATTTCAGAGAAGAAGGGAGAGGCAGAGAGAGATAGAAACATCAATGATGAGAGAGATTCATTGATTGGCTGCCTTATGCAGTCCCCTACTGGGGATCAAGCCCGCAATCCAGGCATGTGCCTTTGACCGGAATCAAATCTAGGACCCTTCAATCTGTAGGCAGACACACTATCCACGGAGCCAAACCAGTTAGGGCTAATTTTTGTTCTTAAACACAAAAAACAAATGCTGCTCTTAGAAAATAATAAATCAGTCTACATGTTATTACTTTCTGCTTTGTGCTTTGCTTCATTTTCTAATTTTTCTATAACTAAAAATTGTTTTAGATACATTTTAAAATATATTTTATTGATTTTTTACAGAGAGGAAGGGAGAGGCATAGAAAGTTAGAAACATCGATGAGAGAGTGACATCGATCAGCTGCCTTCTGCACACCCCCCACTGGAGATGTGCCCGCAACCAAGGTACATGCCCTTGACCGGAATCGAACCTGGGAACTTTCAGTCTGCAGGCCGACGCTCTATCCATTGAGCCAAACCGGTTTCGGCTGTTTTACATACATTTTAAACATAACTTAATATATAATGTCTTAATATTACATAAAATGCAATATTTAATATGTTATCCACTTCTTCTGCAAAAGGACTCAGGCTTTCTTTCCTTTCATAAATGTTTTAGTAGTATTTCTAACATATTAACACTTTTCTTTGGCCCCGGATTTAAGATTGAGAGTATCTCCCCTTATACCAATGGATGCATACAAGTTTTATTTTTAGTTTCAGATCTTCTTTCTTCTCTGGTTCATAACCTTGCATGAGGACAATTAAGTTCATCACATAATCATCATTTTAGTGTTTTAGGAGAAAAGGACTTACTTGTTACCTGTAAATTAATATCTTACTGCATTTTTTGTTTCCTGTGCAAATGTTTATATGCATATATGTGGTTTACAAAATGGTAACATATACAAATGATTTCATAACTGAATATTAGTATTTATACTTAATCATATGTGAGAATGTATGATTTGCATCCTTCCATACCAGCACACAGAGCTCTACTACTTAAAAATTTTTAAATTACTTTATTTTATTTAGGTACTTATTAGATTTATTAGAGTGACATTGGTTAATAAGATCAGATAGGTTTCAAGTATAGATTTTTTATGATACATGATCCCTATCACTTTTTATTAACCATGCCTGGTTAGCCTAGTATGAAGTATATGGATGGAGTAACACAGATGTTAGCTATTTGACCTCACTGAACCTCTCTAAGTGTTTGAAGTGGAAATAACCTAACTACATGGAAGATTTGCTATACATTTAAGTTAAATACTCTAAGTCAGTGGTCGGCAAAGTCATTAGTCAACAGAACCAAATATCAGCAGTACAATGATTGAAATTTCTTTTGGGAGCCAAATTTTTTAAACTTAAATTTTTTCTAATGCTACTTCTTCAAAATAGACTTGCCCAGGCCATGGTATTTTGTGAAAGAGCCACACTCAACGGGCCAGAGCTGCATGTGGCTTGCAAGCGCGGTTTGCCAACTACTGCTCTAAATAAATGACTCAGTACAGTGCTGAGATAGAATGTAAATGGAAGCTTTATCATTATTATTACTAAAGGATTATTCTGTTACTGTTGTCATGAAAGGAAAGAATAACCCAACGAGTAATTGGGTTAGTCCCAATTTCTGCTTCAACAAAAAAGACAGTAACACACTCAGTGCACACTTATGTGAAGATTTCTATAGAACTCCAAAAAGTTGAATTGCTGGATCAATAGTATGTCCACTTTAACTTTTGCTACCATAGCCCAATTTCTTTTCAGAAAGGTGTTTCCAAAGGGCACTCTCACCAGCAGAGGGTGCTGCTTGCTGCCTGCCTTTCTGGAAAGGAAATGTGGAAGAGAAGGGATTTTAGCAGGCTCTTGAAGCTTGGCTATGGTATGGAGAGGCAGGAAAGAAAGGGCAGCCCGTTGAGGTCTTTCAGGAATTCTCAAGAGCATCCTTGGGTTTGATGATTTGTGAGAAGGACTCACAGGACTCAGAAAAGTAGTTATATCACTGTTTTACAGTGAAAGGATACAGATTAAAATCAGCAAAGGGAAAAAAGCCTAAGGACAGAGGTCCAGGAGAAACCAGGTGCAAGCTTCCCAGTAGAAGCTTAGGGACGGACTTAATTCTTGCAGCAATAATATGTGATAACCCATGTGAAATGTTGCCAATTAGGAAAGCTCACCTGATTGGGATGATCAGGATTGCTAATGGGGGTCAGTCACAATAGACACCCAAAGCCCACTTGATTGAGCTCAGCTACTCAGAGTCCAGCTCACCACTAGAGCCAAAACAGGCCTGCACCCTAAATTAGAATGTATGTATCTGGTCAAACTGGTATGCCAAGGCCTTAAGCATACACAGAGATGTTTCCCATAAATACAGTATGGTCCAAGGCCTCAGACATACAAAGCCATCTTGTCCATAAAAATCACAATGGTCTAAATCCATCAGCAAACAAAAACAATCTTACTAGGAAGAGCATTTCAGGGGCCAGAGGTTATCTCCTAGAAGACGGCCAAGGACTAGTCCTGAAGAGATGCATTCCTTTGGAATATGCAGGGTTTGAGCAACCCAGATCTGCTGAGTTAACCCTTTTTACCCTTGGAGGAATGGCATGAGCAAAGACAGGCTGGCAGGAATATATAAAGCATGATTATGGACAAAAACATATACACCAGTGTGGTTCAAGAGAGGGGGAACAGTGGGAGATAAGTGGAAAGCAGTTCGGGTTAAATCATAAAGTGTCTTCAATGCATAGAAGCATGGGTTTGAGGACAATTAAATTGCTAGTGATTTTAAAGGTGAGTTGGAGTAAAAAGAGTCTAGATTCCATGAAACCTGCTAATAAGCTGAGATAGGAAGGCCCAAAGCAGTGTGATAACCATGAAAAGGAAAAGACCTCGTGAGAAAAAAGTGAGAAGTAGCCAAATAAGATATAAAGAGTCACTGAACACACATGGAGGGGAAGGAAGAGTAAAAGAATCTTTTAGGATTGTAAGCTCATGTGATTAAAGATAAAGCCTCATTAATAGACATAAAGATGTCAGGACAGCCTTCAGGTACATTCATATATTTAACAGCTATTTATCAAGGGTCTACTAAGTGCCAAACTATTGTCTCAAAATATGGTCGCACCCTATCACTTGGGGAGCTCACTGATAAGGCATATTACTCCTTCCAAGAGTTACAGAATGCAAGTTTAGTCTAGAGTTTAAAAATCTGCATTTCAACAAGCTTCCCAGATATTATTATCATTACTAAAGACTGAGATTCTCTGTTCTCTGCCCAGAAAATCCTCTCTAGTGGGGATTTAAATATCTCAAGTTGTGAACATAGGAAGGAGAAAAAAATGTATGGAAAAACAAATACTTTCTTTTATCTCCAGGCAATTCAGGGTGGGAGTGTCAAAGGGTGAGGATAAGGCTGAAACTACTATTGCATTTTTCTGGTCAGAAAAAAAAATGGCACATGGGCCTTGACATTAGAAAACAATGGCTCAATCTTTCAGACTTGGGCATGGTCTAGGTCTGCAATCTAGATTATGAAAAGCACAATTCTCCTTCCCCAAAAGTGTCAAGGTCTTTGCTCAGCACAACCTATAATTGCTAACAAAAATATATGTCATATGTTTTGGAAATAAGCACATTAAAGAGATGCCTTTATATATAGAAAGTGTAGAAACTGTTTAAAATTGAGCAACACTTTAGACCAGAGCATGTTTATGAGAGAGAGATTTTTTTTTTAAATGACATTTCAGAAAAGGCAAACATGACAAGTAACAGCTCAGAGCTCAAAATGTAAGACTAAGTAAATAAAAATCCAAGTATATATTTTCTTTTCTAATTTCTTTACCTAGCTTTCTGCCATCCCCCACCTCCTTTTTCTCCTTTCTTAAATGAGTCCTTTCCACTACTGGGTGACGGTGGTAAAGACAGCATGCTCCAACGTAGGCAGCTTCCTTCACTTAATATAATGCTAATGATTTCTTTCATTAAGTTTTAGCATCCGCCTGAAAATCTGGCAAATACTATGATACATGCTATCTCCATTAAATGCATTAAAAGAACATTCAATCAGGTAATTAGTTAAATATTCTCTAAATAAATTACATTTAAGATGTTCCATATAAAATATGATAATTCTGAGACCAAATCAAATTATGCATAATATTTTAATGTTCTGTTGAATAGAGTAAAAACAAGCTTTAGAGGCAGACAGATATCAGCTTGATTTATGGCTCCAGATTCAGGGAAGTTATCTAGGCTTTCTGAATCCATTATTAGATTCTCATCCATTATCATTGTCTCGGAATGAGGCATTATCGGCATTTGAGGCAGAATGATCTTTGCTGTGTGGGGAGGTTCTGAGCAGTGCAGGACTGGTCTCACCACCATACTCCTTCTTCTAGCTGTTTAAATATGAGTAGTGCATTCCTACCTCCATCTTTGAGACAACCAAATGTCCCTACAAATGTGCAAGTGCACTAAATGGATCACAATACAGGCCAAAGTAGGTTTATAGTTGAGTACACAGTTTATTTGTGTACTATTATTTATTAGTTATTGTATTGTTTTCTGTAGGAAAAATGTACACCTACCTTTGTCCCACCCTGTAACACCTCTTTGAGTTGGGAGCATTTTCCTGAAAGTTTTGCATTAACAAAGAAGCAGAAAAGAGAATGTGGTGAGGCCATTCAGACCTGGGTTTATCCTAGTCCTGTCAATAGAAGATGAGTGTAGCGAACTGCTTAATCTAAGTGTAAGCATCTCATTTATAAAATTACAACAGAGTAATACCTGCCTTAGAGGACTGTTGTGAGAGGTGCAGAGAGAGCGCTCAGTCAAGTCAGCTCTAGTTGCTTCAGTCATTCTTGTGATTAAAGCCACATGCCTGGGAATAAGGAGAGGGGAATAAGAAGAGGAGAGGTGACAAGGAAATCAGATACCTTCACAAGTTTTGCAAAAACAGAAAAGTTTAAAATAAAGAGTAGTTAGAAAGTAGAGAGTTGTAAGCTTCCCTGCCCTGCCTCAGATAGGGAGATGCCGTGTATATTTGAAGGCAGAGGGTAGATAGATAATAGTAAAAATGAGGCTGAGATTCAAGAGGGAAGAAAGGATGGATCCTGAGGCGATGTGATGAGGAAGCCCGCAGGCTTGAGCATACAGGGAGTGGCATTCCACTGTGGCTTTTCCAAACTCGTGTTTGTGTGTTCATAAAGTTTGCCCAATTTCATTGGTATTTTCACAGATTGTACTCTCAAAGTTATGGCCAGCCATCAACAGAGCTGTTTTAAGGTTACTAGACTCAAGAAAAAAGAATCTGGAATTGAGAGTACGCTAGTTAAATAAGGGAGATCACTGTAAGAGGCAGAGAAGCCATCTTTCACTACAACACGTTCCTGGCAATAGATATTGGCCTCAGAGCTCTGATATATGATAGCATTTCAAAGGCCACTTTTACATTTTCTTTAATATTGTTTTTAATTATTTTTTTAAAACCTCAGTTGCCCATTCTTTTCTCCTCTACCTTCTATATATATTATTAAAAAACCTTTTCATATCTGATTCATTCCAGAATCCTTTCAGTTTCTAATCTCACCTTCTCATGCCAAAAAGAATTTGACAACACAATTATTTTCAAGTGTTCCTTCACATGAACTGCAGAGATTCATTCCATAGTCTCTGTAATGACCCAGTAATCAGAAAAAAATGCAGTCTCTGGCTTCTAGGAGGTAACACTGACTACAGTGGTATCATTATAGGTCATGTTTCAAAAATTAAAATAAAGTTTGAAGAATATTGTGCTATATCAAAGCTGTTCAAGAAGATACTTGCCCTGCTGAAGCCAGGTTGGCTCAGTGGATAGAGCCTCGGACTGCAGACTGAAAGGTCCCAGGTCGATTTCAGTCAAGGGCATGTACTTTGGTTGCGGGCACATCCCCAGTGGTCAATGTTTCTCTCTCATCGATGTTTCTAACTTTCTATCTTTCTCCCTTCCTCTCTGTAAAATAATCAATAAAATAAAAAATAAAGTGACTTGCCCTGAACAGTGTATCTCAGTAGTTAGAGCACAGGCCCTTGCACTGAAAAATCATAGGTTCAATTCCCAGCCAAGGGCACATCCTTGGGTTGTAGGCTTGACCCCCAAGTCCCATTGGGGCGCATGCAGGAGGCAATCTATTGAGGTATCCTCTTACATTGATGTTTCTCTCTCTCTTTCTCTCTCTTCTCCCTCATTCTCTTCCACTCTGTCTAAAAATCAATGGGGAAAAATATCTTTGGATGAGGATTAACCAAAAACAAACAAGCAAGCAAAAAAGAAGTGACTGAAAGGTTAAAAATAGCTATGGAATACCAACTCTTCATACAGTGTCCTCCATAACACTGCTCTTCACAGACCCTCTTCAAATCCAGGTTTTCTTAACATCAGAGACTATGCCTACCCTACTCCTCTTCACAGTGTACCCCACAGAGTCCTGAGAATAAGAACTTACATGCCTTATTTTATCATTTCCTACCCAACTTGCCTATGCATGTTTAATGCAATACCCATTAAAATCCCACAGAACTGGTGTTCTGAAGACCAATGTGGTGAAAAACCAGAATAAATTTGTTTATTTTGTCTTATTTGTTTTACTGTTTCTCTTTTTAAAAACTTCTAATCAGTTGATGGTTAAGATTTTTTGCTAAATGCAAAACCATATGTTTGGATGTCATGGCAATGTAAAGTTACTATGAAAGTTTCCAAACAAAATAACATCTGAATTATCTTGTCATAGCTTGGTAGCATACAGTTTTCAGGTGGGCACTGGTCCATGAACCATACTGAGGAGCAGCTCAATCATTCATTGTGTGCCACCCTTAACCTGTGTAGAATGTATATCACCAGGAAGAAGAAAATGGAGTAGATAAATAACCCCCCTCCCAACCAAATGACATATTGAAAGTAGCATGCCTTTATCTCAAGGAATGTTCATGAAAGCTATTTTCTACATCAATAATCTTACAATATTTTAAAGCAGAAGTCTGGACAAAATATAAATCACCTTCCTAAATTCTTTTTCAAGAACACCCTTCAACATAAATCACGTTCCCATAACTGTATGTATTTTTTTTTAAGAATACTTACTCTTTTGTTGTTGTTAATCCTCACCTGAGGATATTTTTTCCATTGATTTTTTTAGAGAGAGTGGAAAGGAGTGGGAGAGACAGAGAGACAAACATCAGTGTGAGATAGACATATCGATTGGTTGCCTTCTGCTTGTGCCCAGTCCAGGGCTAGGAATCGAGCCTGCAACCATGGTATGTGCCTTGACTAGAATCAAACCTGGGACCCATCAGTCCATGAGTCAATACTCTACCCACTGAGCCAAACCAGCTAGGACAAATTTAGGTTTTTAGCAATAATGAAAAGATGGAAAAAGTCTTTCTTTTTTCTATTTTATTTAAAAATGCATAAATGGAGTTGAGAAGTAAGAGATACCAGTTCTCTTTTCTTTGTTGGCCAGAATACTATGTTCATAAAACATGAAAATCCACAGCACGGTTAAACAAGTCAATGTGTTCCTTAAGTAGCAAGTTTTGCTGAATTCAAATTAAATCTTTTTTGAACAGGTCTTCCTCTCTCTCTCTCTCTCTCTCTCTCTCTCTCTCTCTCTCTCTCTCTCTCTCTCTCCCCTACTCCTCTTCACAATGCACCCCTTTGTGCTTAAAATGTCAGAATGCAATAATAACATAACCTTTTTATTTTGAGCAATTAACTTGCTATAGCATAAATGAAATTACCCCCTATCAACTACCTACTGTGGGAACACTTCTGTTACCCTGAACCAAGTTTAAATTCTCATGTGCTCTTCCCCACTGCAGTCCCTTCTCTGATTGTTCAGTCACACTTCTCTATTAAGACCTAGACAAGAAAAAGCTAAAGAAGTTCATTAGCACCAAACCAGTATGACATGGAATGTTAAGTGGTCTTGAAGAAGGAGAAAAAAATTAAAAATATGAACCATAAAATGGCAATAAATATATATCTATCAACAATTGAATCTAAAAAACAAAGTAAATGAACAAGCAGAACAGAAACAGGCAGTCGGACATCCCTCAAGGGGTCCCAGATTGGAGAGAGAGCAGGCCAAGCTGAAGGTCAGCCCCTCCCCCTGCACAAATTTCATGCACCGGGCCTCTAGTATATTTATAATTGTTATATCTTCCTGGTATTGACCCTTTCATCATCATGAAATGTCCCTCTTTCTCTTTAGCAATATTTTTTGTTTTAAAGTCTATTTTTGTCTGATAGTGTTATATCAACTACAGGTTTTCTATAGCACTGTTTTATATAATATGTCTTCATTTATTTACTTTAAAAATATTTTTTTCTTTGAATCTAACTGGTGTCTCTATAGACAGTATATAGCTAAATCTTGCGTTTTAAAAATGCTATCCCAATTTCTGCCTTTTGACTGAGATGTGTGGACCATTCACGTTTAATTAACATGGTTTGATTTACATCTCCCATTTTAGTGTTTTACAGTTTATGTATCCTATCTTTTTTTATTCTATTCCTCCTTTAATGCCTTTTTGTGTTAAGTATATTTTTAGTGTATTATTTTAACCCCTATGTTGGCTTTTTTAACTGATTTTATTTGGAGTTATTTTCTTAATTGGTACTGTAGATATTATAATATGCATTCTGACTTATCACAATCAACTTCAGACAAATAATAAATTAATTGCATTGAAATACAAAAACAAGTCTCCTTTATAGTTCCATTTTCATTCCTTGTGTTATTACTATCATATATAATATACATATGCATGTGTACATACATATGTAAATGCAACAACATAGTATTACAATTACTCTATAGAATATTGTCATTTTAAGAAGTTATCAGAAAAAATAATAAAAATATACTTAGAGAGCCTTTTATATTAACCATTTTATATTTACATTAACCTTTTACTAGTATATTTAACATTTCCAGTATTTTTCATTTCTTTCTGTGAATTTGAGTTATCTTCTACTGTCACTTCCTTTTAGCCTAAAGGACTTCCTATGGTATTATTGTAAGACAGATCTGCTAACAATGAGTTGGCTCAGTTTTGTTTTTTAGAAATCTGGATGATTGTATTTCATCTTTATTTTTGAAGACTAGTTTTGCTGGATATATGAATATGATTATTGGTTGGAAATTTTTTTTTAGCTTTGAATATGTCATTCTTTTGCTTTCCGGACTTCATTCTTTCAAATGGGAAGTCCGTCATTAACTGCATCAATTCCTCTCCACGGCATGAGCTAATTCTCACTTGCTGCTTTCAAGATTTTCTCTTTTTCTTTGGCTTTCAGCAATTTGACTACAATGTCTGTAAGTGTAGATAGTTTTGTGTTTATTCTTCATAGGATTCATCAAGTTTCTTGGGTCTGTGGAGTAATGTTGATTTTCAAATTTGGGGCATTTTTGGTCATTATTTCTCAAACTTTTTTTTCCCCTCTGCTGACTTCTCTCTTTCCTCTTCTTTTGAGACTCATATTACATGTATATTGACATTCTTGATGTTGTCCAGATCTCTATGGTTTGCCTCATTTTTCCTTCAGTCTTTTTTTTTCTGCATTCTTCATATTGTATATGTATAATTTCTACTAATCATCTTCAAGTTCTTTGATTCTTTCTCCTGCCATCTTAAACTGCTCTTGAGCCACTGTAGGGCTTTTTTTTTTTTTTTCATTTCAGTTCCTGTATTTTAACTTCAAAATTTCCTTTTGAATTTTTTATAATTTCCATCTGCTTATTGAGATTTATTACTTGTTGATTTATATGGTCATAATTTCCTTTAATTCTTTTTAAATGATTTTATTTAGATGCTTTGAAGTCTTTGTCTATTAAATCCAACATCTGGGGATACTCAGAGACACTTCCTATTGACTGCTATTTTCCTCACTCACACTTTCCAATCATTTTTAATTTTTTTGTTAAAAACTGAACACTTTATGTAATATATTGCAGCAACTCTGGGTTCTGGTTCCTCTCCCTGGTTGTGGTGGTTGTTGCTTTTTATTGTTATTGTTTTTTATGTAGCAACTTGCCTAGGATAAGTCTGTGAAATTCATCTCTTCATGGAGCGCAGCCACTTTATGTCCCCGCTAGGTTTTCTTTCTTTTTTTAATTCTTGTTTTAATTTTAAAACCTGGATTTCCAGGGATCACACTTGTTTGTGACTGTATAGTTTAATGGTCAGTCAATAATTGGACTGAGGTTATGTTCAAACATCTTGAGCTAGTGAAGCTTTCATCTTCTGACGGATAGATCCAACATTCAACAGTGTTTTAAGCATAAAGCTTCTCACATCATTGTATGCCTTTGGCTGATTCTAAAGAATTTGTTTTGGGTTTCTTTTTCCAGTTTTGTCTAGTTTTATAATTGTTTTTTTGGGGGGGAAGAGAATTTCCCAAGCTCCTTCCTTGGTCTTAACTGAAAGTCCTTAAAATCAGGATTTTGACTTTTTTCTCTGTATTCTAGGCTTAATCATAGTAGACTTATACTAAATGCTGGCAAAAATTTACTTTATAATTTCCTTTTTGTTAATATGGGTACATTTACTAAAGACTGCATTGAAAATTTTCTGTTAACTACAATTTTTCTAACTGATGGCTACTAATTCCATAGGTTCCCTAAATGTCATATGATACATATCATAGAACTTGCTTATTTGAATAAGTTTAGTTTTTCCTGCTTTAATTGAGATATAATTAAAATATAACATTGTATAAGTTTAAGGTGTATAACAATGATTTCCTACATATATAAATATTTATGTGTGTATGTGTATAAATATCTTCATATATATCTTGAAAAGTAATCATCTTGGTACTCTATTTCTTCTCTTATTCCAGTTGTGGTTTCTTTATATTTCTGTTTCTCTAAGGCCAAATACAAATTTTCTTTACAAATTCTGGGTCTTTGCTGCTTCTCTTTGTTCACAACACTTGTTCCTGTGAATCAATAACTTCATATTATATAATAAAAAAATCCCTTTATATTTTATCCTGTGCATGCAACTTTACTATAATTAAGAAAGTAACCTTATAAATAATCTTCTTTTAGATTATCTAATTTTGCAAATTAATAATCAAGTGAATAAAATAGAGATAACTGGAGCATTGCATCACAATAAGTATTATTTTATCCAGAGTAACATAGCCTTCATTACATCTTATTGAAGGTACTCTTGTGAATAACATTCAATTTATTATACTTCACAACCCTGAAAAGTCATGTCTTGGTAGAATATATGTCAGCTACAACTTATATCAAGTTTTTGACAAGCTGAGAACTCAAAGCAAATTTTTATTAGAATTATTAAACTGGCTTTGTTGGTTTTGCTCCGTGATTAGAGCATCATAAATTTGATTCCAAGTCAAGGGCACATACCTGGGTGTAGGCTCAATCCCCAGCCCAGGTCAGGGTACATTTGAGACGCAACCAGTCGATATATCTCTCTCATATCAATCTCTCTCTTTCCCTTCCCAGCTCTCCTTCCTTTCCACTCTTTGAAAATGAATGGAAAAATATCCTTGGGTGAGGATTAAAAAGAGAGAGAGAATTATCAATCAGAACCATGAATAATATAAAAGTTCATAAGGGTTCTTAGTAATAGATCTTTTTAATCTCAACAGCTACCACACCAACTCTATTAGGACATTTAACCATTTTCAAAGCTCTAAATCTTAAAAAAAAAAAAAAAAGTGACAAATCTTCAAAAGGATAGACTTCCCTCTAGAGAAATACACTTCACAAATTTAAAAGGTAGCATTTGATATTTAAATGTGCATATTTGTACTTTCCTACTACTGCCAATAGTCACTTTCTGTGGAAATGTGGAATGGGGAATGGGGACAGGAAAGATAGTAAAATTCCTAAACACTGTCTGCATTCAATCTCTTTTTCCATAAAAGCTTTTAATAACAGGAGAAAAAGAATGTATGAGTTTGGTCTCATTTCGTCTCTCTACTCCTACTAGTATTTACTTCAAAAGTCACTAATGAGAACTGAAAATGCCAAAAAGTAGACAGAAAAATGGAAGAAGAAAAAGAACAAAGTGTTTGGATAATATATAGAGAAGATAATGATCCCATAAATAATTTATTTCTAAACATTACTTTTCTAATCTTTCCATCAATCATTCTTTCATTAGTAACTAAAGATAGAGACTAATAGCACACCTTTAAAGTTATTATATCTTAATTTCTTTAAAGTTGAACTGCAAGACACAGAGAGAGGGAAAATATAAACAGAGCAAATAAAGCATGGAAAAATTTTTTAAATGGCCAGTTGAAGTATATCTCTCTTTACATTTACGTCTTTAATTTATCTTGGCAATGTTTTGTGGTTTCAGTGTATATATATCTCACATACAGTGAGATTTATCCCTATGTATTTATTACTTTATGCTTGTTCATGGGTCAAAAGACTCAATATTATTAAGATGTCAGTTCTCCCCAAAATTGATCTATAAATTTAACAAAATTCTAATCAAAATTCCAGCAAGTTTTTTTTTTTTGAAGAAATTGAAAAGCTGATTCTGAAATTCAAATGAAAAGGCAAAGAACCTAGAAATGAGGAAACAATTTCAAAAAGGAAGAACAAAGCTGGAGAAATAAAACTACACACTTTTAAGATTTATTTTTAAGCTATGGTGATGAAGATAATGTGGCACTGGTGTAATGACAGATAATGAAGTCAATAAAACAGAAGAGAGGGTCCGAAGTTAACTCATACATATATGAACAATTGATTTTTGACAACGGTACAAAGGCAAGTCCATAAAGAAGGAACAGTCAATTCAATAAGTTGTTGTGGAACAACTGGATATTCAGATGCACAATATGAGCTTGGTTCCATAAATTGCACTAGATATAATAATTAACTCAAAATAAATTGTAGATTAATGTAAAACTTAAACTATAAAACTTCTTGAATTTGAGAAAAAAATTTGTGATATAATTATAAAAGAATAAGTGCATATATTTTCTCCTTCAACATTAACAATTTTTACTCTTCAAAAGATACTGTTAAAGAAAGAAAAAGATAGCCAAAGGGTGAGAAAAATATTTGCAAAGCATATACTTAATGACAGACTTGAATCTAAAATATGTATGAAGAGCTCTCAAGCCTCAAAAATAAGAGACAACCAAATAAAAAATACACAAATTTGAATAGATTCTCTGCCAAAGCAGTATACAGGTGGCAAATAAACACAAGAAGATGCTCTACAGCATTAGTCATTAGGCAAATGTAAATTAAAACCACAATGAGATACTTCTATATACCTATTAGAATGGCTAATGAAAACGACTAATTATATACTATGTGTTGGCAAGATGGTAGAGGAACTGGAACTGCTGGTGGGAGTGTAAAATGGTATAAACATTTGGGAAACAATTAGACAATTTCTTTAAAAAGTAGGCATATGTCTCACACATAATTTTACTCCTCGGTATTCACCCAAGAGAAAAGAAAATATATGTTTATGTTATAGCCCCAAACTGGAAACAATTCAAGTATCCACAACAGATGAATGGATAAACACAGGGTTGTATATTTATACAGGGAATACTTTATCGTTGATAAAAAGGAATGAACTATTGATACCTGTAAAAATGCAGATGACATTCAAAACAATTATGCAGAGTAAAAGAAGTCAAAAAGTTCCATATACTGTATGTTTCCATTTATATAAAATTCTAGACAAGGTAAATGTTACCTAGAGAGACAGAAAGTAGATCAGCAGTTGCCTGGGGATACCAGGGATGAATGGTGGTAGGAGAAATAAACTATAGAATTGTGAGAAAATTTGGAGGTAGGATTATGAATATGTACATGATCTTAAGTGATTTCATGATTTCATACATATAGAAAATTTAACATATTATACATAAGTATAGGTTATTGTATGTCTAATATCCCTTAACAAAGTTGTTTAAGAAAAAACTAAAGACCAGCCCCACTAGATGGGTTCAGTGGTTGAGCATTGACCTATGAACCAGGAGGTCATGGTTTGATTCCCAGTCAGGGCACATGCCCGGGTTGTGGCTCAATCCCCAGTGTTGGGTATGCAGTGGCAGTTGATCAATGATTCTCTCTCATCATAGATATTTCTCTTTCTCCTTCTCTCTTCCTCTCTGATATCAATAAAAAAATATATTTTAAAAAAATGGCCAAATGTTACCTATTAAGAACTTCAAATTGTTAACTGTAAAGAAAAGACCAATAAATGAGAGAAAATAAAATGTAATATTAAAATATGAGAAAGCAGAATGAACAATGAAATAAATGAGAAGAAAGAGAGGCAGTGGTTCTCAACCTTTCTAATGCTGCGACCCTTGAATACAGTTCCTCATGTTGTGGTGATCCCCCACCCCTGCTTTTGTGACCCACAGGTTGAGAACCACTGCTGTAGAGCCTAAGACCATCAGAAAACACAGATATTTACATTACGATTCATTAACAGTAGCAAAATTATAGTTATGAAGTAGCAACGAAAATAATTTTATGGCCAAGACCGGTTTGGCTCAGTGGATAGAGCGTCGGCTTCCGGACTGAAAGGTCCCGGGTTTGATTCCAGTTGGGGGCATGTACCTTGCTTGCGGGCACATCTCCACAGTGGGGCATGCGGGAGGTGACTGATCCATGTCTCTCTCTCATCGATGTTTCTGACTTTCTATCTCTCTTCCTCTCTGTAAAAAATCAATAAAATATATATTTTTTAAAAAAAAGGAAAATAATTTTATGGTTGGGAGTCACCACAACATGAGGAATTGTATTAATGGGTCATGGCATTAGAAAGACTGAGAACCATTGGGTTAAAGGCTAAGAGAGCAGAAGTACTAGAAGCCAAATTTTCTGAGATTACCATCCAGCAATGAATGTGCCACATTCTTTCATAAAAGCAGAAAATGAAGTAATTTGGCCTCAATTAAAATGTTTGAGAGAGGAATCTGGGTCATAGTTGTGAATGGCAAAGCTGATAACATTTAAAATGAAGTATATGCATTTGAATATTTAAAAGATCTTTTGAAAAATATTCTTTGTAGTCAGCTCAGACTGCATGGCCTCTTGTAAACTGTGATGTGCTCTTTAGAACAGACAAGTGATTAAAGTGAGGATCATTATCTGTAATAAGGTACACTGTACACAGCGGTCCTGCCTTGAAATCCAACAGTTTCTAGTCCTGCTCCCAATTCCATTATGGACCTGAACTCAGTTTGAGAGAAAATGATTTGCCTTTTTAATATTTTCTAATTTAAAAATGGGGAAAGAGAGCCCCGTGTTCTATATGAAGAGAGGTCAATTAGGGTTTTCAATACTTTCAGTTCCCTGAAGATAGTCACTGGCCAGGTAAAGTTATTAATTTGCCTCTGTCGTTACTGTCTCATAATGGAAATGTTAAGTGTCCTCTTACTCCCATTGCTTCTAAGAAGAATGCTTTTGTCTGCTCAGAAAAAATAAAGAAAGAAAGAAATCAATTCTCCAGTACACTGACTGATTACCTATGCATTTCAATGGCACTTTATCACCATGGTACCCAGGTCCTTGGACTCTGGCAATAAATTGGGAACAAGAACATCAAAACCATAGCTCTGTGTGATGAGGCCAGAATGAATTCTAGGACATGGGTCTTTTGAAGATGTTCCTTTTGTGTAAATAAGTAAAAGGCCAAAATGGATGTGGAGTATATGGTTCCCAAGGTGACTCAAATTGAAACTTAATAGCAAGGATATCATCAACTTAAGTTACCCATTTTCTCACAAAAACAGATAACCTCTTTGCATAGAAGACCACATCAATGCATCAGTCCTGTTGAAAAGATACTTTTGTCAGCAAATTCAACCAAACAGCCATGTCTATATATCTATAAGGTACAATTCATCTGAGATTTTAAAGCCATCTGTTTGTATTCTAGAGCTTTTTCTACATCAGAGCAAATATTCAGATTGTAGTTTCTTGTGAGACAAGAGGTACATTCAAAAGTCTGCTTTGATTGAACTATAAACTCTTGTGATTTACTGATTTTTTTTATTGAGCAACTAAAGGTGAGATATTGCTAAAAGATTGTCCATTGTATAGCTAGAGACCAGCTATATTGGAAAATTGGCTAAAATAACATGAAAAGGTTCTTAAAACTCTTATTTATTTACTTAAAATATATTTTTTATTGATTTCAGAGAGGAAGGGAGATGGAGAGAGAGATAGAAACATTAATGATGAGAGAGCATGCCCCCTGGTAGGTATCAAGGTTGCAAACCCAGCATGTGCCTTGACCTGGAGTTAACCATGACCTCCTGTTCATAGGCCTACGCTCAATCACTGAACTAGTCTGGCCGGGCTTATAACTTTTTTAAAAATAAACTTTCTGCATAGATTTTTGGCTAGATTTTACAAGGGGAAAAAAAACCACTATGTTGCAAAATGCTAATTTCAATTTGTTCACTTAATAGTCAACCAAAGGACATGATTTAAGCTGATTTTGGAGCAAGCTGTAGCAAAACATTTACCTTTTAGAAACTGAAATTATATTGCAGTGCTTCAGATAATTCTCTAAGATGTGATCTTAAGTTTGTTAAATGTCAAACAGTCTGAGGTTGTTTTAAAAGAAGCACATGAAGTATGTAGTTACTTTAATTGTAGCTAATTCTCTATTGAATAATTTTCAACTGAAAGATTGTCTTTATACTCATTTCTGAACTTTTTAAGCTCATGAGTGGAAACTCCTACAATGTTTACCTAAAAAAAACTCTGCACATACAAAGTGAACATTAATCACTACTATGACAAAAAATTACCACGAGATCAGATAATACAGAAAGTTGTTTATTTTTGTAAGGTTAAGAATCCTGATTATTAGCTACTTTTTGAAGGAATAATGTGTTCTAGTTCTCCTAAAAATAATGTTATGGACTGCCAGTTACAATAAAAACCTACTTAAAACTATGACAAATATATATATATATATTTTTTTTAATTTTTATTTATGTGGACTCACAGGCAACTCAAAAACTTCAGAATTCTAAGGCTGTACAATATAGCATCAAAATATCAATCTTGTCTTACCTAAAACTAGGATTTTTTTTTAAATTTAAAGTTTTGTTTTTCTTGTAAAATTTCTTAAAGTGACTATAGGTACAAAATTAAGCCACAGCATACAAATCACTTGGGAGTTGTAACATATTAAAACCTAAGAAGGAGGGGAAAAAACAACCTAACCCTTAGGGCATTTCAGAACCTTATCGGAAATATCTTCCTTTGTTAGGCCTAAAATGAACTGAAATGGACTTTATTCCATCAGTTACCACTGTATCTCTCTCTTAAAAAAAAAATATGTGTGTGTGTGTGTGTGTGTGTGTGTGTGTGTGTGTGTGTATTGATTTCAGAAAGAAAGGGAGAGGGGAGAGATAGAAACATCAATAATGAAAAAGAGAGGAAACCAAGATGGCGGCATAGGTAAACACCTAAACTGATGCCTCACACAACAATTTCAAAACTACAACTAAAATACAAAACCGACATCATCCAGAACCACCGGAAGGCTGGCTGAGTGGAAATTCTACAACCAGAAGAAAGGAGAAAAGCACACTGAGACTTACAGGAGCTGTGGAAGACAGAGGTACAGAAGCGGGCATGGAGAGGGCTGGCAACTGAGTCCGAGGCTGGCTATCTTAATCAGGAGGAAGACAAAAGCTCCTGACTCCTCTGAACTCCAGTTCTGGGGTGAGACTCTGGGGACCCAGACTCTTACGGGGAGAAATTGGACTGTTTGGCACTGGGCGAAACTCGAGGGTGGCTTTCTCTCAGAGATGCTTGCAGCGATTACCACGGGACACTGAAAATGAGGGGCCTCTTAGGGCAGAGCTGATGGGAAGCCATCGCTGTTTGCCCCGCCCTGTGATCCCAACCCACAAAGCCATAGCTGTTTGCTCTGCCAGGAGACTCTGCCCCATCCAAGCTGAGCGCAGAGGCTTTTTCATATGAATGGCCTGGTCCTTTGAATTTTAAACTTACCTAACAAACTGCAGCTGGATCAGTAAGACACAAACATCCAAAAGAAGGCCCAAGGCTCCACAGCAGCTTGGACTGCTTCACAGCTGGGCTTCATCTGGGCACCTCCAAAACCCAAACAAAGAAGAGAAATCTGCAGACTCTCCGTAGCTCCTGTTGGGTGGCCTCAGGCAGAGGCTAAATTAGCACCTCCTTGGAGACCCAAGAGCCAGTGTACCTGGGATCAAAGTGGGAACATCCAGATTACCCTCCTCAGATCTATAAGGGACACACTCAGGGGGCAGACTCAGTGAGCACCAAAGCCCCACTGAAGCAATTTTTGTCTCATAAGGGTGTCTCCAGCACAGAAGTTCTCCCAGTGTAGACACAGCTGATCCTCATAGCCAATTAGCCTGGAGATCAATTCCCCTCAGTGATACCAACAACAATCAAGACTTAACTACAATAAGACTGTGCACACAGCCCACACAGGGGTACATCAAGATTGTCCATCTCAGGTAACTGGGGAGGCTGAGCCACTGGGCCCTATAGGACACCTAGCACACAAAGCTACTCTACCAACTCTGGGATGCAGCCAAAATGCAGAGGCAAAGAAACAGGACACAAATGAAAGAAATGGAGGAAAACCAAAGACTGGATATAGAGTTCAAAACTTCGGTTATAAGTTTTTTCAAGAATTTTCTAGAAAATATAGATAAATTTAGTAAGACCCTCGAAGATATGAAAAAGGACCAACTAGAAATTAAGCATACACTGACTGAAATAAAAAATAATATACAAAGATCCAACAGCAGACTAGAGGATCACAGTAATCAAGTCAAAGATTTGAAATACAAAGAAGCAAAAAACACTCAACTGGAAAAGCAAAAAGAAAAAAGAATACAAAAATATGAAGATAATGTAAAGATACTCTGGGACAACTTCAAGTATGCCAACATCAGAATTATGGGAGTGCCAGAAGAAGAGAGAGAGCAAGATACTGAAAACTTATTTTAAAAAATAATGACTGAAAACTTGCCACACCTGGTGAAAAAAATTGACTTACAAGTCTAGAAGCAACAGAACCCCAAACAAAAGGAATCCAAAGAAGACCATACCAAGACACATCATAATTAAAATGCCCAGGGCAAGACAAAGAGAGAATATTAAAAGCAGCAAGAGAAAAACAGGTAGTTATCCACAAGGGAGCACCCATATGACTATCAGCTGATTTCTCAATAGAAATTATGCAGGCCAGATGGGAGTGGCAATAAATATTCAAAGTGATGAATAGCAAGAACGAACAACCAAGATTATTCTACCCAGCAAAGCTATCATTTAGAATTGATGGGCAAATAAAGAGCTTCATAGATAAGAAAAAGCTAAAGGAGTTCATCACCGCCAAATCAGTATTATATGAAATGTTGAAAGGTATCCTTTAAGAAGAGGAGGAAGAGGAAAAGGTAAAGACAAAAATTATGAACAGCAAATACATATCTATCAACAAGTGAATCTAAAAATTAGTGAATAAAAAATTTGATGAATAAAATAAACTGGTGAATATAATAGTATTGGGGGCATAGAAAGGAAATAGACTGACAATACTCAGGGGGAAAGGGGTGTGGACAAAAATAGTATACCTGTTGATGGATGAGGACAGTGGGGTGTGGTAAGGGTAGAGGGTGGAGTGGGAACCAGATGGAGGGGAGTTATGGGGTGAAAAAAGAGAAACAATTTTAATAATCTGAAAAATAAATATTTATTTTAAAAAAATAATGAGAATCATTGATTGGCTGACTCCTGCATGCCCCACACTGGGTATTAAGCCCACAATCTGGGCATGTGCTCTGACCAGCAATCGAACTGTGACTTAATGATTCATAGGGCAATGCTCAACCACTAAGCCACACCACCCATATTCTATTGTCTCTTGACTATACATGAGCTCATTATTCTCAGGATAATAGAATATTTTAAAAGTGTATTAAATGTATCAAACTAATATCTTATTAACTTATTTTTTCATAATCAAACAGTGCCAAGAGTACTCTATCTATAGCCCCATGTATCTGTGAAGTACATGGAAAAAGAAAGTAATAATTAATTGCATGTTAAAATTTCATTGCAAGATCTGGTAGCATTGCAGATCTTGGTGAAGTAGTGATGCTATAAAAAGGAGGTAATGAAAGACTATGAAGATGAAATTTAGTTAGTCCAATGTTTCCTAAGGATAGAAAGCTATTCCTTAGAAATGTTACAGATGTGTGAGAGTAAATAATGATCATGATAAAGTAAGTAACAAAATAAAAAGGTTAAAATGGTAAAAAAAATCATTTTAGTCTTATGAAAAGCTGGGATAAACAGTTAAATAATGTACTTTACAGCAGTATTTTTCATATACTAATTTTCATTGTGCATGTCAAGAAGAAAACAGACTGTGTGACAACCTCCCAATCTGATTTTACCAGACACTCGACCCCCAGTCCCATCACCACCACCATCACTCCCATTCCACAGAACATTTCCTAGAATACACTCTGGGAAAAGATGCTCTACTTCATTTTAAAAAGTAATGTTTGAGGTAGCATTTTATCCTGTTAAGAAACATCAGAAAAAGACCAAAAGGTGGTTATTGGGAAATGGCATGCAAACTGTGAAGGTATCTATAGGAGTAAAATGTAAGTTTTTGACTTGCTCTTTTTTTTTCTTTTTACACAATTTTTCCTCGTAGTCCTGCATGTGTGCAATTACCTAATCTTCCTCAATCCATTATCCCCAAATATTTACTAAAAGATAATTTGTAGGTGGTTCTCAAAAGTAAGGAAGCAGAATGACTAAACTTGGGGGCATTATATTTCCTTTTCTCTCCCAATGCTTATGGTAGTCCCCTTTCAACCCAGGATAAAGTTCTGAGTATGGGATTTTAAATCATGAAAGTGAAATAAAAGTGAATAAAAGTATGACCCACTTAAGTATATTTTATAATCAAAACATTTATAAACAGGTGTTACCTACAATGCCATTCTAGCCAACTTCTGTTATGTAAGAAAGTAAATCAATGTAATGGACTCATTTTTCATTTTCTTACCAGCATGTATCACCTCCTAGCCGTGGCAGGTGCTTATTTGCAAGCCAGCTTTAAATGAACCATTCTGATAATCTATGTATAGTTAAAAGAGATAAGAAATGGATATTTAATAGGAATTTATATGTATTACTTTTTTTTCATCAGTGATATATGTTCTGATATCCTGGCAAAGTAGATAACAAAAGTAGTAAATGGATACTTAATAGGCATTTAAGCAGATTATAGTCTTGTTTTCTACCATTTTATACAGAATATCTTCAAATGTTAACAGAAACTATATATAGGAACAGGGGAAAGCTTATAAATTGAGCATCAATTATTAGTCACTGAATAACTACTATATCATGTCAATTATTTTGCAGATTTTTTAAAAATTTAAATATATTTTTTATTAATTTTAGAGAGGAAGGGAGAGGGAGAGATAGAAACATCAATGATGACAGGGAATTATCAATCGGCTGCCCCCTGCAACCGATCCCCCTCCCACACTCCCCAACTGGAGATGGAGCCCACAACTCGGGCATGTGCCCTGACCAGAAACAAACTATGAACTTTTCCTGGTTCATAGGTTGATGCTCAACCACTGAGTCACAACGGCAGGGGAGGTTTTTTTTGTAATTGTTTTAACACTCAGCAAGTTGTCCTCCCCTAGGTCACTTTCTAATTTGTAAGTTTCCCAGTGTTTTTGCCTGAACATTTATCTTTAAATAGAGTGCTTCACTGTTCTTATTTTATAAAACAAACCCAAGACGACTGTCTTATATTATTGTAGAAATGTATCTATAAATGTGTGACATTTTATTATGGGATAATACAGTGTTCCTTCCTCATCTCTCTTCCCTTATCCTTTTCTGCTTTTCCTTTTTGCTATAATTGAACAACTCAAAAGGCACAATCTCAACTATCTTAATTGTTTCCTTAGGTAAAATGGGGGATGTGAAGTCATTCAAAGCTGATTTGTCCATGTTGCTTTTACCACCCCTGACAACTGGGTTATAAAAACATTCCTAACCAATTCTGAACACTAGCAGAGCATAAACAAGATAAAAAACACTGGAGGACATTCAACTGACAACATCTTGACCTCTGACTCTGATGTTAAACTAAAAGAAAACTGATTATCTTTTGTCATGATAGTATGAGATGAACGCCAAGAACCATCCCCTGATATGCACAGTAGAGTCATTAAAAAAAAAAAAGGTAAGGGGGGGGAAAAGGAACATATGGATTCTGTTAAAATACATACTAGTAGACAGAGTTTTGAAAGGAAGAGGAAAAGGAGGAGTTAGGGATGTTTAGGTTTTGAACAGTACTACAATTAGCTTCAGAGTAGAGACTGCTCCCCAATAGGAAGTTATGTGGCAAAATGGTAAGGACTATATCTTAAAAAGTGAAAATATGAAGAAAAAAAAGACACTCAGCTTTTGGTTTCTTAATGATTAGCATACAAATGGGATATCAGTTCATCTAATTAACAAAACATTTTCTTTAGTCATCCTATGGACAAGCTTTTTTGGGGGGGCCAGTGACAGACACAGGATTAATAAAGAGCTTAAATGGGAGTGAATAAAATTAATAAAAGACTATAATTTAATGGAACCAAATTTATTATTTTCTTTGCATTGGAAGTATTTACTTGAAGCTCTACTTTTAGAAAATACTCATTGCATTGTTTCCAAAGTGACCTAAGATTATTCAGAAATGATATCTGAAGTCATTCTGAATATGTGTAGTCCATATTCAAAAGGTAGCCTGATACAGGGTCTGTTTTCAAAGACTAATAGTACAGATGATGGTGGAGACATATCAGAAGAGTATTTGATCTAAGATTGAGAATCTGGTTCAAGTCCAACTCCACTGTTTTACCAGCTATGTAATATGGGAAAACTTTGAATGGTACCAACCAAAATGAGTACTGAACTTTTCTCTAAAAGTCTCTAAGGCCAATCTTTGATTCTTTTAAATTAAGCAATTAGGCAAGTTTCATGGCACCAAGGCACCAGCTAAACAATTACTCTGTTGACCTTATTTCAATACTCAAAAGAATAATAAACAACATTCAAATATTCAAATTTCAACTTATTTCTGAACAAACCTGGACACCCCCCATCATTAATTTTTTGCAGGTTAGACACTGAGATTTGTCTCCAAGTCATTATCTGCTTTGATGCAAAAAGATATTCAATACTTTCTTTTAAAATAACCTCTCCTACAACAGAAATAATTCCTAGTGATAATAACAAGTGTTATTTCCATTACCTAATTTTGGATATGTTAAAACTTCCTTCTCAGTTTTGTTTTGTTTCTCCAAATGTCTGAGGTAGGAAAACAAGGCTGTCCAGATCATGGCAGCCCCAACAATGATTCAATGATCCTCAAGGGTTTATCTGACTAAGGAAAACAGAAACCCCCTGCAGTGTCCTTCCCATTTTTAAAAAGCAACATGAAACAATAAACTGGTACAACTCTGACACCAATGTTTTGTATAGAGAGTTTTCAATCATTGCATGTTTGACTTACTGCAAAAATATTAAATTTATCTGTCTGAGAAAGGTATACACAGGTATGAGTATGACTTGAGAAATTAGCTGGTAGCCTCAATTTATCTTCATCTTTAGTTACAAGAAAAGGGGATCCTTAAACAAACTGAGTGTGACAAGAGGGCTTTGGGTCTGTAAATGTTATGGTAGATAACTAGCTGTGTTGTATTAGACACGTTAAGTTAAACTTTCCAAGCTTCAGTTATTATATATTTTTAAAAAAATATGTTTTTATTGATTTCAGAGAGGGAGGGAGATAAAGAAACATCAATGATGAGAGAGAATCATTGATTGGCTGCCTCTTGTACTCCCCTCACCCCCTACTAGGGAATGAGCTAACAACCCAGGCATGTGCCCTGACTGGGAATCAAACAATGATCTCCTGATTCATAGGTCAATGCTCAACCACTGAGCTATACCAGCTGGGGCCAGCTATTATCTTTATAAGATGAAGTATATAATATATTTTCTCTCACTACCTCATGGGATTGTGTCAAAATAAGTGGTCTTCACTTAAGTGAATGGGTGTACCGAAAGGAAAGGGAATCAAAAGGGGCTTTTGCGGAGGGATGAAAGAAAAGGAGAATTTGAGAAGAAAGAAGAGAATGTTAAAATGACAATAAGAGAGGGCAGTCTATGTATATAAGTGGGGAGGAAAGGGGGAAAGAATATAAAAACTTGGTTTGGGGTAAGCCTCACTGACAAATTCAAGATGAAGGGCAACAGGAGTAGAAATGAGAGTGTATCTCAGCATTTTTTCTTTTGGTTCAGGATTTGATGAGTGTCAGTTTCAAGTGGGAATTTTGAGAGAAAGGAGCATATTTGGAAAAACTGGAACAGCAGAGAGGAAAGCTGTTTGAAAAAGTTGTGGTAGGAGTGCAGAAGACAAAAAGGAGAGGAAAGCAAACACTTTTAACTTGTCTATTCCGCCTTCCATATGGGTTGCAGAAGGCAAAGGGGAAAGAAGGAAGAGGGGAGAGAACATTTATGTACCTTCTGGAAGGAGAGAAGTAGCTCAGAAGGAAACTTTAAAAGAAAAACAATTTGAAATTAGATATCTATGAAAGGAGGAAAGCACTTGCCCAATAGGCAGAGTGAATATAGTCTTGACTGTAAGCATCGAAAGCAGTAATTAAAACCTCTGGAATGAAGGAATTGGTAAGATTTTTAAATTGTAGATCTGAGGGTATTATATTATGAGCAAATGGTCCAGAACTTGCAAGAGAACTATTTTAGAATTTCATTATTTTGGAAAAGGGTAACCTTCAAGAATGGGGTAAGAGAAGGAAGACTCTGTGGCCAACAGTTCTTCAGACACTGAAATGTGGAAAAACTATCTGATTGGCTTTTGGAGTAGAGAATCTTAACTTGAACCAGAATTTGAGAAAGGGAGACAGGATGATTTGAGAATTTGATGAAACTATAAACTCTTTCCCAAGAGAAATGCATAGACATCTTCACACAGTTCAAAGATTTTGGAGGCTGTGATCAGGTGCCACATCCTTTTGCCACACACAACACATAACAAACTGGATTCCTTTAAAAAAAAACAACACTTCATTTCATGGAGGACAAAGGTTAAAGCTGAAATAGGGAAATACATGTTGAACAGCTCAAGAAATGGTAGTTGCAATTCAAGAAAGCATTTCCCTATGGTGTGCAGTCAGGATGGTTCCAAGTATGAGAACTAAACCTTACCTAGTGTTTTTCTCAGAGGGAGACTCTGGAACTTTTGTGGGAGTACAGACATAGCTTTGGAGATGGCCAAAGGGCAGGACATTCTAAAAGGGAGGTAAGAATAGGTGTACTAACGGCTAAGAATTTCATATCAAATGGATTGCCTCCCTAGGAAACATATCAAAATAAAAATGAAAGAAAAGAGAAAAGAGAAAAGAGAATGGGCCTACAGCATGGGCCCCAGTGAGAATGAATTTCATTGGTAGCAGCAACAAAGGCTGGGGGAGACTATGAAATCTGAAGTAAATGAAAAGTGAGTAAAATTAATTTGAAAAAGTGAGTTCAGAGTTGTTTTGGAAGACAAACTGAATTTGTTGAAAATATTGGAAAAACACACTTAAATTAAAAAGCAACAATATAGATAATTGACACAAGTCAATTCTCCGGAAGCAGAGGGGCTAGATCTAAACAGCACAGAATTAGCTTATTTTCATGTCTTAGTGTTTCAAGGTGAAAGAAGATTGACAACCATTGGAATGCAGTCTTCAAATGACAATAGCCCACAATGAAAGAGAAGTGAAATGGCTCAATAGAGGTGATTTTCAAAAGCTGAAATGGGAGAGATACTAAGTAAACACAGTAAAGAGAATGGCAGATTTAGAAACAAAAAGCTATGGGAAACAACGACAATGGGGAAGTCGTTTACAAAGAGAGATGTCAAAAGCCTAACCTTGAAAAGTAGAAGTGGATGGATTTGAGAATGTGGGCATTAAAAGAAAAGACTTCTGTTCAAAACCAGGAAGAGGCAGGAGAAAAAATAGGACAAAAAGAAATGTCATGTGAAGTATCTTACATAACTAAGGGATGGCTTAAGCCAGTAAAAGTTCTGGGAGAGAACAAGCACCTGTCCAAAGGGAAGGTGTGAGGAGAAAGAGACTCAACAACACCTGGTCTCTGAGCACAGCATACCATTGAAAGATTTTTAGAGCCAACTGTCTAGAATTTTGGAAGAAATCTTGAGTAAATAGAGTTATAAAACAGTGTTTATGAGATCATTTAGGAGAAAAAAAGCAAAAAAGTCCTGGTCAAGAGCATAAAATTTATCTAGCTATGATTCATTCATGGATGCTAAAACTAGTGGATGGAAGTTTGATGAGAAACAGGATATTTACAGAGTCTCAAAGTATCTTCCAAGTTGCTTATTAATTACAAAGGAAAAATAGTAATTTGACAGTAGGGAAATCAACAAACATCCCTTAATCAAGTGATCATCACCACTTAACATGACCACGTTAGCATCACTAGTGATGGGATAAACCAACATCATGTGCCTCCTAAACATAATGTTCTGAGAGGGACACACCTCATATCTAGTCAAAAAATGCAAAACCTAAATCTAATCATGCAGAAACATTAGACAAATTGAGATCAACGGTCACTTGTATTACAATTGCTCAGGACCCTTCAGCTTTTAAAAAATACCAAGATCATGAAAGATGAAGTTTGAGGAACTGTTCAGATGAAAGAAAACTAAAGAGACATGACAACTAAATGTAACATGTGATCCTGGAATGAATCCCAGAGCAGAAAAAAGTATTTTTTTCCCCTGTTGTTATAAAGGGCATTGCTGAGACAATTGGAAAATTTTGAATAAAGTATGTAGATTAGATAATAATAATGCATCCCACACTAATTTTCTGATTTTGACCATTGTACTACCATCATGTAAGAAGCAACTCATTCTCACACAGTTCAGAAATAAATACTAGTACTATTGTTATTATGTATGAGGGAGATTAATAAAAACAAATGTTATAAAGTATTAACATTTGGAGAATCTAGATGAAAAATATATAGAAATCCTTTGCATTATTTTTTTCATCTATTTTTTTCTATGTCTAAAATTATTTCAAAAGTAACAATGAAAAATTCTCTGGTAAGAACATATTAATGCAATTCATGAACTTGGATCCTAGTTTGAGGAAAAACAAGTATGAAGACATTTTGGGAAAATCTGAATAGACAAAATATTAGGTGAAATTACAAAATGATCGTCATTTTAGCCAGGTTTGACAATGATGGTGTGCTTATGCAGAAGAATGTCCATAGGCTTAGGGGATGAGAACGGAAGTGATTAAAGATACAACTGCTATTCATGTGGAAGATCCCATTGTTGCTCACTCAATATGGCAGCAGCAGCTGGGCACTCACTAGTCTGTACTGCTCTGCTGGGCACAGTATTTCTCTGCCCATGACTATCTTGATCCCCATGGTACAAAAACTCTCATTTAATTAATATTCTGTTAGATGAGTTTTAAAGCAGGATTTCTTGGTTCCAGTGAATCCCAAAATTTAGTGTAATGGCCATTAAGCATTTCTTAAAGTTCCTTTTCTCTCCCCCAAGGTTCAGGCTAGTGTTTCTAACAGCTAAAATGTTATAAGCTCTTATAAAAATTACTTATTATTGGGGCTGCTGTAACAGGGTTGACTTTTTTTTTTTTCATAGAAGGCATTCCCCCTGTGCTTCCCCTGATAGGAAATTTCTCAGCTGTTCTGCAAGTAGATTTATTTGGACCACCCCACAGTAACCAGACAGACGTAAATCCCAGAAGTGAACGCAGCCTGAATTATTTCTTAAGAACGTTTCTTTATAGGCTCCTCTCCCCTCTCCCACCTCAGCAACCCAATTTCTGCTGGCTCTGACCAAACACATTTGTCCCCATGTGTCCAAAGCCCAGCAGTGGACACTGCTCATCATCCATCTGAGACCCTGAGAGGTACATATAAGAAATAGACGGACCAGCCAGCAAGAAGGATGTGCTACAATCTAAAAACAAATGTCAAACAGATAAAGAAGGAAGTAATAACTTCTTGCATAGATTTACAAGATATACAGGTTTTTGGAAATTCTCCTATTGGCAGGAAAAGGTATGAAGGAAAGAATTATGAACATGTCTAATCATAAATATCCTTTACAATGAAACTGTAAATATTTAATGACAGCAAAATCCTGCTTACGATTAGATAAGAATTTTAATAGTGTTTACTAGGCTGCTATTTCTGTTGATGAGCCAAGTAGAATTTTTTGACTAATGGGATCTGAAACGTGAGGGCTTATTTTCAAATACCTTAGCTCTACATTAGCTCCTGTTGCAGACTGAACAAGAGGCCTCTGATCCATTACTGCACCAGAAGAATCATTTTCCAAGGTAACTCCACTGGAGGCAGCAAGGAGGGCCTCACAGAGCAGCAGCTTCAACAGCACTTGGGAATTTGATAGAAATGCAAATGAATGGGCTCCAAAGATAACTACTAAATCAGGAACTCTGGGGGTAGGCCAAGCAATCCATACTTAATAAGCCTTCCAGATGATCCTGAAGCATGCAAAAATTTGAGAACCACTGGTTTAATCTGAATCTAATGAAGAAATAGTGAGACAAATTCAGATCATCCGATTTTCTACTGGCCTGAACTCTTCAAAAAAAAATGTCAGGATCACAAATTACATAAAAGTGGAACCTGGAAGGGACTGTGGGAGAACTGTTTTAGATTAAAGCAAAAGGGATATATCTACCTAATTCAGTGAGTGAGTTTTGATTTGAACCTTAAAATTAATTTAAAAAACTGTCAGAGTATCTGCAATTTATCAACTTACTTACAAATAATTAAGGAAAAATAAACAACAAACAAACAAAAATAAAAAATGTAAATAAAACATATGTTTTTATCTTTATATAAAAAGAATATAAGTCTGGAACAATGGTAACAATTGATGTAGATGTTGCTGATTTATTTGTTTTTAGAACTTTTTCATAATCAGATGGATAAAAATTAATGCAAAATAAGTCTAAAAAAACAAAAGAAAGGTGAATATTCTATTTTTAAAAAACAAAAACAAAGAAGTCAGAACACAAAACAATTCTGTAAATTTGTTTTTGCAAAGTGAAAGGCTCAAGTATTCTGAAGCAACGAAATGCTTGCTGATTACAGTGGCTGTATTGAGAGAACTGGGTTAGTCACTTACTGAGCTCTGACAGTTTTCACCCCTGCATTTTATAGCCACCCACACGTAGACTATATTAAAAACTGCTGCACTTCCAATTTTTCCTTTTACTATAGAGGAAATGCAGAGAGTTAATAACATCATCAACCATAAGCTTTTAAGGTTCAGCAACCTAATAAAACTGATGAATCTTGACTTGCAGCCTCAGCAGTTAAATTACTGCTATGAAAATCACTGCCAATGGCCAAGTTGCATGAAAGAATAATTATACATGTTTACTGTTAACCATCAGTCAAGTCCAAGAGCTAGGGAGATGAAATATGAAATGCAATTAAATGTGAATGCATAGTCTGAGGGCCTACCTGCCCCAATGACACACACACACACACACACACACACACACACACACACGAAATGAGTATAATACTTTTCTTTGGATATTTTTTCCTGGTAATTTATAAAAGATCTATTGAAAAGTACAGAACAGTGAGTCTTAAATGACATCCCTAAAAGAAGGGGTCCAATCAGTGGCAAACAAATCAATAAAGAAAGTACTATGTTAATGGAAATATTAAACCTTTCATTTTATAATCATCTGTTCTTGAGAAACTGTACTATCCACAACAAGATGCTCTCCCCATATTTAAAGTACATGATTTATGGCTGACTTTTTTTTACAGCTTTTATGAGAAAGCATTTTTTAGCTCTCCCATGTGAGTTGCTAACATCTGCACTGATGAATTGTAAAGAGCAAAATTCACAAAGGATTACCACTATCAGATTTTTAAAAAGAGAAGCAATACATATTATTTAATATACTGGTAATTTTTGAAGTACTTTCCAAAGTAAACTTCAAAGATTATAATAAATATTTAATCTCAATGCAACACATGTTGAGTTCAAAATTAGTGGCCACTAGGAAACTAAATCTACTTTAAAAAGAATGTAACCATTTAATATATCCATGGGGTGATTTTGAGCTGTGATCATATGTAAATCTAATGTCTCTACAATTGATAACTGTGGGATTAACTAGATAGTTCTGAAACCTTAAAATAGAGTAAACAGTCAATAGTAAGAAGAGTTAATCAGTTAATAGATGGCAGTTGCAGCTGCAAAATGAATCAGCATTCTTAGAAAATGGAAATTTTAATCTAGAAGAGTCTCTATTACTATACCAGTAAGCACTATTTTGAAGATTTTTATTAATTATCTTACCCTGCCTTTAGTTGCCAGCTGTGTAGCCATTAAACTTGAGGAAAATAGCAAATTCCAATTGATAAATAGCTTGAATTGAGGGTTTTTGAGTGAAAAGAGCTCTGGTGAGGAATCAGTGTTCCATGCAAATAGACCTGTATTTGATTAACCCTACCACTTGCAATCTGTGTAACCTAATAAAAATTACATCATTTTTCCATGCCTTTATTTCTCCATTTGTAAAATGGGTTTCTTAATGATTTTCTACAACACAGGTACGTTGTGATGTTCCCATGAGAAAATGTATGTAGAATATTTGCCAGAATGTCTGACACCTCGAAAATGCTTAGTAAATGTAGCTAGGATTATTGCTGCTATTGTTATTTAGTGTTATTGTCTGATATAATCCTAACCATTTCCCCATCAGTAGCTTGCAACTTACCTGGTATTGGTGATAGTTTTGGTTCTGGTGTGACTGTATCAGCTCTGGGGGTGAAGAGTTAAAAGACCACAGTCTTAGAACTCTGTGTCTTTAGGTAGAGGCCTGTAGCCGATAATCACCCTCACTTTCCCAGTATTCTACCCCATCATGGAATGTCCTTTTGACAAACTGTTTATATAGAAGAGAACTATGTAGAAGTAAAAAGAAACAAGCTCTCTAATGATGTCAAAATTCCCATTTTCAGCTTATCCCTAAATATAACTGTTCATGAACTGGTTTACTCTCACCCTTGTTCATCCTTTCTCAAAAGCAATTTCCCTCTGGGTCCCAGGATGCAATCTTTTTAGAATGACTGCTTTTCTTTGGCAAGACCCTTTTGTTGTTGTTGGGCTCTCAAATCCCTTTTAAGATTGCCCCTGTGGAGTTAGTTCTCCTCCTACATTCCTGGAATTAATTTTTCTGTGGTTCTTATTGACCCCCAGGGAAGTGATACTGAACGAATGCAGTACTTTGAGGTTCAATGTCATGACACTAATGAGAGAACTCATCATCACTTCCTTCTCTATTTGTCTGATCATGATTTTGTGGCATGCTGGTCTTTGACACTGGCAAACAAAAACAGGTGATGACGGCTCATTATCCTGAATGAAGGACTAAACTGCATTTGCCAATGAGCTCCATGAGAAAATGGATTACACATGTCTTTTTCCTTACATTCCCAACACCTAGCATAGTGGCTGACGTGGGTAAATACTGAGAGAGAATTAGATGAATGAGGAAATGAATGGCAGGAAGAAAGTAAGAGAGTGTGAAGAGAAAGGGAGGGCAGAAGGAAAGAAAGAGAACAGTTCAAATCTCAGTTCTGAACTCAGAATAAAATATATAAATTGTTTGATTACCTTTTTTAAATGCCAGGAAATGGTTAGGTTGGATATTTAAAAACAGTTTAGGTTTAAAAAAAATGAAGAATTTGCTACAACTAAAAAATATATGCAAAAAGTGATTAAATAGGTGAGCTATTCTCTGCCAACAACATAATATAAAAAGGAAAGAAGGCTTAAATACCATAAGGAAGAATATCCTCACAGCTATGATTATTAAATACTAAAGTAAGATACCATTTGGTCATATAGTCTTTCTTTCTCAAATACCTTTGATAAGAGTGGTACCCATCTGCCTGAAACAGTTTATGACCTTTTCTGCCAAGATGACTTATCAAGCCCCATTCCAATGTGGATAAATTTTTCATAGTCTCCTTTCTAGCTATGTCCAAATGGTCATTTTAAGTCATCCCCTGGGATATTAATATTTGGAGTTCATGTGCCCACTGAGGCTTTTAATATGAATGAGTATTTAGAGAATAATTTAGGATTGGAAATCTCAACCATTTCACATTTCATGAAAGTATGTCAAATTTATGTCCAATTTTTAGTTAGAAGACTATATTTTCCCCAATAGAATAGCCTGGTTTATATACTAGTTAAATGCATATTTGGGATAATAGCACTGTATGGTATAATTCAACATTTCAGTTATGGTCTACTCAACATTTGAGATGACTCAACACTTAAAAAATTAAAACAAAACCAAAAATATTTGGGCTGATAATTCTAACCATCCTGATATAAACTTGCAAGAAAAAGCACAGCAAACAGATTTTTAAAATCTTTTAAATATTTCCAATTATTCAAACAAGCAAGAAATTATCTAGCAATGTCAATTAAAATTTCCACTGACTCATATCAAAAGCTTCAAAATAAAGTTTCTACCAAACTTCTATCCTTAAAACGCTTCACTCAACAGTGGTCAATTTATAGCAATACCTCTATTAATAAAGAGAATATATTTGTATCACCAGAGATGAAAACAAATACCAGATAAGCAAGTTAATATTTATTAAAGGCTTACTATGTAACAGGCACTATATTAATTAGCACCTTATATACACTTAAAACTTTAATCTACATTAAAAAAAAACTATATCTGGTATATACAATTTTGTGCCCATTTTACAGATTAAAAAACTGGGATTTTGAATAGAATCATAGAGAAAGATAAGAATATGGATTAGAGGGAGGGAGAAATCTATTATAAAGATGAGGGTTCGGTGGGCATCATCTCCCTCCCTCTCTATCAAGCCAGTCAGTGGTGGATTCCTGGACTTCCAGCTGCATAAGACACGCAGGCCCTCATCTCAGAAGAATGATTTCTCAGTGACACACAGGTCACACTGATTGCAGCAGCTCTCTCAATTCCCGAGTGACCAAGATGTGGGGTCTGAAAAGGAAGATAATGCCAGAGTTTTGGGCTTGAGCAACTGGAGTCAGATAGAATTGTCATTTTCAAAGATGGTAAAACTGTGGGAGGAACATGTTTGTAAAGGGAGAATTCAGAAATTCCTCTTGGATGAGCTGAGTTTGAGGTGCTTATTTGTACAAGCAGGTTGACTTTCTGAATTAGCCCAGAGTTCAGGGAGAGACCCGAGCTGAAGATGTACATTTGGGACTTAACGTGATGAAACTGGATAAGGAGGATATAGATGAGGAAGGGAAGAGGGCACTGGATTGAGTCCTGGACATGCCAACATTTAGAAGTCTAGAGAGAACGAGAAGACACTAACATAAAAGAGTAAAAGGAGTTTTGTCTGGGAAGCAACTTAAGACAGCATTTCAAGGAGGGAATGTCACTAATTTAAGCTCAAGTCCCCGAGGTAGGTCAAGTATGATGAAGGCAGAAGATTGATAGTTGGATTTTACAATGAAGAGATCACTGATGTTCTTGACAAACTGATAGTTATGTTGTGAATGTTATTTTGTTTCCTTCCCATCTCTGTGCCCTTTGCTTGGAATGCAGTGTTCCTAGCACCACTTAGCAATGCATAGGGCAAAGGTTTTGGAATTAGAACTATATTTTCACTGTGCCTTTTTCACTTACTAACTGTGTGGTCTTGGCAAATTATTGAATTTAGAAACTCTTATCATCTGCAAATGGTGATATTAATAACCTAACTTGTAAGATGGCAGTGAGAATTAGAGAAAGTTGCCCTGCCTGTATGATTCAGTGGTTGAGTATCAACCTATGAACCAGGAAGTCATGGTTCAATTCCTGGCCAGGACACATGCCTGGGTTACAGGCTCAATATCTAGTATGGGATGTGCAGGAAAGAGTCAATGGATCTCATCATTAATGTTTCTATTTCTCTCTCCCTCTCCCTTCCTCTATCTCAACATAAATAAAAGTATATTTTTAAAAAATAAATTACAGAAAGACATCAAAAATATCTGCCAGTAACTATAATGCTTTTAAACTTTGTTTTCGAGTAGGCTATAATTCACATGATTCAAAACAAAAATGTACAGAAGAATAGATCTACCTTCTACCCTTCCTCCTCATATGAATTCCCTTACCAGAGGCTATTTTTCCCCCAATCTTTTGCATATCCTTTTAGAGATATTTTACAAATGGTGGTATCCTTGACATCTAATTTCACTTCATAATATACCTGAGAGAGCCTTCCCTGACTGTACATAAACATTTGTCTTATTCTTCTTAAAAATAGCTATAGTGTTCCATGGTATGAATGCACCATCATTACACTGTTCCAGTATGAAGAGTCTCTAACATTATTGGCAATTTTGATAAGATTTTAAAAAAGTTTTCAAATATACACAAAAATTGAATTTTATAATAAACATTGATATATTCACCAAGTAGATTCTATAAATAATATTATGTACTTGTTTTATCACATATCTAGCAACCCCTTCATCCCTCTACCCATTCCTCTTATAGTTTTAGTAAATTCAGAATATGTTGAAGATAACATTATATCTGCCTCAAAATATTTAATGCATATGATTTATTAGATGTTAAACATTTGCTATTATAATTAGTTTTGCAGTGAACACTTGTACAAATGCTATTTCACATGTGTGTGAAAACTTCTTAGAAATTGAATTGTTGGGGAATGTGTACTTGTAATTTTGAGAGAAATTGCCAAATTTTGCTCTGCTAAGATTATAACAAATGACCCTGTCACCAGAAGTATAGGCAAGTATGTATTTCTCTTTATCTTTATAATACACTATTATCAAATTTTTAAGAATTTGCCAAGACCAAAGGTGAAAAAGTAACTTGTAGTTTTATGTTGTATCTTATTTTTTCATATGTATTAAGAGCCACTGCATATCTTTTTCTTTCAAATCTCTATTCCTTTGCCTATCTTTCTACTAGATTACTGGCCTTTCACACTGATTAGCAGAACTTTATGTCAAGGAAACTGGCTCTTTCCACTATGAGTTACTAATATATTTTCCCAAGATTGTCAGTTCTATTTTGATTTTAATATGAATTATTTTTCCAAGCATAGCATTGTTTTTATGGTACTGTCATTTATTTTCAAGAAGTACTAAATACTGATTCAGTACTTTCCATCATTTACCATCCCAGTCTCAACCCTCACAACTGCTTCACTCACAATCAATTAAATTATTTGCAGGGCCCAATTGGGCTATGTTTTTTCCACCTATAGGCTCTTGTTTCTGTTGCCTCTTTGTAAAACATTCTCTCAGTTCTCTTCTCCAGACTGACTGCTACAAGTCACTTGAGATTCAGCTAAACTTCTACAGCAAAGGTCTCCCTTAATTCCCCGAGGCAGGCTTTAGTGGTCCTCCCTGTTCTTTCATAATGCCTTATATGCACACTCATGAGAACACTGCACTTCTTAATATAATTAACTATTTCTTTGCTTCCTCTTCCAGATCTTTGGAGGGAAGACTATGATTTATTCATTCATCATTGTATCTTTAGCCTCTAGCCCCCTCCTAGTACACAAGTAGATGCTCAATAAAGGTTTAAAGCAAAAAGGAAAAAAAATAAGAAAAAAGGAAGGAGGAAAGGAGAGTGAGAGCAATAGATAAGGGCTGAATTATGTCTCTCCAAATGCATATGATGAAGCCCTAAACCCCAGTACCTCAGAACAAGAATGTATTTGGAGACAGGGCTTCTTTTAATAGGTAATTACACAAAATGAGGCCATTAGGATGGGGCCTTGATCCAGTCTTCCTGATGTCCTTTTTAGAAGAGGGAATTTAAACGCAGAGAGACATCAGTGAGGCAGGCACAAGAAGAAAGATCATGTAAGGACACAGCAAGAAGGCAGCTGTCTGCAAGTCAAGGAGAGAGGCTTCAGAGAAGCTACCAACACCTTTATCTTAGACTTGTAGTCTCCAGAGGTGTGAGAAAATAAATGTGTTGTTTAATTCACACAGTCAGTGGTATTTTATTATGGAAGTCCTAGCAAACTAATACAGTTGGTTAAAAGATAGAGAAGGGAAGATAGCTAGATCAGGGATTATCTACTAGAAAATGGAGGCCTTAAGGAGCATATAGAAGATTTATGTCCTGGAAAGTATGTCACAACTGAGAAAAAGATGGTTCTTTCTTCATTTTCCATTCAGAACAAAGAGATGAAGCTGATTTTATACTAAACCCTCTATTCTTTAGATTATAATGTGAACATATAATTAAATTTCATCTTAATTTGGTAAGGCTTTCTCAGTTATAATTCTCATGGATTTAAGTCATAAACTTAATGGATTTACATGGTGTGAGAATTTAGTCTGATTATAATAAGCCACTCAAGCTTAAGGAAGCACATGCACTCCTAGCAGTATCACATTGTTGAGAAATCCCTATAATTTCTAGTCTGTTTATAAAGTTGGATGGTATTTTTCTGATTTAGTATTTCCCTTTTTACAACAAAATTAGTTTGTTTCAAATAGTTTTTCTTAGAAAATGAAATTTGACACACTGGTGTATTCAACAACATTGTGAAAAAAGAAAAATTAATCATGAGACATGAAGTCCTTGAGAGTGCTTTTGTCATTGTACATTTCATCTCTGATGACGGCCATATTTTTGTACTAAAAACTATATGCCAACTTTGACAAACTGTTCATTTCCCTTCATGTTTTGGGTAAGTCAATATATCTGAGACAGTACATAAATCATTAAAGTAAATCAAGTTTTGTCTGCCTTTCATTTCAATATATGACTGAAATGTGTGAAATTATATCCTGTCTATATTATGACAGCTATGATCTGGAAACTACATGGTTAATTTCCCTGACAGACTATAAAATCACCCAGCCAGGAATGGTGAAAGCTGTTAATCAGGAAGATAACCTTTGAAAGCTTTGTTCCTTTCATAACGGTTGCTAGTTAAATATGAACATCTGAAAAATCATTATAAATTCATTGTGCATAAATCTATTTTGCCCTATGCATAGAACTTCTTTTATTACAAACAGATTTTACATAATAAGGAAAGAATAAATGTATCATTTATTTTTTAACATGCACATATTTGAGGCACCATTTATTAACAAAAATCGACCTTGCCCTTGGATGTCCATAATGCTGGCTATAAAATGGGGATAAGAATATTTAGTCAAAAACATATCTTAAGAGGTTTACTGTTTTAGCAATGTTTAGAGAATCTTAATGCATTGAATGTGCTAAATTTTATGATGTTGTCTTAGAGGTTAGTTTTGATATTTACCTTACATGTATATAATATAAATTGAGTGAAATGACCTTCTGTTTTACAAGCACATACATTAACACAGATTAATAAATTTGAGAAGTGATTTCCACAAGCCATTCTTTATTCTTCTAATATTTTCTACTGGTAATTTAGATAATCTTTCAACATGGGCACATATACCAACCAGGGGAGACTTGTTATAGACACAAATGCCTAAAGTCCTCAAATACTTATGAACAGTGAAAAGCCAAAGACGGGGTTGTATAATTTTGGGGTGAATAAAGATTTCTCATCTAACAAAACTTGATTTGCCAATGCCAGAAGATTTTGAGAGGCAATTCTCATGCCATTTTAAAGGAACACTGAAGCCTGGCTGGTATGGCTCAGTTGGTTGAGTGTCGACCTATGAACCAGAAGGTCATAGGTTTGATTCCTGATACATACATGCCTGGATTGTGGGCTTGATCCCCAGTAGAGGGTGTGCTGGAGGCAGCCAATCATTGATGCTTCTATCTCCCTCTCCATTCCTCTCTGAAATCAACAAAAAATATTAAGAAAAAATAAATGAAAGGAACACTGAATTTAGTTCAGTGGGAAACAATGAACAGATTAAAGCTTTACCTAATGCTATTAAGACACTAGGACTTTTGTGTTATAAATCTTAATTTTCAGAAGTATAGATGAAACCTAATTGGAAGTTGTTTTTAAAAACATGGTAGGAGAGATTTCTCTTTTTAGTGTTGCCAAATAGAACTGACTTTGGATGTTTCTTCATTGTCACTTCAGCCAAGTTAAACCATAATGAGAACCAGTCCTTTTTGTCTTTAACCCAAGAGATATAATAAAATTTAAAATCTAGATTTCTTATAAAAATACATAAAAAGGCTTTCACAAAGTTTGGCATTAAGGTTATACATATTTACCCATGGCAGTAAGTGACATACATATGTATAACATAACCCACAGGCAAAATACAGTGTGCATCTGTTCATTTCTACTTGTGGATAAGACATTTTTATTTCCTACAATAAGCTTTCCTGCATTAACATTGGGAAAAAAATATTTCAATATGTTAATATGAAAAAATGCAGCTAAAACAGAAGGCTAATATATTATGTAAATTAGGTCAGAAAATCCTGTTGGAAACCCTTATAACATGTAATTTACACTTGTGACATGTTACAAAATTGTAATTGAATAAATATTAGCATAATTGGTTTGGCATTCATCTCCCCCATTAGACTAAGAAGAACTGGGATGCTGAACCACTTGCATTAAAGATTCACTATTACCTAAAGAAAGAGAAAAGGGACAAATAAGAACTAACATTTATTGTCCACCTACTACAAGTCAGCTCCTAGGGTATAGATGCTTCTTTTAATACAATAGCTCTGCACAGAAATTATCAGTCTCCATTAAGCAGTTGGGAAATGGAGATAAGAGAAATTAGGTTAGTCCTAACCAGTTTGGCTCTTGGTAGAACATTGGTCTGCAGACTGAAGGGTCCAGGTTCGATTCTGGTCAGAAGCACATGTCTGGGTTGAGGGCTTGATCCCCAGCTGGGGGGATACAGGAGGCAGCCAATCAATGATTCTCATTCATCATTGTTGTTTCTATCTCTCCCTCACCCTTCCTCTCTGAAATCATTAAAAATATATTTTTAAAAAAGGAATTAAGCGATCTTCTACATTAGCAGAACTAAGTTCAGAATTAGACCCCTGCCTAATACTTTTTCCATTTGACTATGGTGCATCCTCAAGACAATATAATCATTTGTTGGGCTTTTATTTATAGAAAACCAGTACTTTCTCCAGCCTCTAACCTGTGATTCATCAGAATAATCTGAGGAGCATTTAAAATGTATCTGGGTCCCACACCAGAGACCCTGATTCAGAAGGTCTGGGATCTTCCCAGGCATTTATCTTTTTAAAAAAATATTTATAGGTAAGTCTGATGCATATTCAGGCATGAAGTTCTGTGCTTTTCCAGGCCCAGCAACTATCCCATCCCTAACCTTGCCAAATCATAAGCACCTTTCTGGTTGAAAGAAGACTAGAAGTGTATGCACACTAATATTTACTGAGTACTTCATGTAATCTCATTTAATAGACAGCAGACATCAGATCAATGTTTACATAAGCCCAGTTACCACTTCTTCAATCTTACAAAACCAACAATGACATATTTCTAAAGCACACCATATCTGTCTCTTAAACATTTCAAATATCATTGTTCATTTCAAGATTTAACAATCAAATTTAAAAGAAAAGCACACAGAAAAAGTCTTTTAAACTCATGAAACTTAAAAAAAAAATCCATGTGGTGCTGTCTCCTATTAAAACACAGTATCTCTAATGCCCTGCACAACCCTTCACATATTTATGGCTCTTCAAGGATTACTCTTGTGGGCACTTAAAACAAGCCTTGTCAACTACTATGTGGGTCCTGATATTTTCCTTTTCTGCTTTGCTTATTTCCGTGATGTCTGAAACTCAGTCTCTGAGGTCTTCAATGTTGTCTAACTGTATTTATTGGCTGCCTGTGGCTGACATCACTGTTTTGCCACCATAACTTGCTGGATATTGTTGCCTCTGCCAAGCATTGTGCCCATTGAGGCTTTCCTGACAATAAGCATAGTCCTTGAAGGGCTAAAGTTGCTTTGGACTTTCTGAAGTTCATAATATGTATAAGTTACCCTTCATTGCATTAAAAGTGGTCAAAAATGCCTTATTCTCTGTTTCAGGGTTATATTTTTCCATGCAAGTACTGGAACAGTATTGTTCTAAAAGTTCCAGGACTTTAGCATGGAGCTCTCTGTTTTTCTTTATAGTTCCCTCATGCCTATGTCATAAGATTCACATGGCACAAGATTCACATGCTTTAAGATCCATGTAGATTTTAAGTGGGAATAGATGATAGACAAAGTAAGTGGTTGGCATCATGATATTCTTAGAAGTATCATTTCCAGCAATTACTAAAGCTTTATTATGAGGTCAACTCTGTCTGACTTCATACTCCCTGTGAAGGAATGCTCTCTCCAGAAATTCTATGGAGTTTCTCCTACAAATTGCCTTCTGTCTGGTGAGTCACATCAGTCCAATAGATGTGCTCAGGCATATGTGAATTTTGGTGATGGGTATAGGCTTAGGCTCAAATGAGGGATCATCATGATACCTACATGAATATGAAACTGCTTCCTAGAATATGAGTTGAGGGGAGGAAAGAGATGATTGAGATGGTAAACCAGCAGGAATCCTATACGTTGACTCTTCTTAGCCTTCCTCTATGCATCATGCATAGAGTTTGGACTAGCTTCATCTCTAAATACATATCTTACTTGAACATATGAAGAAAAACTTCCACCTGGAGAAAAAATTCTAAATTCAGGAGAATGATTTACCCAGAATACTGGCCTATTGAAAACAAACCTCAGAGAGTTATTGGAAAGTATAAATTATCTGGAGCCAAGACTCTATGTAAACACTAGTTTATACTAACTTAGACATTCCTAGTATTTTCACTTTTCCTTTTATCCCCTGTTCTTCACATCTCCCCCATCAAAGTCTTTGCCAGTCTTCTTGTTCTCCCTCATCAAGAATCATATTTATTTCCTATCTGTCTGTATTGTCTTTTTCAGGCCTTGCTGGAAAATGTGCTTAAAATATTTTCTGTCCAAAGCAAGTTATCCAGTTCCCGGGTTAGTCTTTTTCCATGGTTATTCTATTTCCTTGTCCCAACTTTCAAAGATATTGTCTTTTAGGGAATTCATTGCATGGTGTTGAAGAAAAGTGGAATTAATGTAGAGGCAAGGCTCAGAATAATCGTGTTGAATATTTTGACCCTGTTTTGTCTCAGATTTGTGTGTCTTGAAATATTGGAATTTTATCCCGTAGATAAGAGGGAACCACTGGAGATTTTTGAGAAATGTGTTATGAAATTTAGTCTACCCATAATGACTAATAAGGATTAATGAAAGAGGACATCAAGGCAGTTGTGATTATTAGAATATAACAGAAAAACTGGGTGACAGATTAAAAAAATTAATGAGGTTTTCAGTGAAGGATGTATGTGTCAGTAATAGAAGTGCAGCTAAGAGAACTGGCAGCAAATAATTTAGGAGAGAATAAAATGTACTAAATTTGTAATAAAACACATTTCAGATAATGGTGTTTGAGGTAACTAATGAGACAGAACTGGATCTTAGGGAAGTTATAAACATAAGTACAGATAAAAAGAGTTAAAATTGTGGCACAGGGCCATATTAGCAAAGAAAAGAACAGAGCGATCCGAACACCCAGAACTAAATAAATCCTGGGAACACCCACAACACCAGAATGGAAAGTGAAATAGATTCAGATTTTAGCCAATAAGTAGACATTAAAGGGTGACCTCTACCATAAGTCTTGTTAGATGATGTTACCAAGAGACAGTAACTGTTGCTTCATTTTTGCCTCGTGGAGGAAATGCTCAAATGAGCTCTGGCAGGCTCAGCTCACTGGCTGGTCCTATACCAGAACATCACCCTAATGGTGTCTTTGAAGACTCATCTGCTAATGAGGACTTTTGTACACTTCATTAACCACATTTCCCTAAAAAGAGGCCAATCCACTCTTGCCTTGGTCTGAAACAATGTTGTAGTGTGACTCAAAGTATTCATTGATTAAAAATGTGCAGGATAGGACAGGCCATGCCTGAAATATAGAGATTTAATAAACATCTGTTGAAAGAATAAATGCAAGATTGAAGGTGCAAAACTTGAATTCTGCACAAACCGGCTACAGAAATTGAAATACAAAATAAAAATGCTAAATGGCAGTGATATTGTAGAAGTTGGCAAATAGATGCAACAATAGAGATTCAGTAGTGTAGATTTTTCCAAGTGAAACCATTCTGAACCAATAAAGATTTAGCAAACCTGGTGTTGAGTATCCATGACACAAGAAACCTGTGCCTCTACAAAAAAATGAAGATTAAATACAAGCCAATGATGCTATACTATAAATTTTTAAGAATATTTTATTGATGTTTTACAGAAAGAGAGAAATAGAAATATCAATAAGAGAGAGACATCAATCAGCTGCCTCCTGTATGCCCCCTACCGGGGATGTGCGCGCACCAAGGTACAAGACTTTGACTGGAATCGAACCTAGGACCTCTCAGTCCGATGCTCTATCCACTGAGCCAAACCAGTTTTGGCTATGCTGTAATTTTTGAACAAGGGAATTTTCAGCATGTGACATAGAAAATACCACGCAATCACTCCTTTAGGCTCAGCACTGGGCAGGTCTTATAAGGATATTGATTAGCTTCAGTTTTAAGCTCTGAAAACATCTGTAGAGGATTTGGAAGTAATCCCAAATAGACTGATTAAAAAGATTGAAAAATAAAAAATGATAAGAAAATTGGCTCCCAAAAGAAATACAAAGAAATGTGGTTTATTTGTCCAGCCAGTTATGGACCTATGGTTGAGCTTTGACCTATGAACCTGGAGGTCATGGTTCAATTCCCAGTCAGGGCACATGCACAGGTTGTGGGCTTGACCCCCAGTGGGGGGATTCAGGAGACAACTGATCAACGGTTCTCTCTCATCATTGATGTTTCTATCTCTTCTTCTTTCCTCTCTAAAATTAATAAAAAATATTAATAAAAAAGTATAGTTTATTTAACCTAAAAAGGAGAAGGCTGATAAGCAAATAATAGTGTTTAAATATTTTGCCAATGTTGCAAGCAGCTGTTTTGCTTCCCTGCAGGTTGGACAAAGGAAAATAAGTTTCCACAGTGGAAGCAGCAAGGTGGGCTGTACCACTGGTTTTCCCTTAAAGAACTTCCCGCCCCCAGGGGCTGGAGTGTAATGTTTGATAAGAGCATAAAAGGCAGTGGCATTTCTCTCTCTGTATCTTCCTTAACATGAGTGAGTCCACAGCTATATATCTAAACAGCCATCCAGGGGAGAGGAAGAAATTCTATAAACAAAGAAATCCTTTTCTATCACTACAGTTCCCCAAATCATCACATACATTGATACATCAAGAGATGTGAGAAGAAACTTTCAGAATAAATTTTTTTTCTTAAGATTTGTAAAAGGGTGAATTCTGAACCTTAAGTCATAAAAATATTTTTAAAAGAAAATATTGATATTGATTCAGGTTTGCTTGCACATATCCCATTATGTCATTCAGAAAATAACTTTATTCAGTTATCTATATTCCTAGCCAAGTGTAAAAGGACACTCTACTTCTACTTTCTGTTATTCCACAAAACTAAACATTTACAGAATTTCTGAAGAAGTTACAAGTTTCCTGAAAGAATTATTCAAATGTCAGTTTAAGCCTATGAAGCAAAATGATTAAATGGAGGCATTTTTATTATTGTCCTATTCCAATTCTTTTTTCTTTTAGAAGTAAGGGGTCACTTTACATTAGCTTCCAAGCTCAGGAACTTTTGGCTATCGTCCATCCTTTCCTTTGAGTTTAGAAAATTACAAGGAACAAAATGAAAGATGACTCTCTCCCATTTCTTTTCGTGGATTCTAAAATATCGGACTCATGAATCATTGTAGTTTTTTGGTCATATACTCAGTTTCAAAAGAAGCCAAGGAAAGTAACCTATATATCAGTAGTCCCCTTGACCCACAGGGATATATGTACCCCCAGTGGATGCCTGAAATAGCAGATAGATTTTTCCTATACATACATACCTATGATAAAGTTTAATTTATAAATTGGGAAAAGTTAAGAATCAACAATTATTGCTATAATTCTTCTATTTTATAAACAAGTAATAAAATAGAAGAATTATAGCAATACACTGTAATAAATGTTATATAAATGTGGTCTCTCTGATAACTAAATGGCTACTAAGTAACACATTTATTAATACAATATGGCCCTACATATAAACTTGTGCCAAATACTAGCTATAGCTAATCTTTCAGTATACTTTAAGTTCTAAAATTCCTTGCCCTACACCAAAAGCAGATCACACTACAGTTTATTTCCCCCATCTGACAACCCAATTGGGACATCTAAACTCCACATGAGAAGTATAGCAAAAAGAAACTTTACTTGTCTAAGTCATCTGGGGAGCAAAATATGTTGTTGTTGTTGTCCTTTTGTTGTTTAAGAGATACTTGGACCAAATATTTAATTTCTTTCATTCATTCTATCCCATAAAAAATCCTGCTGATCATCCCTGATATGAAATATATTTTACAGAACATAAGGATCCTGTAAACCTCCTCATTTCCTAATACAATGAACTTTCTTCACATTTATAAAGGCCTTAAGAAAGTCCTCAATAAGTGCATACAGAGCACCTAAATAACAAAATAGTTCTCATGGCTGAACCTGTAGCAATGCAGAAGAGCATTCAACGTTAAGGGAAGATTATTTTCTCTAAACAGGTTTTCAGCAGGCCTCACTTTAATCTTTTATTTTATTTACTTATTTTTTGTTGACACAGAACTGTATTCACAAAAAAGGAATGCTCCAGGAGTTTGCAATCATAGCTTATATATGCAGATCTCTGCATCTCTATCTCTATCTCAGCCTTTCATTAAGGATAAAGGATAATCTCTATATCTCTATTTCTATATACATACATACATACATACATACATACATACATACATAAGAACAGTTAGTGGTATCAAACTGATCCTGCGGTGAAGGAAGTGATTTCTAGACCTCTAGATCACTATATCTTACTAAAGTAGATATTCAGGGTTGTTATTAAGATCTTGCAAATAAATATTCACCCACAAAGAAGAAGAATTCAAGTCAAGTGGGTGGTAAAGAATAGTGACTTTTATTTATCTGACTAGAGTGCTGCTGTGGGTTATAGCTAGTTTAGTAAAAACATTATAGGGTCTGGTACATTTCTTTATTCATTTGCAACATTAGGTTACAGTTTAAGCAGGCACTAGAGATAATGCAAATATGCATTAGTTGTGCAGGTCTCTTCATACCCTTAAGAAATCACTATATGGCTTTCTCTAAAAATTCTGGCCCAGTGCCCATAGGAGCCAATCAAGATTCGTGGGATGATGTGAAGTCCAAGTGAATGTGCTTATCAATGTGCAAAGCTGCACCTTAGCCCTTCTTTAAATCATTTAAATCTACTTCATCTTCACAATTTGCAATGAATCATAGCACTTCAGCTACGGCCAATGAAAATCAAGTAGGCCTATTGATTACTTTAATCAGATCAAAACAATAAGAACTATGCAGCAACTGCAACTGTGAGCAAAATATATCACATCCTCAACTACCAAATTTAGAACTCATCTTAGAATGAGTATATGTAAAAATTCAATAATACAGTCCCTCCCTTCCCCAAATGATAAAAAAGTGATGAACTTCCATTTAAACATAAAGAACTGGGCGTGTTTTTTTTTTCTGCTCCCCTATTATTTTCCAGTAAAATGACAGTAGACACATAAAAAGTGAATAAACACAAAAGGACAAAAAAAAAAAAACTTGAAAAGAAACAAGAGTAGACAAGGTATTGCAACACAATTTTAAAAGCCATTTAGTAGATGGATAAAGGATAATTGCCTGAGCTCATTAGAGATAGCTGAATTCTAAGTTTGCAAAGGAGGTAAGCTCTGGGAAGCCAGCTTCCAGAACTCTAGCAGCCAGACCTTTAGACTCCCCTCACCCTCACAACTCTACCCACTTGCACCCCCAAAGCAGAACATCATTCCTGAAAAACTGACCAGCTGAAGAAAAAGATCTACAGATGCTAACATTTAAGAATAGAACCCTTACAGCTTCTCAGGTTGTGAAATATACAAAGAACATTGATTAGAAAGGTGAGTGAGGAATGATATCCAACCCAGGCTCCACTTACTTAGCCCTGTGCTCTGGAAAGGGACTAACATTTTCTAATAAACATAAAGGCATCAACTGGTCAACAACTCAAATGTTCCAGGGTTCTCCTTTTCCTAGTTCACACAAAGGTTCTGTCTGGGTCAACTTTAGCCCTATTTAAGAGGTCCCCTCTACAGTGGTTAGAACTTAGGCTGATTGTCCTTCAATGAAATGTGCTAGTCTACATGCTAACCACACCCCTCCTTTGCCCCCACAACACACAGAGCTTTCTATTGGCATTTACTCATACATTTTTAAAATATGAAAGGACAATGCTGGGTCACCAGCTGTGAAGAACACAAAAAGCAAAAAGACATAAAACAAAAAATACAACAATAGAGAGGAAAGAAAAAACTTGAAAAAAAAATGTTATCCTCAGATGAATAAAAGAAGACATGGTGTCTATAAAATAAAATACTATGATAAAAAATAAAATTTAAGGCTCTGGTCAGTTAGCTCAGTTGGCTAGAGCATTGTCCCAATACACCAAATTACAGATTTGATCCCCATAAGGGCACATACAAGAATTAACTGATAGATGCTTAAATAAGTGGAACAACAAATTGATGTTTCTCTCACATGCACACTCTTGCTCCCTCCTCCTCCTCCTTCTCCTCTCTAAAATCAATCAATACAAAAATTATTTGAAAAATAAAATTTTAAATTCTCAGCAGAGGACTGAAAGATAACATTGAGGAAATCTTTATAAAGTAGATAAAAGTAAAAAAGGTGAATCCATTGGAAACAGAGGGAGAGCAATGGGCAGGATCATTAAAAAGGTTAACAAGATAATATATGGTTTCTAGAAATGCACTTGGTTCACTCTCTGATAAATTTTAAAAATAAGAATTTGCTTTAAAAAAAATCTGATGGGAAGGTAAAAAAAATGTATGAATTAAGTATTATTCGGTAGCAGTTGAGCTGAATAAATGTTTCTCAATAAATGTTCCTAAGTCATTGGTCCCAATACTTGACCTAGCCTGTAAGAAATATTTTTCCAAGTAGAGGAATTGCTGCATTACAACTGGAGAGAACCAGAGAACAGTATCTCATGTCAATTGCCATGATTACATGGAAGGATAGAACAGTAAGTACATCAGAGGGCAACCTTTCATTAATAATGACCTTGCAGGGAATAGGCACTGCTAGGACACCAAAGAGAAAGACAACTATAGAAGGGCATATTTAGGTACTGAAAAGAAATGGAAGTATAAGAGAATAATTTCTAAACTCATCTTTTGGATAAATTGTCCATTTTAATTTATCTCTGCTACAAACTGGATTTATCAGAGAATTTGAAAAACCTCACATGAGATTAGGTACACTTACAATTCCACTTAGTCTAGATAAAAGCTTTATAGAAAGAGCAAGGACATTCAAGTTATGAAGGCAATTTTTTTCCTAGTTAGATGTTAGCAATGTAGGCGGTCATCACCTCAAGCCATTTCATACATCTCTATGCCACTAAATCATAGCTGCATATTTCTTACCATTCCTGAATTTCTGCCACCTTTATTCACTCACCGATTTTCATATAATGGCACATTGTAAGTCAAGTCAGGGCACTATCTTCTGTCAGAAATTCCCTTTAAAATGCTCATTCCAAAGACCTGGTAACAATTTTTACAGCATTCCAATGACGTGTGTAGTATTCTCATGACGATATATCAAGTAGAATGACATAACTACCTTTTGCTCTTGTGTAGAATTTATTTGTTCTGAGATTGAATGGCTTTAAGTTGAATAAGGAGAGGGTGAATGAGGAAATGTTAGGTCAGCTGTTCAGAGGTAGAAGCAAAATCATTATCATCACCCAAAGACTACTGAGTAACCCTATATTTGATGAGGCAAATCAAAGGTCAACAGAATCATTTGCTCCCCCTCTGTTCCCTCCTCTCCCAGAAAGGCATACTTGAATAAGACTTTTAAAAAGAGTTGGGTTACAAAGATCCTTATAAACTTTAAAGAAAGAAGAGAATTTGCCATCAAGTAGAATCTTAAACTGACATTTAAAATAGCTTTAACATTTATGCTAAATGTATAATCTAATTTGTACCTTTACATTTTATGTACATGTTATAATAAATAATCATTACACATGCTATATTGATACTTTACAAGACTTAGAATATGTTTTAAGTTATCATAGAAGATTTTAGTTATTTCTTTTATTTTACAATACATTATTGTTTATATCTGAACTGAGCCTTTGATTAGGAATGCAACTCATTATTTGCTGCTCCAATTGTAAAATGAATGATTTGTTTTGCTATAATCTAATTTTTCTTATTGATTTCATCGAGGAAGGGAGAGGGAGGGAGAGATAGAAACATCAATGATGAGAAAAAATCATTGATTGGCTGCCTCCCGCACAACCTCTACTGGGAACTGAGCCCACAACCTGGGCATGTGCCTCTGACCAGAATCAAACCTGGAACCCTTCAGTCCACAGGCTGATGCTCTATCTACTGAATAAAACTGGCTGAGGCTATAATCTAAATTTATGGAATTGCTTCTAATGATGAAATGCAACAAAAGGCAAGGATTGATTCTATTGAGGAACCAATGCATAATATAATTCAAATTTTTACTGTGTATAAGACATTTCCATAGATTCATGAAAGAGTACCAAAAAAAGTATAATTCTTGCCTTTAAGAAACTTAAAACCTGGTAGAAGAGATACGGACTCAAACACTTAGGTCATAGCTAATACTATACAAAACCTAAGGATAAAATGTTAGGTAGTCACAAAGGGTTTTGCAGGTTGTTTATTGATTACAACATCAATAGTAATCTATTGAAAAAGAAATTGTAGACATTGAAAAATCTGCACAATTACAGAAAGTCAGTGAAAATAGAGGTGGGAAAGAACCACTAAAATCAAATGCAGAGTCACTTATAAATAAGGACCTGGCAGAGAGAAACCAGGTAACTAAAAACAAAATAAGTAACTGACATAGGGTTTTTGAAATAAAATAAAATTAAAAGATGAGCTACATAAAACTGAGCTTCTAGAATATTAAAAAATTATGTGGCTGTTACAATGTCAAAGTCAATGAGACTGAAATATTCTTACAATTGTCGGAAAATTATGCAGAAACTCAATAAATACTTTAATTATTTTTTTGTACATTTGGGGAATTAGCACATAATTTCAACCACAACCTAAATTTTACTAATGATAAGGAAAATAAGCTTATCTTCATCATTTTTTAATTTCATTTTTCAATTAAATTCCTAATCAATCCTTTTATTTGTATTTACTATGAAATTTTGGTCCCTATTTAATGTTGATTCTCCTTAACTGGACTTTTCTCTAGTACCAAGGATTCTTGGTTAGAAAGGAGCACCAAAATTTACCAAGTGTTACTTTTTGCTGAGGATATAAGGAGGCAATACAAGGAAGTAGCCTTGAAGGATGGACTGGGTCTTAACAGAGTGATGAAATTCTAGAGAAAGAAAGTGTTAGGAAAAGATACAGAAATGGAAATGTGTAGACATGTCAAGAAAAAAAAGAAATATGTTAGTTTGACCTTTAAGGTCAGTTGAAATCATATAAAAGAGGTGTATTTGAAAACCTAATTTTTATTGATAGGCACTGGGTAACGCTTCAAAGTTTATATGCACAGAAGAATGAAAGGACCTGAGGTATCCTAAAGAAGATTATTTTGAGTTCAGATATGAAGATGGATTAAAGTAAGATTTGACTAGTGACAGAAAGATTCCATAAGAGGCTTTGTTAAAGTGCAAGCACGAAGTAAGGGACAAACCAATGGGGTGACACTGCACTGAACATAAAGGAACAGGTTTGGTGAGAAGAGTAGATGTTGAAATTAGCTTTGCACCAGTTAAATTCTGCAAGCTGCCTGCATCTGGGGTCTAAATCTTGAAAGAGAAATCAAGGTTAAAAATAAATATTTGTGATCTTCTGTACAGAATCTCTTGGGGTAAATGAAATTGTGGAGAGGACAAAGAAAAAGAAGATGACTCAGGAAAAAGCCTTGAGTGCTACCTATATTTTAGAAGGAAGGAAGAGGACTAATTAGCAAAGAGAGAGAAAATGTGATCTCAGAAGAACGAGCAGAGTTCAGATGCAGGGTAGCCAATGGAAAAGAGCTTCATAAAGGAAGCAATGAAATAAGGAGGATGATCAACCAAAAGACTTGTATGCATGCGTATAAACCTAACTAACGGACACAGGCAACAGGAGGTGAGGGCATGTGAAAGGGGGGACAATAGGAAGATAAGAACACATATGTAAAATCTTAATCAATAAAAAAATTAAAAAATTAAATAAAAATAAGGAGGATGTAAACAGAAAAATTCTATATACAATGAAGAGAAGGTTTTATCAGAGCATTAACAAAAGAGGTTTAAATTTGTTTCATGGACCTGTCCATACACTTACTTCCTTAAACTGGAGATCTGCAGCCTTATGTAATAGAGAAGCCTGGACAAGATGTCATGATGCCCTGGCTCCCCTGAGCAGTTATGTGGCCCAGGAATTGTCCTGTAAATGCTCTGGACATTAACACCCTTCCTTTATAAAATAGGAGATGGAAGAAACTTGGAAGAGGAGCTCACACCCAGCTGGCATTTCACACTGACTACAATGACAAGAAATAACATTCTTTCTCCAATGAACAGGATTTTGAGAGGTTATTAAAAGCATTGACTTTAGAGTTAGACACATCTGAGATTGATACTATTTTGGTTGCCTAATAGAGTTACAACAGTACTAAAAAAGTGATTTAACCTCTAAACTGTGGTTTCCTCCTCTGTCAACTGAGGCCAATGCCAATATCTCCTTCTGGGGTTGTAGCAAAAATTACATGAGGCCTGGAAAAGTATTAGCATAGTTCCTGGAACCTAAAAAAGGGCTCATAAATATCTGTTGGCGGAAAGAATAAATATTGGCTAGTATTCTTAGGAGCAAAAACAAGATAGAATTATGCAAGAAAATAAATACAAAGTGTGAGGAGGATAGTGGGGCATTATAGGGACAGTAATAAAAAGTTAAATATCAGCTGTCAGCTCTGTCACTTAATGGTATGGTGACTGGAGCAAGTGAACTAATCCTAAATCTTGGGGACAGAAAAAAATTGAGGCAAAAAATGACAGACAATAAATTAAATCTAAGAATTAGGTCCACGAATGTTAGCTATATTGTTCTTGGTTCTTTTTAATATATATGTTTGTAATATTTCATTATTTAAATGTATAGATCAAGCCGTGGCTGGGTAGCTTAGTTGGCTAAAGCACCAATTTGCCAAGGTTGTAACTTCAATTCCCAGTCAGGGCGCATACAAGAAGCAACCAATGAATGTATAAAAAAGTGGAACAATAAATTGGATTTCTCTCAAAATCAATAAAAAAATATCGACCATTGGAGCAATATTTGGATAACATGAAGACTATGTAAGAGTTAAACAAAATAGCAGTTAAAAATCATAGCAGTGTTTTTTTTTGGATATGGTTAGTGCTGAATAAATAATGGCTGTTGCTGTTATTTATTACTATAAATACCATATTATTACTCTATCATTCTAGGAAATAGAAGTTAAAGCAGAGAAGAAGTAGTAAGCATAAGGGTACAATGTGTATAAGCAGATATGCAGGATGAGAGGAAAGCAGTGAAAAGAATAGAAATGAAACTAGCTCGACTGAAAACAGAAGGGCCGTAACAAACTGTTAAGTTGCTATATTTACAAAAAATTATATCAACTCAATATGGTAACTGAGGTTGATTAGGCTGAACAGAAATTTTCATGTAAGTTTTTCATCAACAAAATAAAACATTACAATAAATTGATGATCTCCTATGTACACATCCAAGAATATATATAACTTGCTCACCAAGGTAAACGTACATAAGAGCACTATCCATTATAGCATCAACTGAGAAACTACCCAAATGCCCATCGACAGTGGAATAGATAACGTGTGTGATATCTACACAATATAAAATTACACAGCAATAAGAAAAATGGTTTTGTGTAGATTTCTACATGTCAATAAGATAATTTGACAAAAAACAGTAAGTGAAAGAAGATAAGCACTTAAAAGCTCACACTGTGTGATTCAATTTAAATGAAGCACAGAAATAGACAAAAAGAACTATACTGTTAGAAGTCAAGGTAAGCCTGTCTGGTGTGGCTAAGTGGTTGAGCATCAACCTATGAACCAGGAGGTTATGGTTCAATTCCCAGTTAAGGCACATGCCCCGGTTGCAGGCTGGATCCCCAGTGTGGAGCATGCATGAGGCAGCTGATCAGTGATTCTCTCTCATCATTGATGTCCTTATCTCTCTCTTCCTCTCTGAAATCAATAAAAATATATTTAAAAATAAAAAAGAAGTCAAGGTAGTAGCTACTAGAAGAAGTCAAGGATGGAAGTGTTAGTGACTAGAAGGGAGTGCAAGGGGGATTCTCAGGGCGCCGTGTCTTTTTATTTCTTGATGAGTGCTGGTTATATGGGTGCATGTTCAATTTGTAAAAATTCATCAAGATGTGTGCTTAATATATATGCACTTTTCTTTATATTTCAATAAAAAGTTTTAACATGAAAACATGTTCAAAGTCACTAATTATCCAAGAGATGCCAATCAAAACGACAATGCGATACCACCTCACACCTATCATCAACAAATCAACAAATGACAAGTGTTGGCGAGGATGCGGAGAAAAAGGAACCCTTGTGCACTGTTGGTGGGAATACAGACTGGTGCAGCCACTGTGAACAGTATGGAGTTTCCTCAAAAAACTAAAAATGGAACTCCCATTTGACCCAGCAATCCCACTCTTAGGAATATATCCTAAGAAACTAGAAACACCAATCAGAAAGGATTTATACACCCCTATATTCATAGCGGCACAATTTACAATAGCTACAATTTGGAAACAGCCTAGGTGCCCGTCAGCAGATGAGTGGATCAGAAAACTGTGGTACATCTACACAATGGAATTCTATGCTGCCATTAAAAAGAAGGAATTCTTACCATTTGCAGCAACCTGGATGGAACTGGAGAGCCTTATGCTAAGTGAAATAAGCCAGTCAATGAAGGAGAAACACCACATGATCTCACTCATTTGTGGATAATAAAGAACATTATAAACTGATGAACAAAAGGATAGATACAGAGGCAGTAAAGCATCAAACAGACTGTCAAATTACAGCAGGAAGATTAAGGAGAGTGGGGTAGATAAGAGATCAATCAAAGGACTTGTATGCATGCATATAAACATAACCAATGAACACAAGACACTGAGGAGTGGGAATATGCCTGGGAGGGGAGGGGGGCAATGGGAAGCTATGTATATATATAACACAATAAAAAAAAAAGTAAAAAAAAAGTTGTTTAACAGCACAGGGGAAAATGGTGTTGATGATGACAACTTTGTAAGTAACTCTTTCCAAATCTAAGGTCCCTGGGGGAACTTGGAGAAGAAAAGAATGATGTACTTTTTGAGTCACTTGAGAGTTTCAGCAACAGAAATACACAATTAATATTCAGAAACAGTTAATATAGCACAATTGTGTGGAAATAAAGAATTTATATGTTATTTCAAAACAAGTCTCAGATGCAGAGAACCAGATGGGGCCTTTATTTACTCACATGTGATTCTGACTGGGAGAAAAATCTATCTTTGGAGATTAACCTGTGACTCTCACTAACAATGAAAGTGTCTGGCACGCACATAGGGAAGATTGACTCTAGGCCCAGAAGTTCACTGATTTTGAAATGGGATGTGCTAAGAAAGAACTTTATTTAAAAGAGTTGACTAGAAACAGCTGCACTTTGTCGTCAGAATAAAAATCCACAAGTATTCTAAGACTTCAAAAAATATAACAAACAATGTGACCTCCTTAACCCTTAGAAGAGACATTTCTGCCATGGTTGCATTCAATCAAAATTTATTTCTCCTCATAACCTCTTGCAATGACTGTCCATAGAGATGCTTCCAGAAAAGAGTAAAGGAAACAGAAATGAAAAGAAATAATAAAATTCTTCTTCATTCCTAGTGAAAATGACCATAATAAAATCCAATGTTTTCTTAATAATATGTTTGAACAAGTTTAGTTGCAGTTTATTCTCAAGAAGGCTTAAGCATTTAAAAAAAAGCAAAACAACAGGAAAACTGAGGAAGATATACAGGATGGTCTTAGACATTATCTTATCATTTCTTTTTTCCAGAATTCCACATGAAAAAATCTACTTAAGAAAATGTACGTGACTGCTGACTTAGGTTACTGAGGGAAGGTCTGACATCTCTCTGCTGGAAATGTTTAAGGAAGAGGTTAACTAGCCATTCAAAATTATTTGGAATTAATTCTCCCCAAAAGTTGGTGGCCAAATAAGATGTCTTCCAGATATATGACTTCATTTTGTTCTCTGCTTCCACAAACAATAGAGTCTCTATTTCATGGGGTGACACATTCTGTGCCCTCCAGAAAACATAAGCTCTAAACCATAGTGAACATGAACTGTAGTTTCAAGGAATTTAGACATCGTTTCCACAAAACTGAGGTAAATAGTTGATAAATTAACCAGCTAATTCAGGCAAAAACATTTCCAAATTTTGAGAGGGAAGGAAAAGGACCCTTTGATTAGTTTCCTCATATTCTAAGTAACCATTGTACTTTGTGTAGATATATTCAGTGCCTTCTTGAATAAATAGCTCTACCTCAGAGTGAAAAGATTTTACAATTTACAGAATGTGTTCATATGTAGCACTCATATATTTTTCATATTGAAAATACTAAGAATTTGGGAGGTAAGATTTAACAATTAAGATAACAAAGGAGAACTTTAAAAATCAGCATAAATTCTGATCTTAGAGGACTATAGAGATCATGAATCCAAATCTGTCATACTTCAATATAAAGAAAAGAACCCAGAGTTTAAAAATGAGAGCTTTTCCATAGAATACAGAGTTGCTACGAAAACTCCTAGTTTGATCTATTCTCCCTAGAGCCCCACAGTCGCTATCTGTTTTCCCTCACATTTTCTCCAGCATCTAGTACAGTATTTGAAACCACAAAAGTTACTCAGCATATGTGTAATAAAAATTCATCTCTGTAGATATATAACTTGCTTTGTAACATGGACACATCTAACACTTTTTTTAAATATCAGGTCCATAATTTTGGAGTTAATGTAATATATTCAGAAGTTAAGTAATTTAAAATAAAGGTTTACAAAAATAAATCTGTACTTATTTTTAAATACCCATCAAGCTATAGGATTGTATAAAATGTTTTTCATGATCTAATTTTTCAGTATTTACTTTCATTTATCCTATCAATAGACTTTAACCATCATCTATGAACAAAACATAGATCAAAATATAAAATGTTGTTTTCTTATTTTGTGAAGTTTTACTTTGCTAAAAACATACTTTTACCATTATAAGATGTAGTTTTAAAAAAATGCCTGTGGAACAACTATGCTAGATTATGCAGCATAACTCCTAAAAAATTGTAAGATCCGCTATTTTTCCAAAAGTCAAAGACAAGCACTTCATGAGCTATAATGGAGGCTTTGGAATAGCAACTGTTTTCAGGTTCAAGGAAGTGAAAATTTTCTATAATAAGGCATTTACTACCTATTAGACATGTGACAATAAAGTATTATATTTTTCAACAAATATGAAAGAACTAACACATCCAGACAATTGTGCTATTTCAAAAGTGAGGCTGTTACACCAAAATTGTTATTATTATTACAAACATTTTAAAAAGGCCCTTCCAGAATTGCTTTTAGAGACTGAAACTCATTCTTTTGAATATCTGCAAGGATAGCAAAACTTTTTCTTTTGAATGTAGAAAATAGTTTTAGAAGAGTCAAAAATTATTTAGGCCATGGCTAGAGAAGTAGGTGTGTATCTAAAAGAATGTGTGACTAAAGCAGCAATTTGAAGAATTTTTCCAGGGTGGCTCCAAATACCCAAATCCACTCTTGGGTAGTTTCCAAAAAAAAAAAAAAAAAAAATCTAAAACTTTGTTTAAGTTTTATTTAAAATAGTTAACTAAAACTTTATTTAAAATAACTTTCCAAAAGTTTCCAAAAACTATTTGAAAATTGTGGACTAAGAATGAATTTCCAGAAGAACTCTCTCAAGGACAATACACATTTTAAATAAATTATATCTAAGTAACTTAAAAACCAAGTCTCATTATTTTATAGGCATACCACATGTAGTTTTCTCATGTGTCATAGATTAAGCACTGCGTATGGTAATTTGCTAGAAGCAGAATAATTTGTTCCCCTTAATCAGAAGTTGAGTTTTGGGAACTCCAGGTTGCTCTCACACTATGATCAGGAATACATCCTCACTGCAGGTCTCTCCTTACTACCTTTCTTATGGCAAACTTGAAATTAAAATTCTAGAATATTGTTTCAATAATAAAAAAAGCCAACTTCTATCAGTTGTTTTCCATGATAAGGCTACTAACTGTGGAAACTATATGAGCATTTCTATTACATAGAGAAAATATTTACACTGTGAACAGTTTCAAAATGGAACATAAATCAATATGTAAACTGAATTCTCTAACTCAAAGTTTTCTACATGGCAATGAAAAAATGTAATACTTTTTTGAAAAATAAACAAGGTTACTTATATAACAATGGAAAAGAACAACGAGTCTGTGTACATGTCTTAACTCTTTTTCATCACGATGCAATTCTTTTGCTTCATGTTGACTTTGGCGGATTCTCGCGTTTCTCAATGAAAACAGATACTTGGCCATGACCTGAAATGTAATGCTGAAACAGTATGAAACATATCCTGGAATTCCCACATATCCTTTCTTATTAGCATGTAGTATGTCATACAAATGACCCACTGTTTCTGACACATTTGGCCTTCGACAAGTAGCAACAAAATGAGAAGCACATGAACCTTTCTAGACTGTTCCAAGAATTAGTCTTTTTATTTATTTATTTGGATTCATTCAAATATTTATTGAGCAGATAGGGAGATACAAAGGTCTTTAAAACCTGGTCAAAGAGGTGCGGCAAATGCATAAGTAGAAAGAAGAGTTCCCTGAATTACAGCATCAAAAGAAAAGTGCTTTAGGAGGTAACAGTGAGATTGCCCTCAGCCTGGAAGGGGACATGGGTGAGTGGAAAATCAGGGAAGGGGTCTGAGATTACAATAGAAAACTTCAGTCTGGACCATTGATGATATTCAGTATAGACTATATTTGTCTCTCCTCTTCCTCTTTCCCCATCTTTGGGCTTAATTCACCAATAGATCCCAGGATTTTCAATGTGCTTTTTCTATACTTATTTGCAATTTTGTTTCAATACCCTCTACAAAACCAGGTCCTTTTGGTATTTTAAGAGTTTTTTCCTGTTTTGTTTTTCTTTGTTTGTTTTGTTGTTTCGTTTTTTGTTTTTTGTTTTTGTTTTTTTAAGGATTCTTGACCATGTGATTTGGCATTGATGGTTTTGAGTCTTTCCCATTCTGGTTTGATTTTTGCGCTTTTTTGGCTGCACTATTTCTTACAGATTTCTTTACTGGAGCTTTTTAGCTTCCTCAGCCCCAAAGTCATCATTGGCATCATCATCATCATCATTATCTACATTAGCAGCAAATTTTACTTTTTTTGTGGAATCTTTCCACCATCTCCAGAGGCAGGACGCTTTCCAGACAGACTTAGGGATTTCACATCCTCCTCCTCTTCATCTTCTGACTCTCCATCTTCCTCCATAGCTACTAAGGCTGTCCACTATGTACAGGCCCTAAACCACACTTCAACCATAAGATCCCAGCTAGTGTTATTTTAAAGCCACCAAAGGAAACCATTGGCTATACAGACATTTTCAAAGTTGCCACTGTTACTTTCATTGGACTGCCTTCATAATTCCTTGCCTTTGCTTCAACAATGTGCAATTCAACCTTTGCACCAGCCCTTAAACTGTTTATCATTATCCACCTTAAAGTGATGATCTTTGTTGGCCTTTAGTTCACAATCAAAAAGATAGTTCTGGGGCTTCAGATGGCTCCACTGGATCTTCCCTGGGGTGGTTGCACGCACTTAAGGGGGGGAGAAGGAGGACAGAGATAAAGGACTTCTGTTCCCCAGGACAGACACGCAAGATGGAATCACACCAGGGAAGAATTAGTCTTGAGAACACATTGTACTATCGTGCACCAGAAATTAGGAAATCAGGGCAGCAAGATTTTGTTTGTATGAAAAAAATATTCCTAACTTTTTTTTTCTTTTATTTATTTATTTTTAGTTTGTGAAGACAAGTGACCCTAACAACAGCTCCTTCTTTAGCCTTTTTATATCTCTATATTCTAATCCAGTGGCCGGCAAACCACAGCTCACGAGACGCAGCCACGGTTTGCCGTTCTGTTAACTAATGAGTTTGCCAACCACTGTTCTAGTCAAATCTGGGTCTGGGTCAAACTGACCCGAGGCAAGGAGAAGTATCTTTGGTGTGCCACTCTGAGTCAATGTATGGCACTAACAAGGATTTCCTGTCTTTGATGTTTCCTTGGAGATTATTGGGGAGGAAGTCTTGGTGGCTTGGCATGCCTACCTGGTGAACATGAGGAATCAACAGAACCTTGCACAGTCCACTCCAAGGAAATAATGAGGCATTTCTAAGGATATAGAGTTAAAGAGGGGAGAGGTACCTTTACATTTTTCTTAGGGGATAATTCATGTTACTGCTAGAGTCTCTTTCCATTGAGTTTGTGATTAATTACCAGCTCTGATTAAACATGGATCCCAATGATATAAAAATTCAAGGTTGCAATGAATGGAGTTCTATCCCATCAGATTAATGTAGGCCTTCTTGACCATCCTCAGTTCCCCCTCAGTCTTTAAACATAATATCTTGGAATCAGCTCTGAGAATGTAAGTGTGAGGCTGAACTCAAGTATTATTACTCTGTATGCAGGCACAGGAGCTTTGGTAAGAAGAGAAGGAAGTCCAGGGTGACCATGAGTGAGGAACACAGATTTCCCTTTTTGGTTTCGTTTTGGACTCATGAAATGTACTTAGAAAACTATGCTTTTAATTGCTTTTGTTCCTTCATCTAAAAAGACAATATGTACATCTTCCAGAGTTATGGAGGTGCTAACGGCCAACATTCACAGTTTCAGCACATACTTATTTTTGTCACTGTGAAGTTTTACTTGGTATGACACTAAAGATCTTGCAGTGAGATCTGGACATGGGGTTCTTAAAAGAAGTTAAATGATTAACTTGCCAAATTCAATTGCTAGGAAGAGATGGGACAATTTCAAGCAGTATAAAACAGCTATGCATTTAGAAACTATTATCAGGAGCATTAGATAGCACTGCATGGTGTTCTGCAAACCACAGTGATGTCAAAACTGCGAGGCTGCTGGGCTGCCAGAGGCTCAAGTGATAATAGATGCTAAAATTACTGCTGAAGAAGCAGATTTGATTACAAAGAGACCAAGAGCAGTAAAGCCCTTGGAAAGCTTCCCTCTGAGTTTTACAAGAAATAAGATAAATGGCATCTCCAACTGAAATCACAAAATATAATAAAAATGCTTTGGGCTCTCATAGGACTTGCAAGTATACCTCCCTTGAGTGATATAAAATCATGCCATTTCTAATACACAATGATGAGGACAAAGTTACCACCAAATGAGGTAATGTCTAGATGCAGACAATGACAACTCTGTAAAGAATTTCTTTAAACTGATTTTAAAAGAAATGGACTTATTTAAAATGACCCCAACCTGTACGTTCCCACCTCTCAAACCTTTCCCTTTATCCTCATGTCTTGGTTATACAACCTGTTAGCTCAATAATTTTAGCCTAATTCCTCATGGTATTTGATCACCTGGAGCCTTCCTTCCTCCAACCCCCAGCATCCCTCCATTCTCATCCCCAGCACCTACTATTTCTACCCTGGGCTTTGCCCAACATCTCTTTCTTCTCACTTGTGAAGTGGAAAGTTCAGGCAATGATAACAGTGAGAAAAAATGAAAAACATTGTGAATTTATTTTAATATTAAAGAAAAAAACTTTTAAAATTGGTTATCTAGGAGTTCCCCATCTTCTTCTGAAATTTCTTAAACAACACTTTACGCTTGCTTGTTATATATTTTGTAATTTAGATGGACCAATGGATTAGCTACTGGTTGTCTAGTACAATCAAAATTATCTTTTTAAAAAATTACACCTGGTCACATAGGAGATGAAAAAGTTTAGAAAAAATTGTGGAAAAGCAAACCTAAAATACACAAAAGACATTTATTTAACAAAAAAAAGTTGGTTAAAATGTACTAAATACACACAAAAATACTTAATATACCTTATGAAATATTTTAAAATTAATTATAATAAAATGCAAAGCAGACCACATGTGAAGTTTTTGTATGAGTTAAAATGACAACAGAAGTAATCTTTGACCCCTGGCTCCCAACAATCTAGTCTATATGAGAACAAGCTTCTAAAATAGGTCTTAGTGACCTACTGAGTATATGAAATCTGAATAACCAAAAAGAATTTGAACCCTCAAATAAAATACATATTAAATGCTTTATTGGAGACACCATACAAGATTTGCTTTCCATTGGATAATGTTATGGGATATAAATAATGTGATTATGAGGATATTATATTCAAAATATTTATTTTCTGTTAAGTCTGAACATTTCAAGGCACAACATACAATGTAGTTTCTAGCCAGGCAGCCTGGGTAAAGTTACATAACTTTTCTGTACTTCAGTTTCATCATGTAAATGGGGATAAGAATGTTAGGATTGATAATAGAATTAAATTAGTTAATATAATTAAAACACTTTTTATATATTTATGATTTTTAATAAATCTTTATTGTTCAGATTACAATTGTTCCTCTTTTTTCCCCCCTTAGCTCCCCTCCACCTGGCTCCCACCCCACCCTCTGCCCTTACCTCCCCCCCACATTGTCCTTATACATAGGTGTATGATTTTTGTCCAGGCTCACCTCTTTCCCCCTGAGAATTATCAGTCCACTCCCTTTCTATGCCCCTGATTCTATTATATTCAGCAGTTTATTCTGTTCATCAGATCTTTTATTCACTTGATTTTTAGATTCACTTATTGATAGATATGTATTTATTGTTCATAATTTTTATCTTTACCTTTTTCTTCTTCTTCCTCTTCTTAAAGAATACCTTTCAGCATTTCATATAATACTGGTTTGGTGCTGATGAACTCCTTTAGTCTTTTTCTTATCTGTGAAGCTCTTTATCTGATCTTCAATTCCGAATGATAGCTTTGCTGGGTAGAGTAATCTTGGTAATAGGTACTTTCTATTCATCTCTTTGAATATTTCTTGCCCCTCCCATTTGGCCTGCATAGTTTCTGTTGAGAAATCAGCTGACAATTGTATGGGTGCTCCCTTGTAGGTAATTAACTGTTTTTCTCTTGCTGCTTTTAATATTCTCTGTCTTTTGCTCTTGGTATTTTAATTATGATGTGTCTTACTATGTTCCTCTTTGGATTCCTTTTTTTTTTTTGGACTTTTTTTATTTTATTAATTTTTTATACATATCTCCCCATTGCTCCTCCCTCCCTCCCAGGCATACCCCAACCCTCCAGTGTCTATGTTCATTGGTTATGCTTATATGCATGCATACAAGTCCTTTGATTGATCTCTTATCTACCTCACCTAACTTTAATCTTCCTGCTGTAATTTCACAGTCTGTTTGAAGCTTTATTGCCTCTGTATCTATCCTTTTGTTCATCAGTTTATAATGTTCTTTATTATCCACAAATGAGTGAGATCATGTGATGCTTCTCCTTCATTGACTGGCTTATTTCACTTAGCATAAGGCTCTCCAGTTCCATCCAGGTTGCTGCAAATGGTAAGAATTCCTTCTTTTTAATGGCAGCATAGAATTCCATTGTGGAGATGTACCACAGTTTTCTGATCCACTCATCTGCTGATGGGCACCTAGGCTGTTTCCAAATTGTAGCTATTGTAAATTGTACTGCTATGAACATAGGGGTGCATAAATCCTTTCTGATTGGTGTTTGTAATTTTTTAGGATAAATTCCTAAGAGTGGGATTACAGGGTCAAATGGGAGATCCACTTTTAGTTTTTTGAGGAAACTCCATACTGTTTTCCACAGTGGCTGCACCAGTCTGCATTCCCACCAACAGTGTACAAGGGAGGATTCCTTTTGTTTGGGGTTCTGTGCACTCCCTGGACTTGTAAGTCTGTATCTTTCACCAGGTAAGGGAAGTTTTCAGTCATTATTTTTTTCAAATAGGTTTTCAGTATCTTGCTCTCTCTCTTCTTCTGGCACCCCCACAATTCTGATGTTGGTATGCTTGAAGTTGGCCCAGAGGATCCTTACACTATCTTCACATTTTTGGATTCTTTCTTCTTTTTGCTTTTCCAGTTGTTTTCTGCTTCTTTGTATTTCAAATCTTTGACTTAATTCTTGTGTTCCTCTAGTCTGCTGTTAGGTCTCTATATAATATTTTTTATTTCAGCCAGGGTATATATTTTTTAAAAATATATTTTATTGATTTTTTACTGAGAGGAAGGGAGAGGGATACAGAGTTAGAAACATCGATGAAAGAGAGACATCAATCAGCTGCCTCTTGCACGCCCCCTACTGGGAATATGCCCACAACCAAGGTACATTCCCTTGACCAGAATCGAACCTGAGACCTTTCAGTCTGCAGACTGATGCTCTACCATTGAGCCAAATTGGTTTCGGCTCAGTCAGTGTATTTTTAATTTCTAGTTGGTCCTTTTTCATCTCCTCTTGGGTTTCGCTAAATTTATCCATTGTTTCTAGGAAATTCTTGAGGAAAAACCTTATAACCATGGTTTTGAACTCTATATCCAGTCATTTGTTTTCCTCCATTTCTTTTGTTTGTGATCTGTTCTTTTGTCTCTGCATTTTCGCTGCTTCCCAGAGTTGGTAGAGTAGCTTTGTATGCTAAGTGTCCTATATGGTCTAGTAGCTCCACCTCTCAAGTTACCTGACATGGACACTATTGGTGCACCCCTTTATGGACTGTGTGGACTGTCTTGTTGTAGCTAAGTCTTGATTGTTGTTGGTATCACTGAAGGGAATTGACCTCCAAGCCAACTGGTTGTGAGGATCAGCTGTATCTGCACCCAGAGAACTTCTATGCTGGACTCAGCCTTAAGACTTGCAAGATTGCAACAGCCACTGTGCTGGGCTTAGATGTGGTGAGTTTCCAGGCTGAAACAGCTTTGGCTTCACGTCAGCCCTGCCCTACATGGTAGCCCCTGGGTCTCAGTGCCCTTCAGTAATTGCTGCAGCCCTCTCTGTGTGCATGTGCACGCACCTTCAGACCCTTGCCTTTCTTACTCCCCTGAGCTTCTGTGCATTCTGGGGAGCCATATGAGTCTGGGTCCCCAGGGTCTTGCCTGAAACTGGGGTTCAATGCAGTTGGACCTGGATTTCCGTGCATTTGGGAGGTTCTGTTTTCCTCCCGCTAGAGAAAGCCCAGGACACAATCAGCAGTCAGTCCTCTTTCTGCGCACCTTCAGACCTCTGCCTTTCGTGGCTCCCCTAAATTTCTGTGCACTCCTCCCTTTTCACGACAATCCAGACTCCCCCATTATGAGTCTCATCCAGAATGGGGTTCAGTGCAGTCAGAAGTGGGGTTCAGTACAGTTGGGAGTTTCCATCTCCCTCCTGCTAGTGGAAGCCAGCCAGACCCTCCACCTCCTGTCCTCTCCAAACGCATGTCTCCATACCTCAGCTTTTTACAGCTCTTCTGAGTCTTCGTGAGCCGCTCTCTTTACTTCTAGTTGTAGAATTTCCACTCAGCCAGCTTTCCTGTGGTTCTAGATGGTGTCCGTTCTATCCTTTAGTTGTAATTTTGAAATTGTTGTGCAAGGCAGCAGTTTAGGTGTTCACCTATGCTGCCATCTTGGTTTCTCTTCTATATGTTTATGCTTTAAACAAATGTTTATATGCTTATATGCACCTGGTCAATAGTAAGCACTATTTAAGTGTTAGCTATTCTTATTGTTTCCCCTTCCTCTTTTTTATTTAGGGAAATAGGATATCTCTATATCCAGTTTGCCTCATTAAGAATGCCAAATGGAATAAGGAAGGACAAATATCTGCATATTTTCATCCTTTATGACCAGTCTGTGGCAGAGATAAATGCACTCTGGTGTACCCTTCCTCATTTATTTCTACCAGTTTAAAGAACTGCAATTTATCTTCTCTGTTGCTTAACCCTGATCTGCCTTTTTCCAATTTATTCCTGTAATCAGTCCATAAAAAAAGTAACATTGGTGAAATTTGGATAGGGAAAAACCTTGTGAGGGATGTCTAATTATTTGGCAAGGAACTAGAAGTCTGACTTATGAGAGTCTTTTCCAGGGTTCTTCTTTATTCTAACAATCCAAAAATAATTTAAAATGTCCAATACAGCCTATAGGAAGCAACTCTGACAAGAACAGATGCTCTGCATTGCTTGATTTCAAAATAACAAACCAAGGTGCGTCCCTGGATGACATACAGCCACTGTAGGAGACACTTCAGTTCCTTAAGTGTATTTAGATGACCACTGACTTTAAGTCTTCCTTCATGATTTAGGTGGAAAATATTTCTATGGAAAAGATGTTCTTATATAAGAACATAAAAGAGTTTTGTTTTGAGTTTGCTGCTTATACTGAGTAGAGTACAAAATCAACATTACAATCTTATGACCCATTGAGGCCATGGGATAATGCCATTTGGCAGCTGTTGGATAAGGATGGTAACATTCCAGGGTGTGCTACCCTGGATACCTCTGCTTTAATTGTAATGGGTCCCTACCATTAGCAACATGCCTGATAATGCCCCTTTGCTGCAGCCCTATCTTACTGTAATGGCCCCCTTCTTAGCTAGAGCTGTTTTTCGGTGCTTCCCAGGCATTTCTCCACAAAATGTGTATTTTCAATGTAGCAAACCACTAAGATGTTCCCTATGTCTTACTCTGAACTTTTATCTTCACTTTTCTCGGATGCTGACCAAAAACTTAAACAAAGTAAACAGAGAAAGACTTTAATAAAAAGGGAACAATATAGAATCAATATAAATTCAATAGCACAATTCATCATTATACTGCTATTATATTAAAGAGCTGACAGTTTAGTTCCCAGGAACTTCAAGAAATCAAAACAATAGACAACAAATGTAAATGTCATTTATATTGTAAATGACAAGAAAAGAAGCATGGAAGGATTATGGTATATCTGTGACAGGGTTCCAATAAATGCTTATCAAATTAAATTTATGGTATGTGTTTATGTGTATTAGTGTGTTGGAAATGAAAGGTTGAGGAGAAATGTGAGTTTTTTCATTTCATTATTTTGAAATGATTAACTCAAGATAATCTTCAGAGATATCATGTCCTTAGTTCAAGATTTCCCTTTTCTGTTTACTTTTAAATTGTTTCCCCTCTCTTCACACTGATTTAGGATAGCACTAAAGAACATACTCCACCTCCATGGTCACTGGGCACAAGTGGAAGTAGTTATGAAAGTGCTTCCATCTGCCAGTTTGGCATGTGCATGTTAGCACTGGGATGCTATCTTGAATTTTATGAACTTGAAAAGCACATTTTCTTTCAAATAATGAGTAGGGTTTTATAGAATTTACTAACAGACACATCCTTGGAAGATGCTAAGCAAAACTTATTGCAGATAAACTAGAGTCTATCTTGGTTAAAATAAATACATTTCCAAATATCAGCATTTTGAAACTTCAAAGCAATTTTGGCTTTTCCAATTATGGGTAGGATATAAATAATCTGTGTAGGGGCAAACCCTTTTCACTATAAAGTAGAGAGAATGACCTCATTAAAAAATCTATGCCTCAGTAAATTCCTACTCATTTCCAAGTGAATTGCTCAAAAGTTCCTTAGAACTCATTAGACTATCAGTACTTGACTCAGCAAAACTGTAGGATGTAAAGGTGCTTTCAAATTATCAGAGAAAGCAGTCAACTGGGATTATTTTTAAGAGAGAAGAGGCAAATTCCTCACAATTCCTACATAGAATATCCCATTAGAAATGGTTATAACGTTCAATATGATTACCATTTTTTGATGAGTTATAAGCAAGTTTCATTAAAAACATTATTGTTAATGAAAATAATTACTGGCTATATTAGTTTTCTCTGACTGCTGTAACAAATAATCATAAACATAGTGGCTTAAAATAACACAAATGTAATATCTACAGTTATTGAGGTCAGAAGTACAAAGTAGGTCTATGGGGGTAAAATCTGGGTTTCTGTGGGATGTTTTCCTTCTGGAGGCTGTAGAGGAGAATCTGTTCATTGCCTTCCCCAGCTTCTAAAGGCTGCCCACATTCCTGGTTTGGAGCCCCTTTTCATTTCCAAAGCCAGCAATTGCATCCCTCTGAACTTTGCTCTTATCATCACATCTCATCTGCAAATGGGAGAAAAATCCTACACAAGTTTCTGCTATATTTCATTTAGTGGTTTTACTGTGCTAATAGAACTGCTTCATAGAAATAAAAATCATTTATATTTGTAAAACTTCAGAAGTCATTCAGCTAGACATAAAAAAGAAAGTAATTTGCTTTAATGAGAGTTCAGTGAAAAAGCAGGATAACAGTGAAAATTTTTTTCCCTTTGTTAACTGATTTTCCTCCTCTTCAACATAATGTAGGTGGATAGCAGGGGATAAGATAGTGGAGACTAAAAGAGTGAAGCTGAAGAAGTCTTACTTTCCCATAATATAATCAAGTACACAGGGGATTTGGTCATTCAATTAATAATTCATTCATTCAAAAATATTACTTGGGACAGTGTAAGTTGGTAGAAATAGAAAAGACTCAAGAAACTCAAGTTTAATAGATGAAAGAGACAAATAATCATTATTTTAAAAAACACAACTATTACATCTTGGCTTGAGTATGAACCTTTCTCTTTCTTTCCTTCTCCCACCCGCAATTCCAATGTGTTCAGAATAGGTACAAGCTTCTTAACCAAGGTGGTTTGTAAACAACAATAAAATATTTCTCATTCACCCACATTAACATTTTATAAACACACTTTCTAACACCTTTAACCTATGAACTCATGTTCAAATAACTCACATTTCCAACAGCAATTATGCACACCTGCCCTTCTTACAGAAAAACCTGCCTTTTAAGAGAATCCTTTTAGGTTGGATTTTAGATCTCAGAGATCTAGATTTCCATGCTCTCATTGTAGAGTTGAAAAATAAAGTCCAGATATATTGGCATGTTCCCAAGGTAACCATTTAGAAGCTGATAATGAGAATTCTATATAGAATTGTAACTATTCTAATTTAATTTAATAGTTTGTTCAGTTTTTCTATAGAAAGTAGACACCCAAAGTTCCTTTTTTCTCAAATCAGAAATTCTTGTTTCATTGACAGTGACTAAGTAGTTGAGCCACATGGGTTCAGCTGTCCATCTTCTTTTTTTAATATATTTTTATTGATCTTGGAGAGAAGATGGGAGAGGACGGAAGAGGGATAGGAGATAGAAACATCAATGATGAAAGAGAAACATTGACTGGCTGCCTCCTAGACACCCCTTCTAGTTTAGGCATGTGCCCTGGCCAGAATCGAACTGTGATCTCCTGGTTTGTAAGTTGATAATCACTGAGCCACACTGGCTGGGCCATAGTCTTAATTGTATCACCTTTTTATGCCTGATGTCTTCAAGCACCACAAAGTACAAAATACAGACACAGAAATAGTGTGCTGAAGCAAGCACAAATTTTCAAAGTTTACCACTTATGATTAATGAAAAGTTAAAATATCAACAAGCCTTTTATTAAAAATCAAAGTGATAAACTTTGATCAAAATTTCTAAAATACTTCCAAAAGTCCAAAGAAAGCACTCACCACACCCTCCTTAAAAACAATTCTTCTTTCAGTTGATACAGAAAAATAAACTGCTGCAAATGGCAAGACCTGAGAACTATTTGAGGAACTCTGGCTATTCATAGACTAAAAATCACATTTATTTATAAAAGTGCAGATCTCTATATTTTAGCTTGTTAATAACATCATCAGATATCCCAATTAGAGTATTTGAGTTTGTGCTCAAATGAAAACTTATACTGTTTGTGATCATAATACATACTCATTTAAAAAAAAAGATAAAGCACTGAGAATTAGAAGACATCGGCAAATGTGTGGAATTAAAAAAAAAATGACAGACTTTGGAGTCAGTATGTTGATTCTTTCAGTAGGTAGTTTCATAGAAAGTAATTTTTATCTCCCTGGTCTTCCCCTATATAGTAGGGATAATACAATACGTGGTTGTTTTAAGGGTTGTTGTCAAGGCACGTAAAATACTGAGACTGTAAAAGATGCTCATAAACTGAAGCTATTGTTATTTACTCTAGTTCCAAATTCCTAACTGGCCATGTGTTTGAAGAATGTATAACAGCAAGGCAATGATAAGGAACAAACCTTAGCAATAAGTACCGGACATGTAACAAATACAAATTAAATAGCAGCAACAGCAGCTTCCTTCACTGATGACTGATCATATGCCAGCAATTTACTAGGTGTTTTAATAAATTATCTTATTTAATCTCCCCAAATACCATGATGAGGTAGGAATCATCACCTCAATTGTGCAGAAGAGGACTCAGGGAGTCAGAGAGGTTACATAATGTGTCCAAGGTCATAGAGCTAACAAGCAGTGGAACCCGGACTGGCATGAAGGGCAGAAGAAATAACCAGAAATTACCCTACAGCCTAATTGTATAAAAACAACGAATTTCAGAAGCAACTGGAAGAAAAATGCAACAGACAAATCTTTCCACTATGAGCTCCTTAAAAACTGGGATCAGGGCTCATTAACCTATGTGAACTCAGAATCTGGAACAATACCTAGAATACAGCAAGGGCTCAGTAGATGTATATGTAGTACAGTGGTACCTCGAGATACGAGTTTAATTCGTTCCGTAACCTTGAGGCGTGGGAAACTATGAGATGCTTGAGTCTCGGTAAACTGGTGGGTCGTGTGCATCCAGCCGATCCGCGCGATTACTCGTATCTCAACTGTTGCTTGTATTTCAAAGCAGAAATCGCTCGCTCAAAGGCTCATATCTCAAAAATCTCGTATGTTAGGGCACTCGATAAGTACCACTGTATAAGTAATTAAAATGCAATTGGCAAGGCAGGCAATAAGGAATCACATTCGCTCAAAGCAGTCTTTGTGATGACATTACATACAAAAGATACGACAGTAGTGAGAATGTTCATGCGTAAGGACACTGGTCACAGGTTAAAAATATCTTTATACATCTACTCAGTGATAATGACTATCACATTTATAGAGTTTTTCCACATTATATTATTATATAAAGACTTCAATTACTGTTAGTGGCATTATCTTAAAATGTGAAGGATGCCGAAACCGGTTTAGCTCAGTGGATAGAGCGTCGGCCTGCGGACTGAAAGGTCCCAGGTTCGATTCCAGTCAGGGACATGTATCCTGGTTGCAGGCACATCCCCAGCAGGGGGCGTGCAGAAGGCGGCTGATCAATGTCTCTCTCTCATTGATGTTTCTAACTCTCTATCACTCTCCCTTCCCCTCTGTAAAAAAATCAATAAAAATATATTTTAAAAAAATGTGAAGGACGATGAACATTATCTCTCTCTCTCTCACACACACACACGTATTTTGAGGATGGCTTAAAATTCACATGGCTATCTGTGCTTTATGGGGGAAAAAAGTCTACATGAGAGAAAATCCTCTATGAAAATTGTAAAAATCAATCAAAAGCTTGTTCTCCTTTATTCAAATGGTATTTATAATTTAAAGATTTGGCAAAATAAATTCACAATTATTTTAGATATGTGCAACTGCATTTATGCAAGTGAAACCTCAGTATGTAATTTGATAGCTTGCTTTTTTGGGGGGTGGGTGGAGTGGGGCTATTATGAAATCAAAGAGAACTTTGGTGTATCAGAATTTTCAAAGAAAACAGCACTTTAGCCAGACCAAAATTCCCCACAGCAACAACATACATACAGCCACATCCAATGACTAAACTGTGTTTATGCTTTCCTTAAGCAACAGAGTTCATTCTGACCATTTATCTACAAAGAAGTATGCTAGAAAACTGCCTATTCATTTTCTACATTCTGTTTGGTAAACAAAGCATGACACATAGCAATATAAAAGAAAAATATAATCCCGGGATGCATCTGCAATGATTGCAGAGAAGTGCTCTAAACTGACTGAGGCCTATGGCACTGGTTTTCAGAACAGCATTTAAACACTGCCCCATGCTGTTCGTCTGTGCAACCTGCAGCCTGTGGGCACCAGGCCAGGACTCAGTCACAGGTGGACTTATGAAGCTATTAGCTCTTTAACAGCAACTGGTCTTATAAAAGAGACACGCATAACCATCTTGAGAATTCATAATTCTTGAAATTAATAATTTCTCATTCAGATTCTGTAAAGCACCCAATTGTAGTCATGGCAAAGCAGTCTCTATGAGCACATCGTTTCCTAGTAAAAGAGCAAAAACTCAACCAGGAAGGCTTATGAAATGTATTTACTACTGTGTTTGCATTTTTTTATTTTACAGATTTCCTAACATTCTCTCCTTGTCAGCTAATTCTATGCGGTGCCACATAGGAACCATGATCTTTAAATATATGAGTCTGGGTCTATCTTAAGATACTCTAAAGTAGTGTAACATCCAGATATCTGTAATGTACTTTAAAGGGGGAATCATGTTACATTCAATTTTGCCCTTCCTGTACTTGTTAAGAGCGGAGATGCTGAAAAAGGCTTGTTGAGTTACTAAATGAATGAATGAATGAGTAGGCATAGTTCAGAATTTCAGAAATGTTTAGAGAATGGCCACTACTGCTTAGATATCGCTTCAAATATTCTATGGCTCACATTTTCACTACCTTCAGGTCTCTGTTGCTCAAAACGTTTTGTCACAAACCTGCTCACACTATATACAAAATTATTTCCACTCACTTTTAATTCCCCCTATCTTGCTTCATTTTCTTTATCAATACTTTCTATCATTTCACATAGATATTTCCTTATTTCTCCTCCTCCCACTGGAAAAGGAGCTCTTTGCAGCTTTTATTGTTTGATTCACTGCTGTATTCAGGGTGCTCAGAACAATTTTGAGCACATAGATATTCAATACATATCTATATATGAGTTAAATATCTGAATAAAAGATTAATATTACCATTTAAAAAATGAAACTGGATTTTAATTTCTCTTCTTGAAATTGATGTCATGATTTCATATGCCGATGGCAAGTAAAATTATAAGATGCAAAAAAAAATATAACAAGTCACAGAAATTGAAAGGAAACTCTGCTTTGGGTATAGTGATTTTGAGGGGGGCTACTTCATGGAAGAAATTTTAGGAGAAACCAACATTTAAATAGCTTCTTCAAAACTAAAAGAGACTTCTACACTGTTAAACATAGAACGTTTAGTGCTAGCTACTCAAATACTCTTTTTAGAATCTCTCATTCTTTTCTAGAAGCAAATATTCAAGTTAGAATGAGAAAATGTCAAACTCTGAAACGGTACTTCAGAAGAATAATGACTGATCAGAATGTCTGGTCAGCATATAGTCATGTCTCATTCATCTGATGCAATAGAATAAGAAACTTCTTAAATGAGGTACATTTGTGAAAAAAGAAACAAATTTAGAAAAAAGCTTGTCCAATGCAGAATGGTGGTATTCTTTAATCATTCCTTCCTCTCTTTTAATCTTAATATTTAAAATTCCCTACTTTAGGAGGGAAGGGGGGCTGAATGAAAGAAGGTAAAGGAGTTCGCAGAAGAATATATATGCATAATTGATGGACACAAACAACAGTGTGGTGATGGCCAGAGAGAAGAGGACGTGGGGGCTGGATGGGGGTGGGCAAAAGGTAGGAAAATGAGGACATCTGTAATAGTGTCAACAATAAAAATAAAGTTTTTAAAAAAACCTTCTACTTTAACATTAGAATTTGATGGTGGTAATACTTTCTTATTTGTGTTTGGCACATTACATTTGAATCTTCAGAGACTTGTGCCAGAGAACAAAAATTCTTAGTTCTCAAATCTCTTCTCTCTTTAAAGTGTCTTTGCCAGCTCAGATGGGAAGAAGCTAAATTGAATTTAGTTGGTGACTCAGTTGGTGATAATGACGCAATTCAATAAATTATAGTTCTCTGTTCTTTCATCTCACCCCATCTCTAGTTCTGACATTTCTTTTTAAAGCCTTTTGGTATTGAAGAACTCTGAATGAAAAATAAAATTATAAGTTCTGAAGGCAGCATTAAGAAAGGATCATGTTTTAGGTGCAACCTGGAAGCCTAGTGTCAAACATATATCTATTGGCAGCATGTGTACGAGAACAAAAAAGTCAAAATAGTGATATCACTGATGCATTTATATCAAGTATGGGGAGATCGCACACATTTATGCTGGTTATGACACCAAAAGGTACACTGCCCCACACCCAGCTGGCCTGGCTCAGTGGTTGAGTGTCTACCTATGAACCAGGTCATGGTTCAATTCCCAGTCAGGGTACATGCCTGGGTTGCAGGCTAAATCTACAGTGTGGGGCCTGCAGGAGGCAGTCAATCAGTGATTTTCTTTCATCATTGATGTTTCTATCTTCCTCTCTCCCTCTCCCTTCCTCTCTCTCTCTCTCTATATATATATATATTTTAAAGGTGCACTGCTCCAGTTATTAGAGCTTAGAGAAGATCTGGATCGCAGATCTGTCACTCAAGTTAATTTAATTTCTCTACTTCTCATTTTCCTCTTCTATGAAATGGAGATGAAATACTTCTTGTAAGGTGGTTGAGAAGAATAAATGATGCAATGTGGGTAAAGTGCTTAATAAGTATTCTCAAAATGTTCTTTGTTACTGGTTATCACCATCATCATCTGGTTATCACTCTTTCTTCTTTTTTTTCCCAACACAGTTCCCCAGAGAGACACAAGTAGGGAACTGCCTCTGTCCTGCCATGACCTAGAGTGAGTAGTAAGCACAAGTACAATAGTGCCAGGTCACTCTAAACTCCACGATGGATGGGAGTCTTCTCCATTTCCCTCTGATGCCTACATTTCTAGAGGGTGGTAGAGAAGCAAACACTAGCTTGGGTTGCCTCTCAGGCACTTAGAGGAAGAATGGAAGATTAAGTAGAACCAACTCTCAGCCCATAAGCTGGCAGTCAGCCCAACAGAGTAGCTAATATCTGAAGAAGTTTAAAAAGTGAATTATTTCTCCTTCTGTGGCAATGGTCTTCTGGAAAAAGCAATGTTACTTGATGAAGAGAAGACTTTTGTTTCCTGTGCTTTTAATAAAAATTTTCAGCAAATGTCATATACTACAGAGAAAAAAACAAGATGGCAGCATAGGTGAACACCTAAACTGCTGCCTTGCACAACAATTTCAAAACTACAACTAAAAGACAGAATGGACACTATCCAGAACCACAGGAAAGCTGGCTGAGTGGAAATTCTACAACTAGAAGTAAAGAGAGGGGCTCACAGAGACTCAGAGGAGCTGCAAAAAGCTGAGGTATGGAGACATGCACATGGAGAGGACAGAGAGCAGAGTGCCTGGCTGGCTTCCTCTTGCAGGAGGGAAACAGAAACTTCTGACTGCACTGAACCCCAGTTCTGGGCAAGACTCATACACGGGGAGTCTGGACTGTCAGAAAAAGCGATGAGTGCACAGAAACTCAGGGAAGCTGCAAAAGACAGAAGTCTGGAGGCACGCACACTAGTGCGCACAGAGAGGACTGCCTGCTGATTGTGCAGCTGGCTTTCTCTAGCCGGATGAAGAGAGAACCTCCCAACTGTGCTGAACTCCACTTCTGACTGCACTGAACCAAAATTTCCAGCGAGACCCTGGGGACCCAGACTCATATGGGTCCCAGAGCACACAGAAACTCAGGAAAACCATGAAAGGCAGAGGTCTGGAGGCGCGCAAGTGTGAGTGTGCACAAAGAGGAGTGCAGTAATTACTGAGGGACACTGAGACCCAGAGGCTGTGTAGGACAGGGTTGATGGGAAGCCAAAGCTGTCTGCTCAGCCCTGAGACTCCACCCCATCCAAGCTGAGAACAGAGGCTTTTGCAATATTGCAAGTCTTGTATCATGAGACTGACTCCAGCACAGAAGTTCTCTTGGTGTAGACACAGCTGATCCTCACAGCCAATTGGCCTGGAAGTCAATTCCCCGCAGTGATACCAACCACAATCAAGACTTAACTACAACAAGGATGTACAAACAGTCCACAAAGGGATGCACCAAGAGAGTCCACCTCAGGCAATTGGGGAGGCAGAGCTATTAGGCCATATAGGACACCTAGCACACAAAGCTACTCTACCAACTCAGGGAAGCAGTGAAAATGCAGAGACAAAGGGACAGACCACAAACGAAAGAAATGGAGGAAAACAAAGGACTGGATATAGAGTTCAAAATCACAGTTATAAGGTTTTTCAAGAATTTCCTAGAAAACATGAATAAATTTAGGGAGACCCAAGAGGAGATGAAAAAGGACCAACTAGAAATTAAACATACACTGAAATAAAAAATATTATATAGAGACCTAACAGCAGACTAGAGGAATGCAAGAATCAAGTCAAAGATCTGAAATACAAAAAAGTAGAAAACACTCAACTGGAAAAGAAAAAAGAAAAAAAGAATCCAAAAATTTCAAGGTAGTGTAAGGAGCCTCTGGGACAACTTCAAGCATACTAACATCAGAGTTATGGGGGTGCCAAAAGAAGAGAGAGAGCAAGATACTGAAAATCTATTTGAAGAAATAATGACTGAAAATTTCCCCCACCTGGTGAAAGAAACAGACTTACAAGTCCAGGAAGCACAAAGAACCCCAAACAAAAGGAATCCAAAGAGGACCACACCAAGACACATCATAATTAAAATGCCAAGAGCAAAAGACAAAGAGAGAATATTAAAAGCAGCAAGAGAAAAAGTTAATTACCTACAATGGAGCATCCATATGATTGTCAGCTGATTTCTCAACAGAAACTATGCAGGCCAGATGGAGTGGCAAGAAATATTCAAAGTGATGAAGAGCAAGGACCTACAACCAAGATTACTCTACCCAGCAAAGCTATCATTCAGAATCAAAGGTCAGAAAAAGAACTTCACAGATAAGAAAAAGCTAAAGGAGTTCATCAACACCAAACCAGTATTATATGAAATGCTAAAAGATACTCTTTAAGAAGAGGAAGAAGAAGAAAAAGATAAAGATAAAAATTATGAACAACAAATACATATCTACCAAGTGAATCTAAAAATCAAGTGATAAAAAATCTGATGAACAGAATAAACTGGTGAATATAATAGAATCATAGAAAAGGAGTAGACTGACAATTCTCAGGGGTAAAGGGATGAGGAAGGTGAGGGAAGAGACTGGACAAAAATCATACAGCTATGGATGAGGACAATGGGGGGAGAGGTAAAGGCAGAGGGTGGGGTGGGAGCCAGGTGGAGGGGAGCTATGGGGGGAAAAAGAGAAACAATTGTAATAATATGAACAATAAAGATTTATTAAATTAAAAATAGTAATAATAAATATATTACAGTTACAAAAACTTTTCAGCAAATGTCAAGGAAAAATGAAGAATTTAAACTTATTTTAGTAAAAAAGAATTGGTTCTTATTTTTTCATCAATGAAAGGAGTTTCTATAAGTTGTAGAAAGGAAGTTGAGAGTGCTTATTATGAAAAATATGCTATCATTATATTCTGTAGTATGCAATAAGTTACAAGATTATGCATTTTGTGGGCTAGCTTACTAAAGTTCTAAGTGTGTAAGGATAGTGCATATGTTAAGATTAAAAACCTTTTAACAATGTTCTCTCTCTCAAGTCCTGCAAATGTTTTCTTCCTCCCAATTCAATTAGGTAGAGTTTTTATCATCTCAGTGTATCCAGCCAGGTTTAAAGGTAGAGTCGGTATTTCTGATGAATTAGGATCTCTAATGTTTGCTCAACAGATGTTCACATTCAAGGCTCAACACAGTCTTCCCCAAACCCACATTTCCAGCTTTATTTCTCCAAGTTCCCCATCCCCAAACCTTTCCTCCCAGTCAGCCTATTTTCAGTCCCCACAATATAAAACAAGTATTTCTAATTTTTTGCTAGGATCCTTTTTCCTCTTCCTTTTCTTCTACCTATCCTTTGAGACGTATTTCAGATTTTGTCATTCATTCATTCAGTAAATAGAGACCAAAGGCCTACCATACAAGAGGCACTCATAAAGGAATCCTGAGAAAACAGGGACAGGTAAGTCAGAGCTAGCTCCTGTCTTCATGTATTTTATTTTTATATCGTACCTTACATAGTGAATTAAGTCATTCATTAATTAAGATTGTGATACTTACTAGAGTTAGCAAATAGAAGAAAATGTTAAAAAAAAAAGTGGGAGAAAAACAAAGTAAAATAAATAATAGACATCAATGGAAAGGTTGAAGAAAGATAGTAGTTTTTGCAATAAATAGGTTGAATTCCCCTATCAAAAGAAACAAACTTTCCATGTTAGGGTTACAAACTCAGCTGGGGGGTATTCTCTGGAAATATCTAAGTAAATGTAAGATACCAAAAGGGACATTATTCACAATCTCCACAAATATCATAAATGATTTTATAATAAGGCTAATAAGAATATGTAAGATCTTAAGATTAAAAGCTACAAAATTTTACTAAAGGACATAAAAATACCTAAATAAATGAAGAACTGTTTGATTTCCCTGGGTGCAAGGTGCACTATTGTAAAGACATTAAATCTCCATAAATTAACACTTTAAATGTAATTCAAATCAGTATTTCAACAGGAATTTTTAATGAAACCTCATTACAGAGCATTCAGTAAATGTCAACAACATATAGAAAGAAATAAAACATATATTATTTAAGAAAAATTAAAACAAAAGCCATCAAAAGGGCCTCATTCTATAGCAAAATAGCTTGCCCTAAGGAAAGGAGCTTGGGGAAGAAAATCTGTTTCAGCTTTGCACTGTCAAAGCAATACTTGATAAAACTGGACACCTAAAATATCTATCCAACCACTTTAATACTTCAAGGTAGATCCAAAGAATAGAGCACTATGTAGGAAAAATCATGACACACATGAACAGTCATGGACATTGGAAAGATATTCCTAATATATTATAAATTTTAAAACAGAAAAAATATTTTTATTTCTACCTTTAAAAATCTCTAGAAATGTGTATTTATGGTGTTAAAATCTATGAAGCTAGAATTATGACTATATTTTATTTTACTTTTACTTCCAAATTTTTCATCAATAAACTATATTAATTATAAAATACAATTAAAATGGAAAAAATACATAATAGTAAAATGATACTGAACAATTTTATGTAAATTAGTTAATTAGAATGGGCCTACATTTGTGTCTCTGTAATAATATGGGATTTTGTGAATTATATTATAGTGATAGTTTTACATATACTTGATATTTTCCTTTCCAGTTTAAAAATTCAAACAGGAACTGCAATATATACCGATATCCACGAGAGGGCAATATATGGCTTTGTAAATGGATGTCTCTTCATAGAAACTGAAAATATTTAATACTCAAGAGATTCAATGTTCTCCACAAACACACAAAAAAGAGATTAGTTCATTCCTCATACCGAGGTCATGATTGAAACTTATAAAGAGAAAGCAGATGTCTTTATCCTCTTTGTTTTAGACCCATAGGTATTGTGTCAGAATTGTTAGGACATTCTGTTAAGGGGTTACTGGCAGAGTGGGTTATTTCATAACAAGGAAGTAAACACAGAATGATTTGCATGAGGTCCAATTCTAACTGAGACAATACAGCACCCCAAAAATCCTTCCCATCAATCAAATGTACCAAGTCAGTCCTGCTTAAACTTTTAATTATAGTCTACATATTCCATCTTATTCCTCCACTAAAAAAGAAAAGAGGAAAAAATGTATTTCTTTTTCAGCATGATACATTTTTTTCAGATGTTATCCGCATTATCATTTTTAATAGTAAGACTAAACTATCTTCATTTTTAAAGTTATGACTATTCAAAAAATGTAAAGAATATAATAATCATCTTTAAGCAATACCCAATGTAAAAATGTTTCTGTCAAACTATTTTTAGTGGATTGAAAAATACAGATATATTTTTTATTTTTTAAATTTAAAATTTGTTTGAAATCTTTCATATTAATAAATATATTATCATATTAATGATCACTAGCATTCAATCATCCACAGGTAAATATTTACAAAATATACAGACAGTGTTCTGAGGCGTCATATTTTAACTGAATGTCTGTCACAAAATTGACAGAAATAGCTCCATTTAAAGATGACTAATGCTTAGAGAGGGACCTATACAGAGAAATGGAAAAAGACAACAAAACATAACAGAACCTAACAAATGAACTGATGAGGAATATATATTAGAAAAATTTTGCCACAAAGCAGAATAGTTCAATAAACACTCAGGCAATGACCTGAAAACAGTGAACAATTTGAAACCTCTTTGAAACAGTATCTCAAAGAAGAGAACAAAAGGAACACTTTTGAAAACTACATGGGTAACATGGAGAGAAGGCTAGAAAAAGAAAGTTAAAAAATAATGCGAAGACCAAAGCTGAAAATGAGTTGAGTCAAAATGGCAGATATAGGATAGAGATATTGTATTTTTTTTAAGATATTCTGAGATCATAATAAATGGCCCAGAAATAATTCCTCAAGTATTAGAAGAAACTTAGCTGGAAATAAAGGGAAAGCTGAATTTTCAAGTAAAAAATGGAATAGCATGCCCCTGCAAAAGTGACACAAAACTATTATATATCTTTATGAAATTACTAGACTCAAAGATGAACAAATAAAGGTGCCTCCAAAATAAAGTATCTCTGAAAGGCTAAAAGTAAAAAGGATGTACCAGATAAATGTAATGCAGATATATTATGAATCAAATAAAATTATATCAAAAATCATAAAGCAAAAATTGCCCTCCAAAGCCCAGAAAGATATAAAGAAATACAATACTAGAGGGAGGATTAAGTTCTCTCTCAGTCCAATATAGTTCAAGTATTCATTACATATATATATATATATGATCTAAATAAAATTTTATTTGGAAGGCCCTTAAACATATCTCAGGTGTTACGTTTAATATGTCACTAATATAAATATTGATGAATACTTTACAAATGCAATGTTGAAGGATCTTTCTTCAGATACAAAACTATGTAGCTTTTAAAAATTGGAATATGTAGCCCTGGTCAGTGTGGCTCAATTGATAGGAGTGTTGTCCTGTACACCAAAAGGTTGTGGGTTTGACTCCTGGTCAGGGCACATAAATAGGTTTCGGGTTCAACCCAATTTTGGGGCACGTGGGAGAGGCAACTGAACAATTTTTCTCTCACACTGATCTCTCTCTTTCTTTAAAAAAATCAATAAAAATTTCCTCAATGAGAATTTTTAAAAAATGGAATATGTAATTTACAATTCCACTGAATAAACTGACCAATAACTATTTTAGTAAAATGTTACAGTATGTTATTTAACAGTCTTGAAATCAATCCAATTATTATAGATTCCATGAAAATAAATTATCCTACTTTAAAGTTACTTTGGCAAAAGACTAGATGTAGACTCACGACAGAGATCTTTGAAATTAGTGTTCTAATTTGCCTATGGCTACATAATAAATATTTCAATCCCTTCTATATTATTTCCTCACACTGTACTAGAAAATAAGCTATATTGTTACTGGGTAGTAGAATTGATATTTCAGGAACAGCAAATTACTTTCAAGATGTAATAAGCAGCAATTTTCTTCCTCGGAGAAAAATTTCTATTACAGATCTAAATCTCTGATCTATAAATTATATTTAATACCAGTTTTCTTTCTAATAGTGGCATAAAAGGCCATTTCTCAATCAATTTCAATGTCAACTTTAGTCATGCAACAAGTCAAAAGCTCCAGGCACATCAATATCCACGGCTACTCCTACACGACCCAAGGCCTTGCCCACCTCTGCCTTATTTTAACTCATGGGCTTCAATGCAAGATGGGGTGTCCTCGAGAAGGCAATGGCTTTGACATGTCAGGTTCAATTAGACAAAATGAAAGGAGGAAAATTAGTGGAACCTGACAGAGGTGGAGGCAAAGCAAACCATAGAAAAGCATTCCTTAAGCATCTAGGCGATGGGGAAACTTGTGGAGATAGAAAGTAGATGGCAGCTTGTTTAAGGTTAGGGGTAGGGATGGGAATGGGGGGTAGGGATGGGAATGGAGGGACACAGGTGATAGCTTTAGCTATGGGGTTTCTTTCTGGGGGTGATTAAAATGGTCCAAAATTGAGGATGGGAATAGTTGCATATATTGGTGAATATATTAAATAGCATTGAAATGTACATTTTAAAAATGAATGAATTGTATGGTATGTGAATTATATCTTAAGCTATTTTTAAAAATAGAGGGGAGAAGCTAGGTAAAAGATGAACCAACACATCCTAAGCAGGGAGGAACACGAGGCTCTTCCTCAAGAGCAATCCGAGATGAGGTTCGCCAGGGGTTCACATAATCAATGCTTGTGTCAGAAAACCTTCTTTTCTCAGGAGCTCACAAAGAGTTTGCTCTTCTTGCAGGCTAACCTACTGAGCACCCATCAAAATGACTGGCTTCTTAGAGGCAGGAGCAATAAGAAAAGTGTTCAACGCTTAACTGGTTAAGAAAAAGTCTGTTACGTGTTTTAGTTTGACCAAGACTGATGCAGTGAACCAGGCCGTTGTATCAGCTTATAAAACATGCCAATCGGTAGGATCCATATGACACCCTTTGCTAAGAGAGTTAAGCTGAATTCTTGCTCTTTCAAATAAATAAATAAATAAATAAAAATCCCATTCCCTGAAGTAAACAGCACAGGCTGAGACTCACAGTTCACGATGTCACCTTGAAGCAGCAGAATCTGAGGAACCGGCATTGTGAGCACAACGATGTCAAACTGCTCAGGGGAGCCCGTTTCCTTGGAGACTTCCCACTTGTCATTTCTCAGGTTGATCTGGGTCACACGTTGTTTGAAATAGATATCAGCACCTGTTCCAAGAGCAAAATCATGTTCACATAAGCAGAATTTTCCATAGGAATCAATGGGGAGAAAAGGGTTGCCAACTGGATCCATTCAGGTGAATAAAATGGTGCAGTTTGTCCTCTGCAGCCCCTGGGGTCGCCTTTCTTTACTTTCTTTCTCATTTAAGGGGAATTCCTCTCCATCTGTCACTGTCTATCAATGTCTGCTCAGAGTTTGTGTTTTTTGGGGGGGGGAGGATTGGGAAATACTATTATAATTAATAAGGGTAGTAACCATAGCTATTTTTATTAAGCATCTACTATATATGTCAAGAGTGTTGCCATGCACTTAATATACATGCCAATTAATTTCACAGATGAAGAAACAGATGAAGAAATGGCATACCATAATTTAAAGCTGCATCCCTCCGACTTTGAGCTTATTATCATTGCAGAGCAAGTATATATTTTAGTAAAGGTGTTAATCTTCTCTCTAATAACTGTAAGAAAGAGCACCACTACCTATTAAAGGAATTATTGTTCTCTATTAAACCTGAAAAAGATCTCTGTAAGAGAAATCCAAATATTTGTCAATGGATCAATTATCTTCATTAAGAAGAATTGAGAGAAATACAATCTAGAATATCCTCTCATTGCATGTTCCTTCTTTGCACTTGTCACAAAGGTATTTTAATAATTACTAGAGTAATTATTTAATACTTTCTTCCTTTTCAGTCAGTAATTAAGTCTATTTGTTTCAACATATAGTATATAGTATATGTGTGTATATATATATATATATATATATATATACACACACAGTACTTGGCACATACTAGTGTTTAATCAATATTTAAGATGGTGATTTTCTTTTTTTTTTTAATATATTCTTATTGATTTTAGAAAGGAAGGGAGAAGGAGAAAGAGATAGAACCATCAATGATGAGAGAGAATTATTGATCAGCTGCCTCCTGCATGCCCCCTGCTGGGGATCAAACCAGCAACCCAGGCATGTGCCTGTGACCAGAATTGAACCTGGGACTCTTCAGTCTGCAGGCTGATGCTCTGTCCACTGAGCCAAACCATCTAGGGCTAAGATGGTGATTTTCAACCTTTTTCATCTCATGCACCAATTACTGAAATTCTGTAGCACACTAGAAAAAAAAAATATTTTTACTGATCTGAAAAAAGAAAAATTACAGGTATAATTTTGATTCATTCACATAATATGGCTATTGTTGTGTTGGCTGTTGTCATTTCTTTATTTGACAGTCTAAGGAAAAAGAGGTCAGTGTCCCTAACTAAATAGTCAGGAATTGCATGTTTTTTAAAAAAAATCTTGTGGCACACTGATTGAAAATCTCTAGTTTAAGAGAATGAATTATGAATCAAAAATTGACAGGTAAAATATAATTAAATCGGTAAGACTCTTTGGTACACTAGTATTCACTTCACATTTCGGTTTTCAGAAAATTTAGATTTAAAAACAAATTTACTTTTTTTCAGCCTCAGGAATAGAAAGGAAAGATGTGAAAAATGAAATGAGAAAAAAAAAAAGCACGCTGAAAGGGAAACCTCATGTTACTAGCCAAGAAATAGCCTGCTTAGGTCCAACCTTGGCCATGAAATTTCCTTTTTGTAGCTTTTCCAATTCAAGGTGACGCTTCTCATCTAAGACATCCTTTGATCATCACTGCTTTTACCACTCATTCAAAATTTGTTTACTATAGGTATGTCTTATCTACCCAGAACCTTCCAGGCTTCTCCATGTCAGGTCTCCAGATCTCAAATACCTTTACCTCTTTCACTGTCCTTTAAATAAGGCTGCAATGTAGTAAAAACTCAAATTTTTAAAGCAAATGCAAATCAGCACCATTCTGTTCAGAGATTGGAGCAAGGGCTTACAAACAGTACTTCAGCTGGCCTGGAGGTTTCTCTCAGGCCCTGCTCAGGAAAGCACAAAAGCCGGAGCTTTCAACGCAACAACCATCATCTCCTTTACTCCAACCTGAGCAGCTCCATTTCAACCCATTCTATTTATTTAGGATGTCTCACCTCAACTTGCTTGCCTCACTCTGGTTCTAGTTCTGCTTGACCTCAATGAAGTCAACGGATTTTATATTTTATTCAGTTGTGTCTTCACATAATATTCCCTTTGACAGGAGCATACTCTGTTATTGGTGCTGGTGAATACATGAGTGCATAAGGGAAATGAAGTCCACTGACCTAGAAATTCTGCATACCAGCCTTGCACCTGTATCCCAATGACCCCAAAGTGTTCTGCACTTGGGAACCTGTTAGAAATATACATTCTCAGGCCCCAACCCAGACCTATTAATTCAGAATCTCTGGGGATCAGGCCCAGGAGTCTATATTAAACACCCCACCCCCTAGACTTAATGCACACACTAAAGTGTGTGAACCCTTGGTGTAGATGACAGACCCAAATCTAACACCACAACTGGCAAAATCACCCCAAAAGGAGTATCTATCTCAAGAAGTAGGGGGTAATAGTATAACCATTCTTACAAACCAGGAAGTTCTCCGTTCCTACTACTAGGAGTTAAGTTTCTGGGAAGTAGCTTTTCCTTAGGAAAGTAATTACTAACTTTACAAAGGACCACATATTAAAATCTGTGGGCTCTGGAAACTCTCATTTTAAAACAATTAGAGAATTACATATAATATCTCGAGAGTTACTTCTGAGCTTAGTAAATCTGACCATGTCTGTCTCTTGTGTAATATTCTTCGATGGCTTCCCACTGCACATAAGATAAAGACTAAAATGTTTAGCATTGTTTACAAAGGCCCATATGATCCAGTCCGTCTTAGTCTTGAACTTCATTTCTTATCACTTTCTCCCTCATTCACTACTCTCTAGTCATCATGACCTTTTAGTTCCTCGAATGCACCAACTTGCTCCTACATTAGAACAGTTCCAACTCATGTGTCCACTGCATGCCATTATCACCATAGCTCTTGGCCTAGTTCACTCCTGATTACCTTTGGGGTACCCATGAAGACATTAGATCCTCAGTGACGCTTCTCAGGCATGTCTACCCCCTTTCAATCCTCTGAAACTCACAGTATATTAGGGTTTCTAATTATACACTCCCTCATGATGTTCTCACTCCTTAGCACATATTATGGGCCTTTGTGTGTGTACGTAACTAATTTAATGTCTTTCCTCTCTACCTCACTCTACATTAACAAAGGCAGGAACCACGTCTCTTATTTATCACTGTTTACCTAGCACATAATATTTAGTAAATTTTTAAAAATATGCAGATAGCACATAAACATATCAGAATATTAAGGTTTAAACATTTTATAAAATCAAATGTGTTTATGTTGTGTATTTATTTAATTTAATCCCCTGTCTTCCTCCATTTTAAAGAGAAAATCTGATTTCATTTTCCTACTATAATTTCCTACAAATAGGTTTTAGGGAATAGCAGTTCAGAACTGATCAGACAATACCTAAAGAGATGTGAACAATGTCTTAATGTACTGCTTGAGAAAGAAAGAATAGATAGATAGATAGATAGATAGATTATAAACATAGCCCAAACATGGTATAGAATGGTTTATGTAAAAAAATCCCATGTGTATTTTTATAAAGAATAAATATAAACATGTATGAATAGAAAATAGAGACAGCAATGTAGAGTGATAGCTGTATAAACATTTCTCTGGAAGCACACCTTGGAAACTATTAGTAGTTACTTTAGCAGAAGAAAACTAGCTATTGAATGATGAATAAGAGAACATCTACATTGTAACTTTCTTTGAAGTGTTAATATCTGATGATGTGTATAACTTTTGTTTTAAAGTGCTAATTTTAAAGGAAGGCAGAGAAAATCCTAATCCCACCTGATTCTTTCAAATAATGCTTAACAATTGAAGAAACTCCTTGAGGTGCCACAAAGTTACAGTCTCCTGCTTTCATCACCGTTCCTTCAATAGGAGAGGTCAGAGGCTTCAAAATGCCAGGAGCTAGCAGTTCATCATAAAAACTGAAATAAATCAACATATATTACATAATGGTATCCCATAATCAGCTCTATCATACCGTACTGTCTTGCAAGAATTCTTAGAGATTACAACACTAAATAATAATCAGATGCTGTCCTATGGTCAACTCAACATGTTTTGTGTTAATAACATTTTCCAATCCAAGTGAAGAACAGAAATGTCTTGAGAAGCCATACATCTTTTGCTGACATTAAGCAAAGGCCTCTTTTCTTGTCCATTCCAAAAATAATGTCAGTAAAGATAAACAGTTTTGTTTTGTTTTTTTTTAAATTGGTTACGATTGTCTTTCCATCACTGCTACCTTGTCCTCTCCCTCAACACCAACAAACACAGTGACCCGTCTTCAGGAGCCCCTGCTGTGCTCCCTGGAACAGCTCATCAGATCTTCCCCAGGACACTAGGGGGCATGTCGCCCCAGTTTTCCCCTTTGGCTGCGGTTAACCTTTCGCTGCTAATTACCATGAAAACGAGAACAGCAAAACAAAAAATGTCCCTCTACTACAGGAAGCCAAGTTGAACCCTGTCCAGACACGGGCGGCTTGTGTTTCCCCATCACACGGCGAAGCCCACCCCTCGAGGAGGAGCTCACCTTTGGTGCTTCAAGGCAAAGTGGGGGGTGCGCGTGATGTACTGGGCGCCCAGGTCCACGGTGCTCCGTGGATTGTGGGGGCTGCTGGTGGTGGCCATTCTTCCCCCTGCAATTCATCCGCGGGAAAAGGGGTCTCTGCGTTAGAATGAACCTTGTATCGCTCCTCACTGCCTTAGAATGAACCCACGATGGCTATGCACCCCCTGGTCCCCCGCCTGGGTTCCAGGACAGCTGCGGTAGAGAACATTTTCCCTAATTTTTGTTTTTTTTCCCCCAGTTGAAGGTTTTGCCCTCCGATACTGGCAGGGAGTAAGCAGTTCAGGGACAATGTGGTCGCTGCCTGTGAGATGTTTTTTAAAGGACGCGGGAGGTGCGTCTAGGGACTAAGGTGAATGAATGAGTGGAAACTTCAATGAATGAAACGTGAGAATGAATCCATCCACGCCAGCTCCCCCTCTTGCAGGCTGGTCTCCCGCGAGAAGAACAGGATCCTGAACACGACATCTCCCTGGAGTCGGGGTCCGTGCGCACTTGGGGGTCCCCCTGAGCTGGGCAAAGCTGCCAGGGCACCCACCCCCGGCCCCCGGAGGGCGGCTGACGGTGTGAGCGGCGGCGGCGAAGGCCCAGGGCTCCGGCCTGGCCCCGCCTGCGCGCCCGGCCCGCGCCGCCTGCCCGGCCGGGGGCGCCCCAGCCTCGCCCGGCGCCCGGCCGGCCGTTCCCGGCGGCGGAAGTCTCCGATCACGTGTCGCGGCGCAGGCCCGCCCCGCTGGGGCCCGAGGAGCCCCATTTTCCTCGGGCTTTCTCCGGTGGGGCCCGCGCCACCCAGAGGCCGCGGTCTGTGCGGCGCCTCTTTTCCCGCCTTCCGGCCACTGAGACGACCCACCTGAGTCGTCAGCCTTGTCCCACACGGCCAGGTGGACGGGACAGGACGCCTCCCTCCGCAGCAGCGCCGCGCACACGCTCCCGGTCAGCCCGGCGCCCACGACCAGCACCCGCGCCATGCCCGGAGCCTCCTGTGGCGGCGCGCGTGCCGCGCGTCCCCGAGCAGTGCCGCCGCCCGCCTGCAGGGGGCAGAGCGGCGCCCGGCGCCCGAGGCGCGTCAGCCTGCAGAGAGCTGCCCACGTGGGCTTTCGGGGCTCCTGGCACCTGCGGGCGCCCTGGGATCAGCTGCAGACTCCGAATAGTGAGACTCATGAGGTCATTATGTTTGCTCACGGGACTGTCTCTTCCAAACCTGTGAACTCCTCAGAACAGACAGTGTCTCCTGTTAAGATAGTCAGGAACTGTTTGATGCTGGGAGGAAAGAATGGAAAGGAGAAGAAATCAGAGACACATATCAGTTCTGTTTCTAATGTTTCTTTAGCTCCCCAATACTTTCTTATACCCCCTTCTCTGACCAAAGCCATGGTGGTACCTATTCCTCTATAGTCTCATCTCCTATAGGGATCCGGCCAGTCATTGGTTGTTACCTCTGTATTGAAAATGCCTGGGTTTGGGGCAAGGTAAGGTATAGACGATTAGGGAGGTAATAAAAGGTATGATTATTTCCGTAAGATGTAGTTGAATAAAGTGAAATCTGTTTAAGTGCATTCCATTCGTTTGATTTTTATTTGTTTAAATAGCAATCATTTTGCAATTGTGTCTTATGTGCCTGTCCTTCCCTATTTTCAAATACATGAATCTACAGGGGAAGTAAATGTGGAGTATTTTAACGTCCCCAGAGGACACCTTTAGGTTTAGTAGAGCCTTATTCTTTTCAGCAAATAAAGAAGAAGTTGAGGTTCTTTCTATGTGGACAACAGCTTCTATTTATCTGTTTGACTCAGTATCATTTCTTTGTGAAACTTTCTGGAGAAAAAAATTCTTGAATTTTAAAGATAGTGATTTCATTTTATTCTTTCAAAAATATTGGGCAATTTCTGGTGATCACAAAGTGCTAGAGTAACTGAAAGGGAAGTGCATTAAGTATAAAATCCTATAATCAGGACATTTTTAATAAATAAAAAACAGAATTGGTTGGGAACAAAGGAATTAATAGGTATCTTTCTAAATGTGAGCTCTGAAGTTATTTATCATTCCATTGTTCCCAGCAGACTCATTCAGAAACGAAAATTTCCAATTCTTTAGAATTCTGCCAATTAACCAACCTGATTGTCGCAGTGCATATAGCATCCCTTGGTTTCCCTCATTGTTCCTCTGGATATGTGAAGAGTCTAATCTTCTGTTTTCCTCCAAAGCACAGAATTATGGTCAAGATGTTAACCAACTAATGCAATATCTGTAGACTCTTGAACCCCAAATGCCTCCCCTGCTAAACATTTCACTTAACTTCTGTGGTTTTGAAAATCTGAGCCAGCACTTTTGGTAATGAGAAAGACTCATGGGATGTTACATTAAGTCATAATAAGAAGCAAATTTGCTGAAACCAGTTTGGCTCAGTGGATAGAGTATCAGCCTGTGGACTGAAAGTCCCAGGTTCGATTCTGGTCAAGAGCATGTATCTTGGTTGCGGGCACATCCCCAGTAGGGGGTGTGTAAGAGGCAGCTGATCGATGTTTCTCTCTTATTGATTTTTCTAACTCTCTTTCTCCCTCTCTGTAAAAAATCAATAAAATGTATTTTTTTAAAAAGAAGCAAATTTATAAGCAGAGTCTGAAGATTGATCTCTAATTATTATTATTTTTTTGTCTTGGTGAGTGATCTATTTATACCTGCTAGGTTTATATCAACATGGAATTATATCTGAGGCCTAGTTTTGTACGCTCAAAAAATTCTTGACAAAGCTGACTTCAATGGAACAAAGATCCTGAGTCCTCTGTCACCTGTTTCTGCTCCCAATCAGGAAAACAATTTTTTTAAGTGTAAAGTTTGAAATGACTAAATATTGTTCTATTGGAAGCTATAAAATGTTCATGTTTGCTTTTGATAGTAGGCAAGTTCATGTGAGAAAAAAGGTTTCAGGTACTAATCTCATTTTGATTATAAAGTACGTGATCGATAAGTATTAAGTAGATGAAACTATCTTTTTGAGATTAATGACTGTTAGCTGAATTGTATCTCCCCTCCACCAAATTCATATGCTGAAGTCCTTAACTCAGAGTGGGACTTAAGCTAAATGAAGTCATTATGGTGATCTCTAATCCAATATGAAGGGAAGACAATGTGATGACTCCAGAAAGAGACAATTGTCTGCAGGCCAAAGAAAGGCTTCAGCCACCCAGTCTGTGATACTTTGCAGTGGTAACCTTACTAAACTAATATGGTGACATTCTCTGCTCCCGAGAACCCCAGTAGCCCAGAAGGTGAACTATGTCTATAATCTGAAGCTCTGCTCTTACCAGGAGCCCATGGAAATGTGCATGTCTTTAGCCAGTGACTATACCTGAGCTGATTTTCTAATTTGTAAGTTGAAGCTGATACTGGCTAACTCACAGGTTGGCTCCAAAGATTACCCATTACAATTCAAGTAAAAATGCATATAACATGCATGTGTTATTTAAAACTAATGGAGTCTTAATATTTTTAGTCTGTTGGGCCTGCTCTGGGCATCACATGACCTAGCCAAAGATATCTTTGTTTCTCAGGCTTCTGTCATATGGGAGATATTGACTAGGGTAGCAGATTCTATTTATAAATTCTTAGAACATCCACCCACAAGTTTTCTCCGCAAAATAGTTCTTTATAATTCTATTCTAATTTCTCTTTCTCTTAGCCAAAACCTCCTCGCTCCACTTGCCTCCATTGTGGTATAGACCCATTAATTTGCCTTATCCAAGTGTTGGTGATAGGAGAGGAGGGGCAGGATCAGAATTTAGTAGGATTAGGGCTGGAACCTATTGAAGCTGAGATCAACATCCTTATCTCTAGACCTGTGGGATCAATTCAGGACAAACGGGCCAGATCAGGACTGGTCTTTGTCTAGAAATTCTAAAACACACTTATCTTTGTTTCTTCAAAAGAGTCAACAAAGCAGATCTGATTTCAATAATGCATTGTACTGTTTTCTTAAAGATTAGGGAAAAAAAATATTGCCTCTCCCCTAATCTTAATCTATGTGTAGGTCACCAAATTTGCCAGGTATGGTAGGACTACTGTTATGGATTTTTATATTTTATTAACATATATGCAAGTGGTCTTTTTTCTAGAAGCTATGGATTTTAAAGCCAACTCACTTTTACTACTACTGCTAATATTAATAAAATACACATTCTCTCCTAGTAAAGCCTGGTTTTACAAAAACCTAATGTTACTTTTAAGTATGATTATTTGTGAAAACTCTTTTCTTCCTTTGTATTCACTTAGCCTACTCCTGTGCAGTGCCAAGTGACTGACAGATAGGGAAAGACCACTCGCTGATCCTAAGGATGCAGCAACGTATGCTATCAAATCCATAATCTCATTCACCTTCTGTCTCTGCTTCCTACAATCAATTTGGTTTTGATCTGCGGACCTGGAGCATTTTGGGACATTTTATAATAAATTATTCACACAATGAAAAAAATTTTATTACTAGATACAAAGCTCTGAATTTTACTGACAGTGGAACTATTTTTTATTTCCTTAGTGATGTCTTTATTATTTTTTCACCATATTCCTTAAATTTTATGAGAGAAGGAGTTACTCACCTTAGAAATGCACAGACCTAAATGCATGCACATTTCCATAGGCCCCAGGAAATAAACATCTATCCTTTATAAATGTCAATGCCAACTATTCAGAGTGATAAGGGCCACTCCATATTTCTAAGAGGAGTTGTAATGACAATGTAATCACTTGCAAGTGATAAAGAAACTTTGGAATTTTATGAAGACAATAAATGGAGTTATTTCATAAACAACAGGAATTGAGAATCCAAGATGGCGGCATAGGTGAACACCTACACTGCTGCCTTGCACAACAATTTCAAAAAACTGCAACTAAGAGGCAGAACAGACATCATCCAGAACCACAGGAAAGCTGGCTGAGTGGAAGTTCTACAACTAGAAGGAAAGATAGCGGCTCACAGAAACCCAGAGGAGCTGCAAAAAGCTGAGGTATGGAGACGCTCGCGTGGAGAGAGCAAGTGACGGCGAACCTGGCCAGCTTTCTCTGGCGGGAGGGAGACAGAGATTCTCAGAGGCGGCACTGAACTCCTTGTCCTGGGACACTAAACCCCTGATCCAGCCGAAACTCATTGGGGGGGAGTTTGGACTGTGAAGGGGGAGAAGTGCACTGAAATTTAGGGGAGTCACAAAGGATCAGAAGTCTAGTGGCGTGCACGGCACTGCGCACAGAGAACCGACTGCTAATTGTGCCACTGGCTTTCATGAGTGGGCGGGAGACAGACCCTCTCATCTGTGCCACTTCTAACTTCACTAAACCCCAGTTTCAGGCTAAACCCTGGGGACCCAGACTCGTGTGGTCCCAGAGTGCAGGGGATCTGGAGGGGCAGCAGTCTAGAGGCACTGCGAGAAAGCGTGCGCATAGGGACCACTCCAGCAATTACCCGGTCATGTGAGACTCAGGGGCCATGGAGGGCAGGGCCGACTGGAAGGCAAGGCTGTCCCTTAAGCCCTGAGACTCCACCCATCCCAAGCTCAACAGAGAGGCTTTTGCTGTTTTTCAAGTCTGGTATCATAAGGCTGAATCCAACACAGAAGTTCTCCTAGCATAGTGAAAATACAGAGACAAGGGAAGAGATCACAAACAAAAGAAATGGAGGAAAACAAACGACTGGATATAGAATTCAAAACCACGCTTATAAGGTTTTTCAAGAATATCCTAGAAAAGTTGGATAAAATTAGCAAGTCCCAAGAGGAGATGAAAAAGGACCAACTAGAGATGCAAAAGATCCAACTAGAGATGATAAAGGACCAAATAGAAATTAAACATACACCAACTGAAATAAAAAATATTATACAGAGACCTAACAGCAGACTAGCGGAAGGCAAGAATCAAGTAAAAAATTTGAAATATAAAGAAGCAGAAAACACTCAACTGGAAAAGCAAGAAGAGAAAAGAATCCAAAAATGTGAAGATAATGTAAGGAGCCTCTGGGACAGCTTCAAGCGTACCAATATCAGAATTGTGGAGGTGCCAGAAGAAGAGAGAGAGCAAGATACTGAAAACCTACTTAAAGAAATAATGACTGAAAACTTCCCACATCTGGTAAAAGAAATAGACTTACAAGTCCAGGAAGCACACAGAACCCCATAGAAAAGGAATCCAAAGAGGACTACACCAAGACACATCATAATTAAAATACCAAGAGCAAAAGACAAAGGGAGAATATTAAAAGCACCAAGAGAAAAACAGTTCATTACCTACAAGGGAGCACCCATACAACTGTCAGCTGATTTCTCAACAGAAACAATGCAGGCCAGACGGGAGTGGCAAGAAATATTCAACGTGATGAATAGCAAGAACCTACAACCAAGAATATTCTATCCAGCAAAGCTATCATTCAGAATTGAAGGGCAGATAAAGAGCTTCACAGAGAAGAGAAAGCTAAAGGAGTTCATCAACTCCAAACCAGTATTATATGAAATGCTGAAAGGTACTCTTTTAGAAGAGGAAGAAGAAAAAGGTAAAAGATAAAAAATTATGAACAACAAATGCATATCTATCAACAAGTGAATCTAAAAATTAAGTGAATTAAAAATTTGATCAATAGAATAAACTGGTGAATATAATAGAATTAGGAGCACAGAAAGGGAGTGGACTGATAATTCTCAGGGGGAAAGGGGATAGGGGTGTACAGGGAGTGAATGGACAAAAATCATACACCTATGGACTCATCAATTGTGGGGGAAGGTAAGGGTAGAGGGAGGGGTGGGAGCTGGGTGGAGGGGTGCTATGGAGGGGAAAAAAAGAGAAACAAATGTAATAATCTGAATAATAAAGATTTAATTAAAAAAAACAGGAATTGTCGCATGTATTTGTGAAATGATGTAGGAAATAAGCTAATTCATTTAACATCTAAATACTAAGTATCTGCTGAGTTAAAAGGCCTACACTGTATTCTATAGTGATATAGATGTGTTCTAATGAAGTTCATCTTGAACTAATAGGGCATGCTCTAAAGTCATTAAGAAGCAATACAAAATGGCAGAGATATATAGGCCAAAATAAGTTTTATTATTACCAAAGTACTATAGGAGGTCATAAGAAAAAAAAAAGAGATAAACTTGGGCTGGCAATTTTAGGAACACTCCATTCCCTGGAACAAAGAACATTCTCTAAAAATGTCTATTTAATGGAATACATTATTTTCTCTTTGTACTCCATACTTGGCACAGTGGGAACCGTCACAAGTCTTCAAGCCAAACATGCTATCATTGAATTTTACTCTAGGATTCAAATTAAGTGACAGTTTGGTGATGCATTGAATAATGAAAAATTAGAGGCTAGAATAGCAGTTAAAAGTGGCAGTAAAAGTCCAATTGAAATATGGCCAAAGGACCTGAATAGACACTTCTTCAAAGAGGGAATACAGATATAATAAACATATGAAAAATGCTTAATGTCACCAAACATCAGAGAAATGCAAATTAAAACTACAATGAGATATCATCTCATACCTGCCAGAATGGCTACCATCAACAAATCAACAAACAAGTGCTGGCGAGGATGTGGAGAAAAGGGAATGTACATTGCTGGTGGGAATGCAGACTGGTGCAGCCACTGTGGGAAACAGTATGGAGTTTCCTCAAAAAATTAAAAATGGAACTGCTTTTGACTTTGTAATTTTACTTCTAGGAATATAATATAAGAATCCCAAAACACCAATTAGAAAGAATAATCACACCTATGTTTTCCTAGTTTATTGAAAGATCTGAAAACAGCCCAAGTGCCCATCAGTAGATGAGTGGATAAAGAAGCCATGATACCTTTGCACAATGGAATACTATGCAGCTATATTAAAAAAAAAAAAAGGATCTCTTGCCTTTTGAGACAAGCAAGAGGGGGGCCTGGAAAGTATTATGGTAAGCAAAATAAACCAGTCAAAGAAAGACAAATATCCTATGATGTCACTTATATGTGGAATTTGATGAACAAAACAAATTAAGGAATAAAATAGAATCAGAGGCATGGAAACATGGAATATACTGATACATCTCAGAAGGAAGAGTGGAGTGGGGGTGGGAAGAAATTAATCAAAGAACTTATATACATCTATGCATTGCCCATGGACACAGGCAATAGGGCCATGAAGGTCTGGAATGGGGAGCAGGAGCTAAGTGAAAGGAAATAATAGCAGGGGAAAAGGAGGGACATCTGTAATACTCTCAATAATAAAGATTAAAAAAACACAACAGTGTCATGGTGGTATTCCTCAGGGAAATAATGGCTGAGCTGAGACCTAAAGATGAAGAAGAGTTCGCAAGTGGAAAAGGAGAGTGGAGCAGGGGTGAGGAGGTTAGTGGGACTGTTATAAGTAGAGAACGCATCATGTTTCCTCATAAATCTTAATACATATTGTAAACTGAAAACTAACACCCTTTTACTAGTTTATATGACTGCCACAGTGACCTCTGGCTAGTCAGAATTTAAGGTATTTATAAAGAAGCAAGAGCATGTTGATTGTTTGGTTGCATTATTATAAGAATCACAGATCTCTTTCAAAGACTACTAGTATTAATATATTGTATATGTCCAATATGTCCAGATTCTGACCCCAAATTATTTTCAACCACAGTAAAAGGCCAAAGAAACACATCCTGCATTCTCTTGTTTAAATCTATACAGCAATGACATGAAGAAACTTGGTTAATCCACTTCGCACCTGCTAGTGAAGTAAGTTTAAAATTGCATTATGATAGCAAGCAAAACCCTTTTCTTTGGTTGATCCTTCTGAGAATGTATCACCATCTTTTACTTTCAGAAATGTTATTGTCAATGAAAATCAGCCAGACTTGACAAAGGTAAGATATTTGTAACATAAAAATATGTAAATACACCTGGTATTGGACATATCCTAAATTGTTTTTCCTAGTTTATTGAAACAATACAACTCCAATTAATTGTATTATGATGGTTGATGGAAAGTTGATTTATAACTTGCCATTTCTGTATTTAAGTACTAATAAGAATATTTATTTCTAAAAATAAATGGCACACTATTTTAAAAATTCAGAATATGATTCTCTTTTTCTCTCACTGAGTTACAGATTTGCTCATGGTGGTTATAAAGGATCAGCTACATTTTTTAAATATAAATGTTTTAATTGCACAAGTCACTTGCAAACATAATGATATTATTCAAACTCCAAACAATGATTTTATATAATGAAAATGACACCACCCATATGTTTTTAAAGGGTAGGGTTTGGTTTGGTATATTAACTGGACTATTATTTGAAGGGTTAGAGACCCTGATCAAAAGACCATAATAAAAAAAGAAAACCACTCATTGCTGATTACATGTATTTGCAGGTGGTTATCTAATCATCTGGTCAGAATAGTTTGTGCACTGTATTTTTTTAAAAAACAAAGAAGCCTTTTGTTATCTTAGGCCTTTTTATCTGATCCATACCACATAATAATTTGCATTATACCGCTGGTTTAATAGTTTTTATATGCTTAAGATATCAAGAATAATTTTTAATGTTTTCCAAATCGTTCTTAATCATCATAACTCCTTTGGCCAATATTTGTGATCGTTAAAAGTTGAAAGGGTGAACGCAATACTATGTGAAATTGAATGTAGTATTTTTAAAATCTAATTGAATTTATTGGGGTGACATTGATTCACAAAATTATACAAGTTTCAGTGTACAACTCAATAAAATATTGTCTGCACACTGCACCGTGTGCCCATCACCCAAGGAAAGTTTATTTCTATCCCCATTTTCCTCTCCTTTGCCCACCTCTTCCTACTTGCCACTCCACTTCCTTTTGGCTATTGTCACTCTGTTTTGTGTGTCTTTGTGTTATATGTATGGGGGTTTTGTGTGTGTGTGTTGCTTAATCTTTTCACCTTGAGGGTAATATTTGAGTTTTAGGTTTGTCCTTTTATAATTAGATGATTTTGGGATATTAAAGACATGGCAATTTAATCAGTGAGTGAGTAATTCTGGCCATTGTTGAGCTTTTGTATATAAGAAGTGCAAGATTAACAAAAATACTAAATATCCAGCAAAACATAGTCCTATATCTGAGGAGACTGTAAGTATACCTTCTGTTGAGTAAAATTAATATTTGAGTTATTAACCCAACTGAGCATTCTTAAAGGCCTATATATTTGTTGCGTATTGATCTATATAAATGTTTCTATTAGAATTAAAGCTTATTCTTCTGGGATTTGCTTTTTTTTCATTTATTTTTATCTATACATAGGATTCTGAATTACTAGATGACAAATGTTTTTATTAATTTAGCATTTTTGTAATGAATGTTTAATGCGAATCTAATATCTTTTATTTTCCTTTTTGAGAAGTCATAGATCAACCCTCATATGAACTGACTTATTGATATGCTATATTGAATCATTTAATTTCATCTAAATCAATTGCTATTGAGTTAACCATTGTGAATACTCTTTTTAAACTTTATAGGCTACTAACGTATTTATTTAAATTAAAAACCTCTAAAAAATAATTTTAGAACAAATTACGTAACTCTCTCTGGGGATGTTCCAAATAGTTCCAAGTAGCTGCTGGGATAGATTATCCTAAAGAAGCATTGTAATGGAGAAGAACTTAGTCTTTAGAGACAGACTATCTAGTCTCAAAAATGGACTCAAATGCTTTCTACATCCTTTTAGCCTTGGTTTTCTCATCTGTAAAATGGGGAATATAATGGTACTTACCTCATAGGCTTAGCATGAGAATTAAGTGAGGTACTACTAAAATATCACTGCATTTTTAGATACTTAACATGCCCTTCATAACTTTCCTTTTAATATCTTATTGGATTCTTATGATAACTTCAGACCCTGCTTTATTACTGGCCCAATTTTATGGAATAGGAAATCACATTAGAGAAGATAACTCTATTGCACGTACAACATGTCAAAAACACTATCCAAAACATAGTAAGCACTCTGTAACGTAAATATTGGTACTGCCATTATTCTAGAACTTGTCATTAGGTATTTTGAAAACACTAGTCTGCCTTTGAACTTAATAAATATTATTGAATTATTCATTTCTGGCACACTAAAAATAAATTGCTCTAACACTGTCCTCTACCTGGCATTCCTTCAAATATTTGAGGATAAATATCACTTCTCCCTTGAAACTTTTCACCAGCTTAGTACGTGAAGATTTTCAAACTTGTAGTTGGTGATTATAACATAGGATATTTAGATTTTGGGTCCAATGTCAAATATTCTGACTGTGCTGAGAAACAAGTGATAATTGCCATCAGAAGATTAAAAAATATATATAGAGAGTGATATACTGGCCTGCTTGGCTCAGTGGATAGAACGTCAACCTATAGACCAGCGGTTCTCAACCTGTGGGTTGCGACCCCTTTTGGGGGTTGAAAGACCCTTTCACAGGGGTTGCCTAAGACCATCGGAAAATGCAGATATTTACATCATGATGCATAACAGTAGCAAAATTTCATGGTTGGGGGTCACGACCACATGAGGAACTGTATTCAAGGGTCGTGGCCTTAGGAAGGTTGAGAACCACTGCTATAGACTAAAGGGTCCCTGAGTCGATTTCAGTCAAAGGTACATGCCTGGGTAGTGGGCTCGATCCCCAGTAGGAGTTGTACAGGACGCAGCCGATCAATGATTTTCTGTCTCATCATTGATGTTTCAATCTCTCTCTCCCTCTCCCTTCCTATCTGTAATATAGATAGATAGATAGATAGATAGATAGATAGATAGATAGCTTTCAAAATGTAGAGTGCTGTCAAAATGGTCATTTGGAAAAAAGAAAGCATATAAGCTGTAATTTTAATAAAAATGTAAAACCTGAATGGAACACTAGTTCAGTTCTACTGAGTTTGAGTATATTTGAAATTCCTAGTTACTGTATGAGAGAAAATGCTGACCAGGGACAACATGTTGACAAGCAAGGCTGATAAGTTTTAAGTTGGGCCATCCAGGTGAAGCTGGGGCCTACTAAATTTTTATGAGAGATTAGAGCTAATATGCTCATCAGTTAGACTGCTTTCAATGTAAAACATTTCATTTGTTTTATAGCAAGCACATTTTGTCTTTGGCCTCCTGGCCTGTATTGCTTTATGGCTATAAGAAGGCTAACAATTTTGATGTTTCATTTTTACCTTCTAAATTATACCAATTTATTTTCATAAATGGTGCTATATCCCTGTACTATATGTACTAAACATACTTTATTCAGTGCTTTGCTTATTCATCCAGGATAACTTTTCAGATAAGCACAAACAGATCTACCTCACTATTCTCTTTGAACAATATTCATGGCATTCTGTGATGTGGTTGTAAATTAATTTAACATTATGTTCTCTACTGATAGGCATTTAGTTGTTCCCAATCTTTCCTCTTATAAATAATGTTGTAATGAACATCTTAGTATATGCATTTTAGACACACTAGTAATTACTATATTTGAAGTTAAATTTCTAAATGTGGAATGGAAGGAATATATATATATATGTATATATGTATATATATATTTAATTTTTTACATTCCTTTTGAAAGACCTTGCAAAAATTTATATTCCCATAAATAACATTTAAATGTCTGTTTTATCTAACTTTGCCATTACTATAATTTATCAAGCTTTACTTGATAAAGGTGTAAAGTATTGTAACATTGTTTTAATTTATATTTCATTGATGACAGATGAAATTAAGCACATTTGCAAATGTTTTTAAGTCTTAAGGTTTTATATAAAATATTTTTTCATGTACTATACCAATTTCTATTGCTATTGCTTTTTCTTACTGATTTATAAAGGCTAACTAGATATTAAAGAAATTCATATTTTCTCATAAGAGCTGAAAATATTTTATGGAGATTGACATATTTTTTGAGTTTTTAAAATAGCTTATAAAAGCCATTCAATTTTGATAAAGCAATTATAAGAAAGATTTATTATTTAAACAATAGTACTAAGTCAATCTACTTGAAACTGTCATTAAATTATCTAAGAAGTAGGTTACTATTTTTACCTATAAAATATGAGTTGGCTGAATTGGAAAATTGCTTTTCAAGTCATTTCCAAATCATAATACAGATTTTCCTTTTTGTTGCTTAAAGCTTGTGAAAAAAAATATTCTACCACCCAATGCATTATCACTTTATATTTGCCAAGGCCTACCTAAGTAATTTAAGTTAGGTAATAGCACCGCAAAAAATTAAAAATGCATAAGCTTTCCTAAAATTATAGTCACATGTTACTCTAATATGGAAGCATTTTGAGAAGGTAGAAGTAGCTCCTAACTCCACATAATTACCACATGACAAATATTTATGGAGTGACTATTATAAACAACATTTAAAACATTGTAATGGTTTTGAATACATGTTATATTGAGATAGCATCTAGAAGAATCAAATGCCCACAGAATGCCTCACACACACCCCAACTTTGGACTCTCAAAATAAGTTAAATGTAAGGTATAATTAGAATATAAGATTATGCCAGACAATTAGAAGACTTCTTAAAAAATATTTGTATTGATTTCAGAGAGGAAGGGAAAGGGAGAGAAAGATAGAAACATCAATGATGACAGAGAATCATCAATTGGCTGCTTCCTGCACACCCCCTCCTGGGGATTGAGCTCGCAACCTGGGCATGTGCCTCTGACCAAAATTGAACTCAGGATTCTTCAGTCTGCAGGTTGGTGCTCTATCCACTGAGTCAAACTGGCTAAGGCTAGAAGATTTTTTTTTTTTAATCCTTACCTGAGGACATGTTTTTATTGATTTTAGAGAGATTAGAAGAGTAGAGAGAAAATCAAACATCGATGTGAAAGAGAAACATTGATAGATTGCCTCCCATATGTACTCAGACCAGAGATGAAACCCACAACCTAGGTATGTGTCTTGACTGGGAACCAAATCCACAATCTTTTGGTGTATGGAACAACTCTCCAACCCACTGAGCAACCCGGCCAAGGCACAAGACTTTTTTTTAATCAATTAAGTTTTGTTCAATATCACTGCAAAACCAAATGGAAACGTTCCTAAACAAAAGAAATCAGAGTGAAAACATGCTAAGCATTAAAATACCTGTGCTAACATCCACGTCTCAGGTTTTTGCTCAGCAGAATATAATAAAACCTAAGCATTTCACTACTTTACATGAAGATAAAATAAACAAAAACTAGAAGAATTATGAAAGTGTAATAGGTTAACCATGGCACAAACTATTCTTCTATTTCAGGTAGAACCAAAATGTGGTTACTATTAACAGTGGCAAGTTTGATATCTGCTCTTGGAACTACACAAGCTTTCTTTGGAAGTCGAAATCATGAAAGCCCTGAAGTGACTATGAATATTGTAAGTTACTGGAGGAAAAACACACACCTACAAAACCAAGATATTACCATGATTTAGGATTATAGTAGATTTTACATGCTCAATTAAATATAACAATATCTACTTACTAGATGCATTTAAGAAATAAACTAAAAAAGTTTTGATTTTTCCTCACCAGAGTCAGATGATTTCTTATTGGGGATACCAAAGTGAAGAATATGACGTCGTGACTGAAGATGGTTATATTCTAGAGATATACAGAATTCCTTATGGGAAGAAAAATGCAGAGAATAGAGGTATAACCTTCTTACCCTCTTTCCTTTCTCCCTCTTCCCCTTCTCTTCTTTTTTTCTTTCTCCTTCCCTCTCTCTTTTCCACTATTCATGTCTTCCTAGTTCTTTTCCTCCTCTTTTTCCTCCTTTAATTTTTTCCTAGACTTAATGAGTCTTGCTCATTCTGGAAATGCAACAGTGATGAAGTCATTTCTTCAAGGAGGTCAACATCGAACGAATAAGCTGATTATAACGATGTGTGATGAGAGCAATGCTAGAAGTGTGCACAGAACATTAAGCTAGAAGTCCTGACAAAGACACCTAACTAGGAGAAGTGAAGGAAAGCTTGCTCTCTGAAATTAAACTGAGCGCAGTCCTAGAGGATCCAGGAGAGAGAGCCAGTGTGTGTGTTGCAGAGGGAGAAAGGGGAGGCAATTCAAGGTTCATTTGCTAAACAGATAAAAGTCATTTTTGCTAGTACTATTAAAAATTTATCTTTTTCTCATTCTAGAAAAAGTTGTACAGTACAAAAAGTATACAATTAAGTAGGGCCACTTAACATCATGCTGAATTTCTTCAGCATATACTTTTTTCAATAGTTTTTGGAGGCATAATTGACATACAATAAACCACATATTTAAAGTCTGTCATTTGCTAAGTTTTGTCATCTGATAAACCATCACCATAATTAAGGTAAGTTACTAAAAAAAATAGTCAACTCAAACAAATGGTTTAATTCTAGTGATATGAAAGTCTATTTCTAATTTTATAATTTATCTTAGAATGAGAAATGTGTTTATACAGCTTTTAAATAATATTCTTCTTTAGGCCAGAGACCAGTTGTGTTTTTGCAACATGGTTTGCTCACATCAGCCACAAACTGGATTGCCAACCTGCCCAACAACAGCCTGGGCTTCCTTCTGGCCGATGCTGGTTATGACGTGTGGCTGGGGAACAGCAGGGGAAACACCTGGGCCAGGAGAAATATATACTATTCACCAAACACAGCTGAATTCTGGGCTTTCAGGTAAAGAAAAAGGAACAATTAAGAATGGACACAAAAATCAATATTGAGTTTAAAAAGCATGGGTGTTCAACCCTTTCAATCCAGTCCCACTTCAATATATTATATTTCAAGTTAAGAAGAGAAGGAAGTAACTTTTATTCTAATTGTTTCTTGGATTCTTCCATACACTCATGGCAAGGGCAGTTTTTTTCTCCAGGTTTTTCACTTTCTGTGATCTCATTACCCAGTATTTGGGAATTATACTTTATGTTTCTGATTATGATTTTCCAAATGGAATGAGCAAAATGACTGGAGCAAGGAAATTTGCTCTCCTGAGTAGATTTGAAAAGGAACATCCATATGGATTCAAGAGGATGTTAAACCTAGTTGGGGGTTCAGAACAGCAATCTGAGTCAATATCAATATCAAGGTTGGGGTAGGAGCAATAAAATTTGACACCATGGAGATATTTTCAAAGCCTTTCTATCATGGTCCCTCTTGTGCCTTACTTCTGAAAATTACTTTTGGAAGTGGAGAACTGAAAACAATTTAGCTAATGATGCCGAGGCACAGAAATGCTCCAAGAACTGAAAGGAAGCCTGTGTGTCCTGATTATAGTGAGGAAGAGAGAGAGCGACATGAGAAGAGACTAGAGATGTAGACAAGAGCCAGATCAGGCAGAGCTGTCTAGAGAGCCTTGCAGCTCATTCTAAATTTAATGAGTTGCCAATGAAAAGTTTTAAATAAGGGAGCAATGGAATCCCATTTTCATTTTCAAAAGTCATTCGGGCTGATTTGTGAAGAATAAAATAGAGAGGGATATGGTTCGTATTAAACAACAGTGGAACATTGCACACAAGTTATTAGTAAATCTGACATTATTTTAGGGATAGAAACAGTCCCAGCTGCCGATATCACCTTGCTTTGATTAAATTGTGGCTTTAATGCTGTGCTTCAGAAATGATGTCAACTGATTATAAGAAGCCACCCCAAAGAGCACTTGGTACTTACTAATGCTTAGAGAATCTAGTGTCCAATTTCTCAAAGGGAGCCTTAGCTATAAACCTGTTTGACTTTTAGAAATTATAGCAAGGAAATATTGTGTTTTATTATGTCTGTTTTTCTTACAGCTTCGATGAAATGGCTAAATATGACCTTCCAGCCACAATTGACTTCATTTTAAAGAAAACTGGACAGGAAAAGCTACACTATGTTGGTCATTCCCAGGGCACCACTATTGGTAGGTATAGCAGTCAAAGAAGATGGTTTAGTTCACATAGACCCTTTCCAGTTGTTATGCAGGTATGTTCATCATTGTGCTTATTGCTTTCCTTTCATTACATATACAATATACTGTCTTCAACAACCTGATGGTATAGGAACAATTATTAATCCTATTGTATATGTAGGGAAACAAGCGGGAGGCAAATAATTTGTGCAAAGTAACATAGTTATTACAAACCAGAGGCCTGGTGCACAAAATTTGTGCACTGAGAAGAGATGTCCCTCAGTCCAACCTGCACCCTCTTGCAGTCTGGGAGCCCTTAGGGAATGTCCTACTGCTGGAGACTGTGGGGAGCAGGCCTAAGCCGGCAGTCAGACATCCTTAGCACTGGCCATGGAGGTGGGAAAGGCTTGCATCACCGCCACTGTGCTTGCCAGCCATGAACCTGGCTTCTGACTGAGCAATGCTCCCCCTGCAGGAGCACATTGACCACCAGGGAGCAACTCTATGTCGAGCACCTGCCCCCTGGTGGTCAGTGCATGCAATAGCGACCAGTCGTTCCACTATTCAGTTGATTTGCATATTAGTTTTTTATTATCTAAGATGAGGTAGCTCATTTACCAGCCCAGGCATTCTGACTCCCAAGCCCATGCTCTGAAACATTGCACCACACAGCCTCTGCTCTGAATCTATTCCATTTACTCAGTCATATTAATGGGGCACATACCAGATGTCCTGAGAATAGAGCAATAAATAAAACAGATTAAAATCTCTGTCTTCCTACTACTTGTATTCCAATGGAAGGAGACAGAGAAAATAACTAAGGTTAAAAAGTAAAACATAAAGTCCATCAGATAATGGTAATGGTATGGGAAGAAAAGTAAATGAAGGAAGAATAGTAGGAAGCATCGGAGGAGTACATGCCAATTTTAAATAAGGGACAGCACCAACCACTCTCTCAGCAATGAAGGAGGTCAGAGAGCGAGGCATGGGCATTGCATACCTGGAAGACTGGTGTTCCAGGAAGAGGGAATGGCAAGTGCAAATGATCTGAGGCTGGATTAGTACAAATAAATCTTTTTTGCAACCATATGACTATCCTATTTTTAAAGTCAGATAGAAGAGCTCATCATAACTTTTTAAAAGCTCTAGCCCCATGTCCCCATAGAGAATCTATGGAAATAAAACAAATATTAAAAAATAATAGAATCTGATTAACTTGAACAAGCACTGATGGTCAATCTCCCAGGTTTCCTGAGATGGCAATCCTACTAAACCTACAGTAATGTCACAGTTGTAACACACACACAAACACACACACACTTCACCTATTTCTTTGTTGTTCTGTTTCAGGTTTTATTGCCTTTTCTACTAATCCCAAACTGGCTAAAAAAATCAAAGCCTTCTACGCATTAGCTCCAGTTGCTACCGTGAAATACATCAAAAGCCCATTAAAAGAACTTACACTTATTCCTTCATTTCTCTTCAAGGTATGTGATTCTTTTTTACTAAACGTAAGATATCAAATTGTCCATGGATTTCAAAGAGATGGAAAGAAACAAAAACACCTAGTGACCGATCATGTTTATATTCAGAATAGAGATGTACACATTTACTAGTACTCTACTATTTCTTGCAACCAACTATATTTGAATACCCAGTACAGCTTGTAAGATCCCTGTACATTTCTTTGTTCTTGATTATTCTGTGTGGTTTAGAAATGCCCTCATAGATATTTCATATAACAAGCACTCCATTCAGCTCTGCCAAGACTGTGAGTCCACCCCTGGAGCAGGGAAGGGGAAATAAAACCAAAACAAAACAACCCAATAAGAACGGAAACTAACTGGGCCAAGAAAACTATATAGAGGAAGAATAAGATAGAAAGGGAAGGGAGAAGAGGGTTGGGGAGAAGAAGGAAAGAAAGGGAAAAGCAGAAGGAGAAAAATAATGGTTGAGTGAGGCAAGGACTTTGAGACCCCTCTTTCAATACGCTTGGCTTTCTACGCTTTTTCCTAAGAGCTCCTTTCTCTTTAAATTTCATAGGGCAGTAACATAGATTTCAACAAAACAAAAATATTAAGTAGGCATACCTGGCAGGGAATTAAGAATATTTATTTTTTCCGAAGCTTAATCACCTACTTCTCCAACCCACACACAAAAACCAACACATACACAGTTTTCTTTAAGAGAATAGTTTAGCCTCAAGCTATTCAATGCAATGATGACATTTTCTTGACTGATTCTGTCCTATTCACTTATTTTCATTCTTAATTAACATGTGTGTCTAAAGTCTAAGAAACTTTACTTAGAATCAAAGCTTTTATTCAAAGTGCAAGATTTTATGATGATCCTGGCTACATTGATATATAACTTATTTCCTACTGGTACTCATATTTTCTCATAGGTGATGTATAGAATGGTAAAAAACAAAACAAAACAAAACAAAAAAACTAAAACAAACAACAACAAATATATATTAGACCTTAAGTTAGAGGCTTGAATAAAGGTTTTAGTTATAATCAGTTCTAATTAGCCGAAGAACTTGACTATTAGCCTCATGTTTTCTCATGTATAAAATGGGGATAACAATGTCTATTTTGCTCAAGAAGAATTAGGTCCAATCCTTCCCATTATTAAACTACCTAGCTTCCTTGTCTTTCTGAAGACTTCACTGAATATATGGTTTAGAGTCACCATTTTCCTTCCTGATCTTTTCATGATTTATTATGGAAAACACACATTTTGACACTTAGTTGTGACATTCTGCCATGCTGTTTTATGATTTTATTTCATAACTCTGATTACCCCAACTAGACTCCAATTCTTTTGTGTTTTATATTCATTCTCAGCAGTCAGTACAGTTCTCAATGTAACAAATATTCAGTATTAATATACTCCCGGCTTATTCTACAACTTTATGGTGGGAATTATTTGAACATATTTGAAATTCCTAAAACAGCATTAAAAATATAAAAACACCATCAGCCTATTTACACCTGAACTGGTAAGTTAGACGAATTAATTAGTATTTTCTGCAACTTGATTTTTCCAACCATCTGATGCTTTTATTTTTCAGGTTATATTTGGTAACAAAGTATTCTACCCACATAATTATTTTGAAAACTTCCTTGCCACTGAACTGTGTTCCCGAAAGATACTAAATGAGCTCTGCAGCAATGCTTTATTTATCATCTGTGGATTCGATCATAAGAACTTGAACACGGTTTGTATGCATTGAAATTTCTATTCTGAATATTTGGAACAACAGTTTTTTATTACTTGTCCCATCATCACTTAGAAATGGTACTTTATAAGAACTAAGAGTAGCTTCAGAATTGTGTACATGATCTATAATAATAAAAAGGTAAAATGCTAATTAGACCAGACGTCTTCTGGACATCATTCCAGATGTCCTTCCTGCTGAATCCAGGGCTGGTGGGAAGCCATCCCAGGTCCTGGGTGCCTGCCAGCAGCTAGTGGAGGAAAGCATGGGTCCTGGGTGCCGGAGAGTGTCAGTCCCCCCATCTTGGGGAAGCAAAATATACTTTTGCATGAATTTTTGTGCATCGAGCCTCTAGTATGCAGATAGGCCTAAGAGAAATCACAAGTCCTTGCTCCCAGTTTTGTCCCCTGCAGCTCCCTTCAATAACCCTACTGTTCCTTTATGTAGAAAAAAATCACAACTCACTAAGCTAATCTATATAATGACTGTCATTTATATGTACATACACACACACACACACACACACACACACACACACAGTTCTTCAAAGCAAGAAGTTTCCCATTTTGATAAAATGGAGATGATAAACTCTCCTCTTTGAGTGGCTACAAATTAGATGAGTTAGCCTATGTAAGCTCTAAAGTGACATACAACTGTGTTGTTCATATCCTTCCGGTAAATGCTGCCTTTTAAACACTAGAACTGGGTCAGAAACACTTACATCTTAGCTTTAATATTTATATATTTTCACCACAATATCAGAAAAACTTACATCTTAGAAACAAAATAAAGATCTAAGTGTGAGTGTGCATGTGTGTGTTTTCTTCCTAGAGTCGCTTGGATGTGTATCTGTCACATAATCCAGCAGGGACTTCTGTTCAAAACATGCTCCATTGGACCCAGGTATCACTTTGCAAATGCTGTTAAAATTTATTTTGTGAGCCTGAACCTAAAGCACATTTTCAAAATATTCTGTCAAATGTTCCTGTTGGGGAATTTTTCTGGCATGGGATTACCAGCTGAATATAATTTATCATTCCATGTGACTTAAAATCCTATGAAAACAGGTACCCTGGGCAGCAAAGAAATGAATGATGTTTATGAAAGCAAAGCTGCATTTAAACTTGCATCAATACCTTGTCCTGGGTGATTAATATATTTTATTTTTTTGAAGGAAAAAAATTTTTTAATACTTGTAGTTGTTTTAATGGTAAGTTATACTACTTGGACATGTTTGGGTTTTATATTTCACATAGCAAGCAGAGTTTTTATTTCCTTGTGTTCTTCATTTCTCTACTTTAGGCTGTTAAGTCTGGGAAATTTCAAGCTTTTGACTGGGGAAGCCCGGTTCAGAACATGATGCACTTTAATCAGGTAAGCTTCTTAAATTTAAAATCATTCACATTTTGAAAGACAAAGCTTTAAAAGGTCAAAGATGAAATTATGATAACTGTGCATATGTTTTCCAAAGTAATGCTCGTGCCTAAACCTAGCCTTAAGGAAATAATAAAGTAGAATATTATTTCCTTGGGATTTCTTCATCATGTCAAACATCACCCTAGTCTTCCATTCTCCCAATGGGTTCTCATGTTCCGTGGCTGTGCTCATTCGAGCTGCTCTGGAAATAACACATCCCTACATGTGACAAACTTAGAATGAATTCATCACCCCTCACCACATTAGACAGACCTACCCTGTATCCCAGACTCCCCACCCACCCCCCAACCCAAACCTGTCTCCCAGCAAGCTGTTCTCTCCAAAGTGCAATTAACTGGTATAATAAACCAATAATTCTGACTGTTCATGAGATAGAGCTGAAATCTCCGGTCTTTTTAAACAATATCCTCTCCCTCGTTGTTAGCCAGGAAAGTGACTCCATCACATTTCCAGATATAAAAGAAGGATGGTGTGCTTGCAGGTTGAGGGTGGGAATCTTTTTCAGCAGAAGGCCCCGTGGCGTACAGACAGACATATTCTGTGCTCCTCCCACTTTTTGTAGCACAAAGAACCCAAACTTTGGGGTCTGCCCTCTTTAAGGTCAATATGAGTTCAGGTAAAAATTTCTTCATCTTTTCTCCTACATTCAGAGAGTTATTGATAATATTTAATGAGATGTCTATTAATCCTCCACACAGAGTAAACTCTCAGATTATCACTGGCTAAATATGAACAAGGGGAACACCTACATTTTTTTTTATAATGCTCTCCTTCTCCTCCTTACCCCACCTCAAAAATTTCCACCCAAGTGGTAGGTGAACAAAACTACTAATTTTCATTTGCTTCCATACCTCAATATTTAGGAGGGATTTATGTCTTTTCACCATGATATCCATGTATAGAGAAGATGCCCCCATTTTTAAAACATCTTTGATATCTTTAAAGATGTTTTTAGAACATCATCAGACCAAACGTTTGTTGAAAACACTCTCCACCTCCAACCATCACCTCCTCAAACACTCAAAACAGAGACTTGCTTTAAGTCTGTCTTTCTACTGGGTTCTAAAACCAGTAATTCAAGGACTCCATCTTGAAGGATTAAGTGGGACTAGAATAACCTACTCCCAAATCTGCCCTCCCTCCAAGCAAGCTGGTAATTGCTAAGGATGGTCTTCAACTATAATAAAGTATTAAAATATGAAGGAAAACTGCACATGGTAAAATATTTTGTTGTGAAAAGTTGACTATTACCTAAGGTGACAATAGAAAAAATAGTATTTTAGGTTAGTTTTCTTGAGAATATGACATAAAAAACTAACAAAATTCTCTGGGAAAATACTCTCCCTTTTTTGTGGTCCTGCTTTATGAGCCTTTATAAAGGCTATGTGTAAACGACAATTTTCTAGAAATAGAAAATGGATCTGATGATAACTTTTCTCAGAATTTGAACCAGTATTAAGTAAACTCAGGCAAGTATTTAACACAGACAGCTTCTTAAATGAACCGATTGATCTATAGACTGACCATACTGTTAAGTCAATGCAAAACCAAAATAAATTAATCAAAACATTTTAAGAAGTTCATACTTTAGACTTTTTGGACAGAAACAACCTATTGCAGTTAGAATCCAATAAAGTTCACTTCCTCCAGGTGGAGTTGAAATCTAAACTTTTTAGTTTGTAAGAATTGTTATCTAAAGCCTCACTATTCACTCATGGTCCAGGACCAGCAACAGCCCATTACCTGGGAATGCAGAACCTAGGCTGTTCCCCAGATGTGCTGAATTAGAATTTTCATTTTCACAAGATCCCTAAGAGATTCACAGGCTGTTAAACTTGAGAAGCACTGATCTAAATCATATTGCATCCAATTTGCTCTGTGGATAAAGATGACTTTCTTTGAGCAACCATTGTTAAGAATTTACTTGTAAAACTAGGTGATGACATTTGCAACAATATTGATTAAATTTGAGGGCATTAGACTAAGTGAAATGTTTAAGAGAAATACTATATGATCTCATATGTAGAATCTAAAACAATAAAACAACAACAACAATAAAAATGAGTTCATAGCTATAGAGAACAGATTGGTGGATGCCAGAGACAAGGGTAGAGGGTGGACAAAATGGGTGAAGGTGGTAAAAATGTTATAAACTTCAGTTGTAAAACAAATGACTCCTGAGAATGTAAATGTATAGCATGGTACTACCGTTAATAATACTGTATTGTATATTTGAAAGTTGCCAAGAGAGTGAATCTTAAAAATTCTCATCACAAGAAAAAAAAAATGCAACTATATAAACTGAAGGAAATTAACCAGATTTAGTGTTTTGATCGTTTCACAATATATACATATATTAAAACATTATGTTGTACACCTAACATTAATATAATGTTTTATGTCAATTATACCTCAATAAAAAAATACATAGGCCAGTTTAGGTTGTATAAGCTACCCAAGAAATACTTATGGTGATTTAAAGTGCAGATACCTATGAAAACTGTGGTTCTTTTTTCCTTGTATGTTAGCCCACACCTCCCATCTACAGTGTGACAGACATGAATGTGCCAATTGCAGTGTGGAATGGCGGCAAAGATTGGTTGGCTGACCCTCAAGATGTTGACCTTTTGCTTCCAATGTTCCCTAATCTCATTTACCACAAGAAGATTTCATTTTACAATCACTTAGACTTCATCTGGGCAATGGATGCTCCTCAAGAAGTTTACAATGAAATTGTAAACCTGATGGGAAAAAATCAAAATTAGTTCTGGATTTGAAGAATTACCCATTTACTTTTCCAAATATTTTTTTCTGTCAATGATTTTCTGTAATGTTTGAAATGCAATGCTTCTTTCAATAATTTTGAGTTTAGAAATATATTAGAATCAACCAATTTTCTGTTTTTCATTTAAAAGAATTTTTTAGCCCTAAATTGTTTGGCTGTGGATCAGCCTGCGGCCTGAAAGGTCCCAGGTTTGATTCTGGTCAAGGGCATGTACCTTCATTTCAGGCACATCCCCAGTAGGAGGTATGCAGGAGGCAGCTGATCAATGTTTCTGACTCTATTCTTCTCCTTTCCTCTCTGTAAAAAATCAATAAAAAATATATTTTAAAAAAGAGAATTTTTTAAATTTGATTTTTCACTTAAAAATTGATTTAGAAACATTTGAAAGAACACATTTCTGAAGAGGCGAAACTTCCAATCTTCTCATTCAATTTATCTTCTAAACTCAGCATAGATTATGATCTATAAACCATGAGTGTCTCCAAAAAAAACAGTCCTGGGATTGAATATTGACACCTCTTATGCATGTTTGAGGTTGAATAAATCGCTTTCCATTGTCTACTGTTGCTGAAGCTGTCTTTCCATCTTCATAGTCAGAATACCACCTGCTCTTTTGCATGTTTAACCCCACAAAAAGGCAAATTAGAGGTAAAAGAGTTGTAGTCAGCTCACTTTCACCTCCTAGGGAGAAGAGAACAAGGATAAGTTAGAAAGCAACAGACAATCTGGTTCAGAAAATTGAGAAGCAAAGGGTGTGCTGTCCATTTCTACTACTGTTCTGCCCCCATGACTCTGGACCTCAACCACAAAATAGGCAGCAACTAACCAAAAGGTTTTTGAAATCAGTGCCACTTGCCTGGCAACCATGGGATCCGAAAACATTCCCACTGCTATTTAAGTCAGAATGTACAACACCCAGCAACTGATGCACCTCCCCACAAAATGATGGCTCCCCCACACTTCCAAAATTTCCAGTAAGCACAGCCTCACCTGGGAAATTCTATTAACCCTATAATATTATGACCTCATATTTAATGCAATTCAGCTTTGGGGATCCCACTTATTATGCTGTGATTGGGTTTAATGTATTAAATATAAATGAGATCAAGAATATCTTGTACCTGGCATAGTATATAGAACAGAGTGGATAGTCACAAAAATCTGTTAATGATTTTTATTATATTGTCACGTCTCTTGAACTTTGCTAGAAAGACTGAAGCTTTCTTACTTGTTTTTATTTCCTCGTCTTAAATTTTAAAGTGGAAATAAAACCAAAAGAAATCTAAAAGAACATTAATAAGGGGCCTTTATTTCAATCATTTCCTGGAACTTTGACAGCAGCCTTCAATAAGCTGACATGAGAATCTCAGCAACTAGTGTCAAATACTCATGGTAGTGTAGCCAATTAAGGAGTCAGATATTTCATGAGTTCTGCCTTCTCAAGAGAAGAACACGCATTATTTTCTTAGTCTCCTGTGCCTTTCCAGCTAACTGCCTTTTGTTTAGTTTGCATTTAGCAAACAAAGATAGCTTTGGTTTTGCTCTTTGAACACAAGTTAATGTATTTGTTCCCACAGCAGCTCTGCTAATATCACTCATTCCTAAGTCTGAATTGTCAACATATCAGCTGATCTTTAACGATTCATTTCTCTAGCCACTTCCCTCTTCCTGAGTTAATTTTAAGCAAATTTGAGACATCACATATTTCATCCATATTACCATATGTATTTCTAGAAGATAAGACCTCTTTCTTTAACATAATAATACCATTATCACAACCAAATCTTCCTTAATATCATGAACTATCCAGTCAGTGTTGAAATTTCTAATTGTCTCATAAATGTCAATTTTTATTTATTTATTTATTTTTACAGTTTGTTTGAATCAGAATCCAAATAAAACCTTCACCTTTTATTGGTTGATCTGTTTCTTATCTCTTTAGGTCTATACATTACCTATTCCATTTATTTTGACTCCTTTAATATTTCATTATTTGTGATAGAACTGTGTCTTTTTTCTTATACTTTGATGCCACTGAGATTTTGCTGTTAATATTTCAGTAGTACCACTTAACATGTCCTTAACTGTTCATTTCCCATAAATCAACACTATTGACACTTTTGGACAGATAATTTTCTATTTTCCTGGGCATTGTAGGATATTCATCAGCATTCCTGGCCTCAACCCACTACATTCCAGGAGTATACATGCACCCCAAGTTGTGATAACCACACATGTGTATAGATGTTGAAGCAGCCTTGTTCACTCTCACCACTGAGAACCACTCTTCTAACTTATAACCTTGATCAGTTTAAGAATGTTTTTTAGAAAAACTACTTCATAGACCATGTTGTCTTTTTCATGATGAGGATCATAACACTATATGTCCCTCTTTTAGGATGTCAATAGCCATTTCTTTTCAGCACCCAGATCTGATAGTTTATTAGAGGTTACAGAATGGTGACATTCTAATTTAATCATATCTTCTTCATTTATTATCTGGGATACTACCATAAAAGAACATTTTTCTGCACATACTATTCGATTACCTAAAATGCATAATTTTTTATTTTTTTCCAAGTTCTAACATGAATATTCCTTTTTACTACCATAACAAATTCATATTTCTATGTATATTTGATGTGTTTCAGTTCAATGGGATTTGATGCATATTGATATTAAAATTATGACCTCAATTGCTTGTGAGAGCCGCTATAAATTGGCTCCTAAGTTCTTTTGACCAAATCTGTCATCTCATATGTTTGCTGTTCCTGCTTTGGAATTAATTATTTCTTTAAAAGTACTGCTATTTTCAGGAAGTAATTTTTACCAGTGAGGATGATCATTGTTATTGGGCTGATCATTGCTTTTAGGCCTTTTCAATGCAGAGAGTGAGGTAATATTGTTAAGATAAAATATATCAGGAGTTAACATTTATTCCACAATTAATTTTTAAAAAATCATCAGCTGTTCATCTTCACCATGACATCTGTAACATATAACGCTTGAACAGTTATAGTTGCAGCTTAAGTGGTCTTCTTTTCTCTAGTCTCTATGCGTAATATTCCAAACTAATTCCTAAGATCCTGTCCATTCTTTTTTTTTTAATATCTTTTATTGATTTTTCAGAGAGGAAGGGAGAGGGATAGAAAGTCAGAAACATCGATGAGAGAGACATCGATCAGCTGCCTCCTGCACGCCCCCCACTGGAGATGTGCCCGCAAACAAGGTACATGCCCTTGACCGGAATCGAACCCAGGACCTTTCAGTCCGCAGGCTGACGCTCTATCCCCTGAGCCAAACCGGTCTCAGCATCCTGTCCATTCTTTAACATCTTAAGTTCATATTCTTCAACATGCCATCCCAAATTATCTCTTCTTCAACTACTTTAATTAGTAGCCTTCCTTTTAGTCAAACTCTGTTCATTATGTCTCAACATACCTCCTGACTTGCACAATCATTTTACTGCTCACATTCCCTTGCTCCCCAAGTTCCATAAGGATTTTCTGAAATCAAAGGTGGGTAGAAGTTGCACACACAGGGCGTCTATGTCACAGTGAGGGACACCAAGCTTAGGAAGCTCCCAATCTTGTATAAGGGACTACTAGCAAACCTGTGCAATCTCTGCCCCAAAGAGTGTTCTTATTATTGTACTGGTCAGGGACAAACCTGCCTTCTAGCCTAAAGAGACACAACCTCAGTGTGCTATACAAACAGAGGGCAGGTTTGTTTCTCAAAAGATAGTCTGGAACAAAAACTGATCTGAGAAGTGCAGAAATACCCCCAAAAAATAGTCTCCCAGGGTCAATCTTCAGCATATATCAAACTCATCTAGAAAGCTTGCCAAACACAAATTGCTAAAACTAATCCCAGTGTTTCTGACTCAGTAGAACTGGGTTGAGTTTAAGAATTTGCATTTCTAACAATTTCTCAGGCAATACTGATGCTGCTGGCCAGGAAATTCTACTTTTCTTAAAATTTTTATTGATTTTGGAAAAGAAGGGAGAGGGAGAGAGAGAGAGAGAGAGAGAAACATTAATGATGAGAAAGAATCATTGATTGGCATCCTCCTGCACGCCCCACACTGGGGATCAAGCCAGCAACCCTGGCATGTGCCCTGACTGGGAATTAAACCTTGACCTGGTTCATAGGTTGATGCTCAACCACTGAGCCACACTGGCTGGGCAGGAAGTTCTACTTTGATCATCACTGTTTTAAGTCTATTAACAGATCATATTGTGTTGTGCTGTTGTTGATTTGCTTTTATTTGACTATGCTACACAGTCAGAAACTCCCAGTTCTAACTACTTATTCCCATTGTGATCTTTAATGTTATTAAATCAAGTAAATAACATATCTTCTACTAGGGACAATTCTCATCTATAGACACAAAAACCTAAGCAACCTGCCAACCACCAACTAGCCAGTAGGTATGATGTGTACCGACCACCAGGGGGCAGATACTCAATGCAGGAGCTGCTGAGAAACAGCAACTTTGCAGAGTACCCTCTCGCATTCCGGGATCCTTCAGGGGATGCTGGATTGCTGGTTTCAACTGGATTCCCTGCAAGCCAGGCCAGGGGATCCCACTAGAGGCGGGCCTCTAAGAGTATCTTATAATATTTTTCAGCTTAGTGACTTTTGTATTTAGCTATTACCAACTTCCATTTATCTAGATATGAAACAAAAGAGACCATTGAAATTATAGAAAAAAATCCTACTTATGATGTTATTGTAATAATAGTAATGGTAATCTCATGCTTGATGTTAATATTAGTGATATTTCAGTCTAAAACTACAAGACAGACCAATTAAAGCACAGATGTTGGCATCATTGCATAGTATTATATATTTAAGATTTCACACTAGTCCAGAAAACTATTCCTTTAATATGGAAATATGCTTTGTGGCTATATCAGAATTGCTGCAAATATACCAATGTTTTCCTTTTATATCTCTAAAATTTAACTGTTCTATTAAATTAATTTCATAAGTGTCCAAACAGGGACATGTAACTTATTCTTATGATAAAAACACTTACTGTTGTTTAAATAGTATTTTCATATTCACAATCTATTTTAACACTTGAAATTTTATAGAAACTATAGTTACCCAAATCTGCCACTAAAGGGTGGGTTTGGAGATTTGCTTGAGTTTTCCTTTTAATACAGGTTATTTACATACTTTAATCAATAGATGGTTCTTGGGCTCCTTTTACTTAGTATGTTAAATTCCTTTGTTAAAAGTGGTCCAGATTTTATCTTTAAAGAGGGAATTAAGTCTTAGAGAAATTTACAAGTGAAAAGTAAGGGTAATTGTTCCTGTGCTGGGACCTCCCAGATGCAGGGCTGACTAGCAGCCATTTCTGTTTGCTCCACTCTGGAGATTCCCTGAGACCTGGCCCTACCCAATTTATAACCCCACCCAAGCCGTGTACAGCAGCTTTTGCATATGAATGGCCTGTTCTTTCTTAGCATAAAACCTGTCAAACAAGCTGCAGCTGGGTCAGGGAACCCCAAAGCTATCAAAAGAAGGCCCAAGGCCATACCAGCACCAGCATGTCTTGCTTCACAGTTGGGCCTTGTCAGGGGGCACTTCTAAACCCAATACAAAGAAGAGAATCTGCAGCTTTCTCTATAGCTCCTGTTGGGTGGCCCCAGGCATTGACTGATTTTGTACCTTCTTAGAGATCCAAGAACCAGCGTACCCAGTGGTCAATGAGAGACCATACCAGATTACAACTCCTCAGATCCATAAGGGACACACTCAGGGGGCAGACTCAGTGATTACCAAAACCCCACTGAAACAAGTTCTCCCCGATAAGGGTGTCTCCTGCACAGCAGTTCTTCCATTGTAGACACAGCTAGTTCTCACAGCCAATTGGCCTGGAGGTCAATTCTGCCCAGTGACAACAACAGCAATCAAGGCTCAACTACAACAAGACTGTGTACACAGCCCACAAAGGGATGCACCAAGAGTGTCCACCTCAGGTAACTGGGGAGACTGAGCCACTGGGCCCTATAGGACACCTACTACAAAAGGCCACTCTAACAACTCAAGGAGTCTTAGCAGTTACCCAATACAGGAAAGCAGCTGAGAATGTGGAGACAAAGAAATATGTCACAAATGAAAAAAGTGGAAGAAAGCAAACTACTGAATATAGAGTTCAAAACCAAAGTTATAAGGTTACTCAAGAATCTTTTAGAAACCTCTGAGGAACTTAGTCAGACCTTCAAGGATCTTAGTGAGAATGCCAAAAGAAACGGAAAATGACCAGTCATAAATTAAGCATACACTGACTGAAATAAAGAATAATATACAAAGATTTAACAGTAGACTAGAGGATGCCAAGAATCAATTCAAAGATTTGAAATATGAGAAAACAAAAACACCCAACCAAAAGATCATAAAGAAAAAGAATCCAAAAATATGAAAATAGTATAAGGAGCCTCTGGGATAACTTCAAGTGTGTCAACATCAGAATTATGGGGGTGCCAGATGAAGAGAGAGAGCAAGATATTGAAAACCTATTTGAAGAAATAATGACAGAAAATTTCCCCTACCTGGTGAAAGAAATAGACTTACAAGTCCAGAAAATGCAGAGAACCCCAAACAAGAGGAATCCAAAGAGGACCATACCAAGACACATCATAATTAAAATGCTAAGGGCAAAAGACAAAGAGAGAATCTTAAAAGCAGAAAGAAAAAAACAGTTATCTACAAGGAAGTGCCCATATGACTGTCAGCGGACTTCTTAACAGAAACTATGCAGGCCAGAAGGGAGTGGCAAGAAATATTCAAAGTGATGAATAGCAAGAACCTACAACCAAGATTACTATACCCAGCAAATCTATCATTCAGGATTAAAGGTCAGTTAAAGAGCTTCACAGATAAGAAAAAGCTAAAGGAATTCATCACAACCAAAGCAGTATTATATGAAATGCTGAAGGGTATTTTTTAAGAAGAGAAAGAAGAAGAAAAAGGTAAAGATAAAAAATTATGAACAACAAAGTAACAACAAATACATATCTATCAAATGAGTAAAAAATCTGATGAACAGAATAAATGTAATAGAATCAGGGGCATGGAAATGGAAAGGACTGACAATTCTTAGGGAGGAAGAGTGTGTGGGGAGAGTGTTGGACAAAGATCTTATATGCATGTATGCAGAATCTATGGTCATGGACAGAGGGGTGATGAGAGCCTGTGCATGGGATGGGAACCAGGTCAAAAAGAGCGACATCTGTAATTTTCTGAACAATAAAGATTTTAAAAATGTGTGTGTCTTTTTCATGATGATATCTTTAACTACTTTGTAAATCTCTTCTAAGATATATTCAGGTCCTCTATTGTTCCTAGAGTTAATATTGGTCACTTTAATTTCACAAAAAAAATTTCCACTTCATCTAGAATTGTCTATAAAGATAATGTGCATTATAAATCTCTAAAAGTACTAAATAAAGGTTTTTAAAAAGTTTTTGTCGTTTAAGTCATCCTTTTGTAGTGCTCTTTTTCTAAGTTGTACAACTTGAGTCTTACTCAAAGAATTAGCTTTGAGTATATATGTTAATGCTTCTTCTGTTTTTCTAAAAAAAAAAAAAATCTTAAAAAAAATATTCTATTGCCCTAGCTGGTTTGGTTCAGTGAATGGAGCATCATCCTGCAGACTGAAGGGTCCCAGGTTCGATTCCAGTGAAGGGCACATACCCAGGTTGAGGGCTTGATCCCTAGTAGGGGCCATTCAGCAGGCAGCCAATCAATGATACTTTCTCATCATTGATGTTTCTATCGCTCTCTCTCCTTCTCCCTTCCTCTCTGAAATCAATAAAAATATATTTGAAAATAAAAATATATATAGAGAGAGTCTATGTTTTCTATTAATGGGAAAGAAATTTCAATCAGAAATCACACTTTGTTTCAGAAAACCTAAATGTCTGTACTTTTAAGTATTTAAGATGAATGAAATAAAAGAAAGATAAACAAATGAACAGATAGAATATATTAATGGGAAACAAAAGGAGAGAGAATGGAGGAAGCCAACACTTATAATAGTAATGGATAGGATAAATTTTCCAATTTTTTCCCAATTTTATTGAGATATAATTGACATACATCACTGTATTAGTTTCAGGTATACAACATGAAAGTTTGGCTTACAAATATTGTGAAATGAATACTACAATAAGTTGGCATGCTAGTACTTATCTTATAACTGGAATTTGTACCTTTGATCACCTTCCTCCAAATGCCCCTCTTCCCTCTTCCTTCCCATGCCTCTCTGGCAACCACTAATCTGATCTCTTTTTGAAAGGTTTTTTCCCCTCCTCTTATATTCCATAAATAAGTGAGATCCTAGATCTTTGTCTGACTCATTTCACTTAGCATAAGGCCCTCAAGATTCATCTATCTTGTCTCGAATGGCAGTATTTTTATGGCTTAATAATAATGTACTATATATATTTATACCACAGTTTTTTTATGCATTCATCTGTGGATGGATATTTAGGTTATTTCTATGTGTTGACTGTCTATAATAATAAAAGTATAATATACTAATTAAACCAGACAGCTGAACGACCTTCCAGTTGTCATTCTGGACATCCTTCTGGACGAAGCTGTGGTGGTGGGGGCCCAGGCATTAGGGCCAATCAAGCAGGCAGGCAGAGCGATTTAGGGGGCAAGCAGATAGGCAGGCAGGTGAGCGGTTAGGAGCCAGCGATCCCAGATTGCAAGGGGGGTGTCCGGCAGTTGGACATCCCCCAAAGGGTCCTAGATTGTGAGAGGATGCAGGCTGAGCTGAGGGACGCTCCTCCCCTGCCCTGCCCTGCACGAATTTCTTGTACCAGGAGTTGAGTTATAAATAATGCCGCTATGAACAGGGATACAGATATCTCTTTAAATTAATATTTTCATTTCCTTTAGCTATAGTCCCTAAAGTGGAATTGCTAGATCATATAGTAAGTAGTTCTAATTAATGTTGTGAGGATCCTTATAGTGGTTATACCAATTTACAATCCCACTAACAGTGTACAAAGGTTAATTGTCCCCACACTCTTACTAGCATTGGTTATCTCTTGTTCTTTTGATGACAGTCATTCTAACAGGACTGACGTGGTATCTTGTGGTTTTGATTTGCATTTCTTTAATGACTAGTGATGCTGATCATTATTTCATGTGTTTGTTGGTCATTTGTATATCTTTTTTTGGAAAAATGTCTATTCAGTTCCTTTGCCCATATTTAAATTGGATTATTTGCATTTTTGCTATTGAGTTATATGAATTCTTCATATATTTGGGATATTAGCCCTTATTAAATAAGTGGTTTGCAATTCTTTAGGTTGTCTCTTCACTTTGTTATTTCTTTTGCTGTGCAGGAGCTTTTTAGTTTAACAGTCACACTCACTTGCCTTTAGTTTTATTACTTGTGCTTTAGGTATCATATCTAAAAACTCATTATCAAGACCTATGGCAAGTAGTTTTTTTCCTTTTTTTTTTAATAGAGGGTTTTATGATTTCAGGTCTTACATTTAAGTCTTTAACCTACTTTGAGTTAATTTTTGTGATATAAAGATAGGAGTCCAGTTACATTCTTTGAGTGGTTTATTTCATCCAAATTAAATCTGTAGTCACATAATTATGAAAACAAAAAAATAGAAATCTATGCAGGTCTAACATTCCTTACAGGTTATCTAACATCAAACCTCCACCCAGAATTGATGTAGGAGCTGCTTGTGTGGTAGGATAGAGACTGGTTAGGAGACTAAAAAAGCCTGTTTTTTTTTGTTTTGTTTTTGTTTTTGCCTTTAGCTACCTGGAGATCTTGAATGAGACACAGTCATTCTAGGTTTCAGATGAAAGAATTGGATACATTTTCTGCATTTCCTGCCAGTTCAAATACTCAGTTTACCAAAGAAGGTAGAGGAAATTTAGGGAAGTCAAAGCATTACTTGGAAATACATAGTATGTGGGGTATTGTAGTAGGATGATGATGCAGGGTGATTATAGATATTTTAGAGAGATGCTCCTATGACTGGGTTATTGCGTCCATCTTTGGGTGAAAATTGTTTTCTGAACTGAGAGTCTATAGTCTGCCAACAAGCTTCCAATTCATCTAACCCTTGAGGCACGAACTCCAGGACTGGATTGGCAGGAGCATGGATTTTTAGTTCACTGCAACCCTTTTATTATCAATGGTTCAGAACTCACCTAACAAGGTTGCCTGGGCGGTATCTGTTGTATTTGAAGTCATAATTAATCTTCTTCAGTTGAGAAATTTCTGGTTGCAACATCTTTTGAGCTGTTGAGAATAGAACATGCTTCAGTGACAGCTGCCTCTGAAAGGAGCCGGAATCACCTGAAGCTCCCAAGACTTGAAGACAGGTCCCCGGAGAATTCAGGTAATGACTTCTGATCTTTTTGCAGAAACTGAGTCACAGTGTTTCAGTGAGGCATGGGAAATATTTGGAGGTACAAAACTTTTCATGTTGGTGAGGAGTGTTGTGTTTTGATTCTGGCAAGTTAGGCAAGAAATAGCAAAAGTAGATAATGTGACCTAACCACTCCAGGTGGCAAAGCTATGCTGTGGTGTTTCTAGGCCGGTTATGATGAGGAGTTTTCCCTTTCAGAAAGCTGTAGTAGCATTCACAAAGCAGACATTAATGTATTTGAATCTCAATGAAAGGTGGCATCACAAGTCTACACCTGGGAAATGATAGTGACAGATACTTTTAACAATTTAAGAGACTTTTCTTTGGGGTTGTGACTATCAGGTCTTGAGAAGCAGTATTTGGAACATATTTCTTTAAATGTATGGCATTTACAGAAAGCCCTTCATTGTCTCATTCCAATGGCCTTGAGAATGTGTATTCTTTCTTGCCAGCAGGGTCATCTGCAGGGAAACGCAGTACCAAATGATTGGCAGGAATCACTGCACTAAGTTACATTCCTGCTTATGGGAATTACAAACACTCTTCTAATAGCTTGTGAAGGACACCCCATTTTCATTTTCTGTGGCTTTGCAATGAAAGTTTACTGGGTGAGAAGTGAAAAAGTAGTTCATATTAATGTGGATGTTAGTTAAGCGTATCATGTTCCACTAAGTCTCTGAATTGCAGTCCTGCATTGAAGGCTGGGGGGATGGGATGAGCCAACCGATAGACTAATATGCCCCCTAGAAATGAGAGATTAAGTGATTGTCCTTTAATTCTGTATATCAAAGCCAAATGCTGGTTGTTTTTGTTTGTTTTTATAATATACTTATCCTTTATTTTTCATTCATAAGATATAAGAAAGAAGTTGTTCCCAGACTTTAAAAAAAGAAATCAGTTCAAATATACAATAACATTTAGCACACAGCACTTCAGACTGAAAATATGAGTGTAGAACTAAATTGGGGGATGAGAATATGGTGTTAAAGGAGTCATTTTACATTAATACAACTTGCTTTAATATTCCTTCATTAGTTCATTCTAGTCTCCTTTACTTAATTAAAAAAAGAAGAAATTATTTCCTCCACAGCACCTCCCTTGTTATCTATTTTATTTTTTAAACTTTGAAGCAATAGTTTTTCAGAGTTCAACTGCTTTATCCTTAGTATTGGAGAAGAGCCATGAAAATAGTGTGCCCTCTAGTTGTTTGCTGTGTTATTTTTTCTCTCTTGAGCATGTTATTCCTCATTCATCCTCAAACTCTTCTCCTTTGCTGACTCTGGGCTTGAAGCATAGAGCTATTGGCCTCTCAATTCTATTTGAAGATCCTATCAAAGCTGACCAATCCCCTTCCTTTGACACAGTGCGCTGAATCCTCAGATCTGAAATTTGCCGGCCTGGATATCCTATTGTGTAATGATTTTCTTTCTTTCACTTGTCAGTAGTCGCACTCTTCCTGATTCATTTTGTCTTTCACTCTGGGTGGAGGAATTCAGAGAGCAGTGAAACCATCTAGATCTAGATTCTGATTAACCTCACTAATACTTGTGTAACCTGGTGAGTCACTCTTCTTTGGTAAGAGATAAAAATATCAATAACTTTGTGAAGGAGAAAGCTCAAGTAAGGACACACAGAATCTATATTTTGTAAACCTTCCAGTCTGTTTTAGATCGAACACTTTAGGTAAAAAGGGAAAATGTGGCAGATGTCAAAATGTTTTCATTCACAGACAACAGCTTTTTGGCAAATCCAGTCATTTGTGTCACTGATAAAAATCCCTTAATAACCCCAGACTCCAGGCAACCCCAGAAGTAAATGGCTAGTACAGGTGGAATACTAAAACTTGTGGACTTTGTCCCATAAGACTCTTAGGGTCTTAGCTCAAAGGTCACTGAGTTTAAATGTATATCTTATTATTTCTAAATGTCTGAAGAATAATTCATACTGATAAAATAATTGAGAAAATATATATAAACAATAAATAGATTAGAAGAGGAAAAATTTTTATTTCCAATATTCAAATATCTTTCCACTCTTTTTGAAGATCATAATGTTTTGGTTTGTTTATTTAAAATATTTTAAAAATAAAATTGTGATTATATTCATGAGCTTCTTAAAAATGGTTTTGGCTTCTATAGCTCCAAATTTTGCAAAACTTCATACATACTTAGAAATATTTATTCTGATGTATAAATCTTTTGTCATAATTTTAAATAGTTTCAAGGGATGAACTCTAAGGGACATTTCAAATATTGACAGGTTAAAATAAAATTGTTACAATTTAAGAAACTATATCCAATAGAAGAGACTTGATAACTAATATCCATTGGGAAAAAATCTTTCATTTAATAAACTGAAATTTATATCTTTTGTTTTTTCCCTTGAATCCAAGTTCCCATTCCACTTTATTTCTAGAGGTGCTACATATTTCCATAAATATACATCTTAAGGAAATATATTACTATGCTTAAAGTTTTTTATTGATGAAGTGATTCTTTTTTGCAACTAAAAAGTGAATGTGCATCAATATTTTGCTTTCATTTTTATAACCATAAGGTTGCATTTTCTTTTACATTTTTAATGCTTTTTTGTTGTAATTTTTATTTGTATATTGGTCAAAAGATTGTAAGTATATTAAAAGTTTAATAAATAATTATTAGGCTTTAAAATCAAATTTTTAGCAATGAATCTCTTACTGACATGAATGAACCTTTTTATTTTGATTCATACCCAGTGATGAGTGATGATTATTATTTATTGATAGATTAATTAAAACTCAACATCAATATTTTCCAACTTATTCAACAGATGCTGCTGAAAAGATATGTTTACATATCATTTAATTCTTCAAACTCTTTTGAAGTTGTGTCATAAGTCACAAAGTAATGCATCCATAAAAGAATTATTTTTAATGATTTTTCTCCTAACAACTCAAGTTGATCCTTTTTCAATTTTTTGAAAGCAAGAATTGGAAGCTAACTGATTTGAATAGGTTAAATGCCCTTGAAAAAGATGATTACTTTATTAACAATGGTCTTTTCAATACCAATGTCAATATTGTCAAGTGTTCCTTTGTTTGGGGCCTCAGACTTTTTTAATGCAGCCTGGAACAATGATCATAAATTCAGGAGAGAAGAGAGGCTTCCTTTGTAAAGTTAGAAAGGGAGAACCTGCTTAAAGCTGCAGATTCTCAAGTCATATAATTTTTTTTGAAAGATTATATATAGCTGTCAAAGTCATAGAATTTGATTTTAAAAATTTTTATATACCTCACAGCTAACATGGCTCAGTGGTTAAGCATTGATCTATGAACCAGGAGGTCCAGATTCAATTCCAAGGAGGGCACATGTCTGGGTTGTGAACTGCATCCCTGTGTGGGGTGTGCAGAGGGAAGTCTATCAATGAATTTCTCTCATCATTCATGTTTCTATCTCTCTTTCCCTTTCCCTTCCTCACTGAAATAACTAAAAATAAATTTTAAAAAATAAAAAACTTTATATACTTGTATATATCTTTGGAAAGTCATTGCATTCCCTAGTATCAAGACTGCTGGTGTATACAATTCTTTCTCCCAACAACACCCCCCCCCCAATTTAATGTAATATTACAAGTATGTCTTCATGTTATTATGATGTTTTCATAAACATTTTAATGGCTTAGTCCACAATATTCAATTATTTATCTAGTGTATATAACTAACATATTATAGTTTAATATGTCCCCCTTTATAATTGAAAATCTGTTTTAAATTTTTATTTATTGCAGATAACAATCATAAAAGTAATTTTGTACAAAAGGATTCCCCCTTACCTTCGAATTCAGAATGTATCCTCCCAGTATAGATTTATTGAGTGGAAATTTCTTGCATGGGCTGTAAGGTATGAATGCTCTTAAAAACTCCTGATTAACATAGCAATACTGATTACAAATTAGGTGTCCTAATTTATGTCAGCACTCACAGTAATCATTGAGAACATCTGCTTTGCTACATAGTTTTCAGATTCTTTTTATTAAGTTATACTTATATTCAGTAAAATTCACAAATCTTAGGTGTACTATTTGTTGGGTTTTGTCAATCACCATTGTCAAGATAGATGGTACTGTCATGACACTTAAAGTATCTTCTTGTACCTTTTCACTCAACACCACCACCAAACAAATACAGTTGTAATTTCTATTACAATAAATTTGTTTTACCTGTTTTTGGTCTTCATAAAAATAGAATTCTGGAATAAACATTATTTTATGTCTGGCTTCTCTTGCTCAGCATAATGTTTGTGAGATTTAAATATCCTGATTCTTTTCTGTATCACTTGTTATGAATTTGTCAACTGATTGAGGAATTTTCTGTGTCTCTACTTGGCTGAGATTTTTTTAATTAGGAAGAGGTATTGAGCTTTGTCAAATATATTCTCCAATTTCAAAATTAATGAGCTGTTCATGTGTTGGTGAGTCTCATTGAATAACTATAGCATAACTGTGTATTTCTTCCACTATTTATGAGCATTTGAGTTATTTCTAATAATTTGCTATTATGCATAGTTTCAATGAACAAACTTGCAAACAACTGTTTATATACACTTATGTTTTCTTTTCTCTAATCAACTGACCTACAAATAAAATTGCAATCTCACAGGGTTTTAAGAAACTGACAAAGTTTCTTACAATCATCAGTATATATAAAAGGCTAATATGCAAATTGTACCCTCAGGAGTTTGACAGGGAGACTGGGAGTTCGATCACTTGCTATGATGTGTGCTGACCACCAGGGGTTGGCACAGAATGAAGAAAGGCCCCAGTGGACCCTGATCATTGGCCAGGCCTAGAGACCCTACCCGTGCATGAATTTTGTGCAGTGGGTGTCCAGTAATATTATAATTCCCATCAGTGATGCATAAAATCCAGCTATTCCTCATCCTCTTCAACTTTTTGTGCTACTGATCTTTTTAATTACTAGGTAGGGAGTAGTAGCTCATAAGGGTTTTAACTTTCATTTTTCTGATGACTAACAATATTGAGCATCTTTTCATGTGTTTATTGACCCTCTTTTGTAAAGTGTTTGTCCAAGTATTTTGCCCATTTTTAAATTTAATATTTTATTACATTAGTATTTATTATTATGTCCTAGATATGAGTACTTTATCAAATAGCTTTTGAAATATTTTCACTTAGTGAATTGCCTTTTTATATTATTGTTTAAAATTTTTTTATTTTAATAAAGTCTTGTTTATAATACTCTTTTCTTTTATAGGTAGTTTTCTATTCCAAATTTTAAACATATTATCTTCTGTTTTCTTCTAAGAGCTTTATAGTTTAGTTTTTATATTTAGGATTGCAATACACATTGCAAGTATATATTTGGGTATGATTTGAAATATAGATCAAGGTTTTCTTTTGTTTTGTTTTTAAAAATTGTTCCACCAGAAATAATTGTTAAAAATATTTTTCTTTTCTCATTGATCTGCCTATGAGTTATTAAATTACATATAATTTGGTCTATTTCTGTATTTCATTCTTTTCCTGGATCTTTTTCAATCTTTTCATCAATACCACATTGTTTTAATTACAGTAGCTTTGAAGTAAATCTTAAAATCATGTACTATATTTCTTCCACCTTTATTATTTTTCAAGATAGTTTAATTGAAGATCTTACTTTCTTTGTTCAATTTATTTTTGTTTTATACTATTTAACTCATTTAAAAATTATAATTCCCATCAGCATTTTTGTTAGCATAAAGCAAACTATTGCTTTATCATATTAGTATCCTGATTCTTTCCTGCATTACTTGTTACGAATTTGTCAACTGATTGAGGAATTTCCTATGTATCTCTACTTTGCTGAGATTTTTTTTTATTAGGAAGAGGTATTGAGCTTTGTCAAATGTGTTCTCCAATTTCAAAATCAATCAGCTTTTATTTACTGATTTGATTAATTTCCTTATTATTCTAATAATCATAGCTACTACATCCACCCAGGAGATTAAGAACAACTTGTCAGAAAAAAAAAAAAAAAGAGTACTCATTAGCTCTGAGGAGCCCCAGAACAACCACAGGGTTACCTCTCAGAAAAACTGTTGTTGAATGCAATTATGACCCCTGATCTCTCTCACTTAAAATCGTATTTTTGCCACTTTTAAATAGATAATAAATGTATAATACGTTTTAATAATATTTTCAACTAAAAAGAGTTAAAGCCAGTCATGACAGCAATAAATGTTTGGAAACAAAGCAGGTAGGTTTCATTTTCCTACTTATTCTCATATTTATTTAGCAAAACCATACCCTAAATTCTTATAAATGGTGAACCCAGAATGTGTTACTAGAAATACAGCACCACTTCCTCAGATATTTTTATTAGAATAACAGCAACCTCATTCTGATTGTTCCAGACAATGTGTTTTTATTATTCTTAACTGCACTGTGAGTCATTTGAGCCAAAGTTTGTTTTCCTCTTCTCATTAACACAGCACCTGTTCAGCCTAATTGCAGTCTCTGTGGGCATCTAAAACTGACTCATCTGTGCTGTTTCCACTCACTCTTCTATTTACTGACCTCAGAATGGTCCTGTTTAGAAGCCTTTTAAAACCAAAATGCTCATTGCTTTTTTCTGCTACAGAAGGAAAGAGAAAAGAAGGGAGAAAGAAAAATAGAGAGAAGGAAAAAGAAGGAGGGGAAGAGAAAAGGGGAGGAAGATCTTAAATGAGAGAGAAAAACTTGGAAGTGTTCCACTGCAGTGGCCAGTAATTTCTGTTTCTCCTGAGTAAAGAAGTTTATCCCCCACCCAACCTCCTACCCCCGGCTGTCTACTTTTTTTTTAACCAAATGACTAAGAATGAAGAAGCTGGAAAGGTAGTTAACTTCTTTTGAAGATAATCAGCCTTTAACTTTTATATTCATTTTTAATGTTTTTATTGATTGATTTTAGAGAGAGACAGAGAGGGAAAGAAGGAGAGAGAGAGAGATTTATTGTTCCACTTATTTATGCATTTATTGATTGATTTTGTATGTGTACTGACTGGGGATAGAACCTGCAACCTTGGTGTATTGGGACAGTGCTCTAACCCAACAGAGGAACCCAGACAGGGTCTATATTAAGTTATTGAAAATTCCATGAAATGTAGTCATGCGGATAGTCATCAAAAGAAATGAAATGATACAAGGCATGCTCTACCATCTATATAAAAATCACCCTGGGGGGGGGCAGTGCTGGTTTAAAAATGCACTTCTTGAATCTTTTTTCTTTACCTTATATTCAGAATCTCAGAGATAGAGTTGAAGATTCTAGGGTTTTTTTTAGCAATTACCCAAGGGATTCTGAAATTACCATGAAAATAACATGGCAAGAATATTGTACCACTGTGATTTTTTATTATTTTTTTTAAATCTTCACCCTAGGGTATTTTTCTATTGATCTTTAGAAAGAATGGAAAGGAGGGGAAGAAACTGAGAGATAGAGAAACATCAATGTGAGAGAGACACATCAATTGTTTTGTGTCCAGGGATCAAGCCTGTAACCCAGGTACTTGCCTTTGACCAGAATTAAACCCAGAACCCTTCAGTCTCCAGACCAACTTTCTATCCACTGATCCAAACTGGCAAGGGCTCTTTTTAAATTTTAAATAACTTCATTGAGGTTCTAGTTTTGCTATTATAATATAATTATCCATCATAAGTATATAGGTCAAGAAATCTGAAAAATAAATAAACACATGTAACAATCATAAGATCAATCTGGATATTAAACATTTTCATCAGCCTAGAAAGTACCTTAATCTACCCACCCTCACCCCTGGTCTTAGCTCACCTTTGATCCAATTTCTTTTAGCATTGATTTTTTTCCCTCACATTTAATATAAATATAATCATACTATATATGCTCCTTTGTGTCTGATGTCTTGCTTAAAATAATGGTTTTGAGGTTTTTCCATATGGTATGTGTATCAGTAGTTTGTTTCTCTTTTATTGCTGCGTGAGTACTATTTCATTGGATGGATATACCACTATCTTTTTATCTTATCCATTGTTGATGAACATTTGATCAATGACAATGGGAGTCTATTATGAATAAAGGTGCTACTAATATTTGTTTACAAATTGTTTTGTATACATGTTTTAATTTCTCTTGGCAAATACCTGAGTGAAAAATATGAATCATTTGTTCATGATATATCATATACTTAACTCTATAAAGCTTGATAAGATGCTATCTAACTGTTTTATCTAGTATTTAACATTTTACACACCCACCAACAATGCATTAGAGTTCTAGTTGTTCCACTTTTTTGCCAAAAATTTGTCTTTCAAATTGTGGCTGTTAGAGTGAATGTAAAGATCTATCTAATTGTAATTTGAATTTCCTTATGACTAAAGATATGGAGCACAATTTCATGTACTTATTAGTCATACATATATATTCTTTTTAAGGTATTTGTACACAGCTTTTTCCCAGTTTATTGATAATTTGACTTTTTATTAAACTGTAAGAGATTTTTATATATTCTGGACAAAATTCCTTTGTCAGGTACTTGTTTTAAAAAGATTTTATCTAAGTGTATGGCTTTACTTTTAAGTTTCTTAATGGTGTCTTTTCAACAGTACACATTTTTTAGTTTTGATAAAGTCTAATTTGTTATTTTTTTTCCTTTATTTTTTGTGACTTAAGATATTTTTGCCTACTCCAAAGTTACACAGATTTTCTGTGTTTTCTTTCAAACTTTTATAGCTTTAGTTTTTAGGTTGAGACAAATGATTTACTTTTTACTTTTGTGAATAGTGTAAATTAGGGGTTGAGAATGATTTTTTCTAACATAGTTCTAGCACCATTTTTGAAAATATGATTCTTTTCCATTGAATTACCTTGGAAACTTTGCCCAAAATCAATTGACCATTTGTGTATATATCTATTTGTGGACTAGTTATTGTATTTCATCACACTATGTATTTATCTTCATGATTCTACCAGATAGGGTCAGTCTTGATTACTATAGCTTTATAGTAAGCCTTGAAAGCAGGTTGTATAAATCATCAAACTTAGTTTTCTTTTGCAAATTTAGTTTGGCTATTTCAGGTCCTTTTAATAAGGTTAGTTCAGAAGAATGCCTTCCTTTTCTATTTCTGAGGTTATTTTTTCCTAATTTTAATAATCCTTTTCTTAAATGTTAAATAGGATATTCATTAATGAAATTACTGGAATTCTGTGTGTGTATAAATTTATTATATGATTGTTCTTTCTCCTCCCACTCATTCTGTCTTCCTATATTTCTTTTCTCATCCTCTGAGCTCATTTGTCAATAAAACATGAGTCAAGAAAAAGTATGCCATTATTGATAACAGGAAAGATATGATTGCATGCCTCTTACTAAAGTGTATGTGGCATATATATATACTTTTTTTCAATCATTACATCATCTCCCTATGGCTGTAAGAATGTCACACACTTTATTTACATTTTAATGTGTATGTTCATACCAGCTCTATGTTGTGTCATTTGTTTGGTTGTCAAGCAAATTGCATGCACAGTATGGTTTCCCATTTCTAAGCTCACTCCCATTTTCAGTTTTATCACTGATAATAATTTCATACTCAAATCTGTTTAGTCAAAGTTGCTCATTTGTTTTGATCCTCTCCTGAATTATACTATGTCCAAACTTTTTAAAATCTACTTATACTTCAAGGAAATTTCAATATAGAATAATTTTATACAAGGAAACAATAATCCATGAAAAGAACATGGAGTAAACTAAATCTTGTTCAAATCCTAAACTGACATTTTCTACTTATGGAAAAAATAATAAGTGGTGTGTTGATTAAGCATATAGATGCTCAATTCATGGTGTAAAAATTATAAATTAAATATTGTACAATAATTATATGCTTTATATAGTATAAAATGAGAATACTTGGTAGAGGGTATAAGCAAACAGAAATTCTTAACTGATTGATAAATGTTTCTATTTGAGAAAAGATGTTGGCATAGACCAACCTGTCATTTAATTACAATTCAGCTCAAAGAATTGTACCATATCTAGCATTAGAAAGCTAGAGAGATGCATGAGATACATAAAGGTTATAAAATATGGTTCTTTCCTTTAAGAAATTTATAGACTCGTTTGACAGCAAGCCATATATCTGATACAATCACTTCATAATAGAAGGTATGTTATATCAATAGCTACTATTTATTGAGTGCCAAGAATTGTTTAGATGTCTTACAGACATTATTTATCATCTTATCATCTCAAGCTAACTCTACAAGGTGTTATTATCCCCATGATAAAGCTAAGAAAACTAAGTTTCAGGGAGGTGGAACTGACTAGCAAAATTACTCAACTAATAATAATAGCAGTGATAGTCAACACTTATGGAGTGTCCACAATGTCCATCTTTGGTGGGACACAGTGATGGATTATAGAACACAGAAGATGGCTGATGGCCAGGTTTGCTCCCTGTAGTCCAAGGTCTCAGCAATGCATTCTCATGGCTGCCACATTCTCTAAAGGACAGAGCCAGACATTTACCTCAAACTTTTTGCAGAGTACTCAGGAACTAATCATTTGCTTTGCCATGGAGCAGACTGAGATTCATCTGAGAGCGATACATAGAAACTGGCCTTTATGTGTTTCCAAAACCAAAGCTTGCTGAGAAATACTGTAAGGTCATTGCTCCTGTAGTTTTTGGCTAATTCTCATCTCTATTTTCACAACACAGTTAAGAATTGAGGTGTAGATTCATTGAGAATGCTATCCAAGCATCAACATAAGCCTTGGTTAAATGTCTGCCTGATAAGTCTGATAATAACTTTAATGGGGCAATGAGAAGAGTGAAATGAAGTTCTCTATTATTTCTGATATTCTTTTAATTTTTTAAAAAAGATATTTTATTGATTTTTTACAGAGAGGAAGGGAGAGGAATAGAGAGTTAGAAACATCGATGAGAGAGAGACATCGATCAGCTGCCTCCTGCACGCCCCCCTACTGGGGATGTGCCCGCAACCAGGATACATGCCATTGACCAGAATCGAACCTGGGACCTTTCAGTCCGCAGACCGATGCTCTATCCATTGAGCCACACTGGTTTTTGCCTGATATTCTTTTGTTGAGAAATTTATTTTATCATTAATATACCTGTAGGTGGAAATTGTTTCCTTATGAAGGTTGCCTATATAATCTACATACATTTGATATAAAATATTTATACATATGTGAAACAGAAAATGTACCGATATTCTCTTGAAATTCTCATATAATCCCCTGGCTGCAGTTGCTAGAGGGAAAGACAGAAAATAACCACAGAGAAGGGAGAGTTTTGAGCAATGGAGGAGAGCTTTAAAAGTGCTCACATCCAAATTCAGTTAAATATGGAACAGCTCTGACCACAGTCATGGAGGGTGCCTATCCGAAAAAAGCTTCTTTACACTGGTTTTCTTTTCTTTCTTTTTCTTTTTTTTTTTTTTGGTATAGTAAATAGAAAAAGAAATAAATATCAGAGCAGTTTTCCCAAGTATATTCCTTCGAAAATTGGGGTCATATATGTTTAATTGGTGTTATTCAAACAGGAAATTCTAAGACCAAATAAGGCTGTGGAAAAATGGTTTTAAACAAAGTTAAACAGTTTCTTGACTGTAGGATTATTCTCAGCCTTAATTATACTATTGTAAGATAAGGCTGTCTAATCAAGTCACATATGTAGCATTGCTATGTGTGTGTATATATTTCTATGACTCTCCAAGGAAGTCATATATATGCATCATGTGCAGTTTAACATTTATCCATCTATCTATCCTATGTTTCTACATAAGCTAGAGCTCTTTTTTACAATAACATCTTATGGGAATCATGCTTTATAGGAAAGCAGTGGGAAATGGGATTCAGAGCGATAAGTCAATAAAATCTATATAGATTGTATGTGATTTAGTCTGGGTACTTGAGGCTAAGGGTCTCTTCTTTAAGACCTGGAATTTATAGTATCTGCTCTCTTCTTAGTCTAACATCCTTATATGCATTAGTTTGAGCCAGCAGAATGTTAATGTGAATACATTCATCAGGAAGCCCTCATAAAAACAGGTCAAATAAATTAGAGGACTGTTGGAGTATCATTAACAAGAATTACCTGAGTCAGACCCACTTACCCAGCAATTACAGTTAATAATGTAAGGCTTAGATAAACACGCCCCCCCCCCTCCACCACCCCTCCACTCCCCACCCCCGCGCTGGAAAGCACAGGCAAACACAGCCCTGGTGAGAAGTGCCTGAAGAAAGGCTGATTGGATAGGACCTGCCAATCCTACAAAGTGGACCACACCGACTCCTCTGGACTGGGTGTGTCCCTCTCCCCAGATCCATTACACAGAAGAATGAAACTAAGGCAGCTGAATGGGCCCTCTGCCATGGCTGTGAAACTTAACCTGCCATGACTGGCACACTCTTGTGCTATCTCTTGGGACTAGATTCACGCAGCACACAGTGCTAGCCATTATTCTCCTCCCCTATATCATTATTTGCAAGACATGTTAATAAGTTTCTTCTCATGAAGTCCATGCCAATGCTCACTCCCACCATCAGAAGAAAAATACTGCTTTATCTGCTAAATAGAGTCACTGAATCTGCTTTGATTAATATATTGGCCATTATATTTCTTTTTCTGCAAATTATACATTTCTTTCTTTTGTCCAATTACCTATATTGGACACTTCTTTGATGTTGGTTTCTTCCTTTCTTCCTTCTTCTATCTTTATTTCTGAAAAAGTTACCATTTTAGATCTTCATAGGATAAGTCTTGAATAATTAAGTATAGTACCTGTTTAAGCACAAGTAGAACTATGTTTCTACTCCCTCTCACAGTAGAATTATAGAAGATTACACCAAATTTCACTTTTAGAATTCTTCCTGATGACAAAAATATTGACATTTCCATTCCCAGGCAGACCCCAAATGTGGCAGCTTCTAGCAGCAGCATGCTGGATGCTTCTTCTTGGACCTCTATATGGTTATCACAAGAAAGGAAGCACCACAAATCCTGAAGCTCATATGAATATTGTAAGTCACTTATTAAGGAAAAAAACTAAGATAGATAATTATTAAGTTATCATCATTTTAATTATAACTGATGTGCTAATCTAGTTTTCAACAATTCTAAATTGCCTAAATCTGTGCCTCCTTCCCTGTTCCTTGACATGGCTAACAAATCTAAGGGTTGAAAGATCTGATTCAAGTTGGGGAGTAATATTCCTTCTCCTGATAGTTGAACCACCATCTGATGGTGCCTTACTGGAGAACAGGTTCATCAGCCCATACTGGTGATTGCTATAGAGTATTCTTGAGTTCTTCCTGAGTTTCTTCCTAGAGCAATTTCTGTGATTTGTGAGCTATATCAGTGTACTCTTTTAGTTTAGTAAGCCAGAATTGGTTTTAGTTGTTTTTAAATCAAAAGTACCTTAAAATGCAGGAATTCATACCAGAGGTGGAATGGAATGGAATAGAGTGATAGAGTGGAATAGTGCTGCACAAAAAAAAAAAAAAAAAAGACAAATGACCAATGTCTACTGTAGGCTTTATTCTAATGGGATACTCCATATTTCTGTATGCAGTTGTACACTATTGATGTCCTTACCCACACCATTTTATATTAGAACTTTAAGGATAGAAATATCAGTTTTAAAATTAATGTCTCCTCTTTTTTGCTCTTTATAATGTATCCAACAGGTAGCCCTAATCTATCACACTGCTGAACACACAGTTATGAATATATGTCCTTAATCCAAATTTTCCTTTCCTCCCATATTCATACACATTTTCTTGTCCTGGTCTAAATGCTTTTTGGCTCTTAATTACTCTCTAATGATAATAAGAATAATGAACATTATAGAGCACTTACTTTGTGCCAGGCACTATTCTACATTCTTTAGTATGATCCTCACAACAAATCTGCAAAGAGTTACTATGATTATCTTGACTTTATAGTTGAGAGAAATGAGACCCAGAAAGGGTAAGTAACTTTCCAAAAGTTTCATAGCTAATAAGAGGAAGCATTAGAATTCAGTGTCATATTGTTAGTTTCCAGAGTCTGAGCTTATAACCACTACTTAATGTGGCCCCATATGTATATACACCTCTGTGTGCCTGGCATGGGTTAATACCTAATTTTGTGTTAAGGGCTTCCTTTGACGCTAAACTTACTTTGGCTTTAATTTTTGTCTTTATCTTTTCCTAGTTGTACAATCTCTGGCAGATTGTTAATCATCTGGAAAATTAGTTTTCTTAACTCCAAAAAGGGATATAGAGTCAAAGCCCTTTTCTAAAAAGTCTCTCATCTTTTCAGTGTTTGACCAAGTTGCTCACAGAAAAAAATGTCTGGGCTGCCCAATCAAACTTCGATTATCACCTGACAACACTTACACGCCAATACCTCAGTATGACAAAAAGCACCTCTCAGGCAACAAAGGAGAGAATACTTTTGTTGCTGTAGAAATAGAAGATTGGCACAGTTTTAAAACATAAAGAGGCAATCAAGAGTGCTAACGTTGCTAAGGGTGTGAAAGAAGCGATGGTCACAGGCAATGTTGTTGATTTGGATAAACGAGAGAGAAGCAGTTAGCTAGTGACACATTTTGGAAGCAGTGATAGATGAACAAGCAAAGATGCTGCAAACTGGTCTGAAAAACACCCCTGGCCTGGACGGAACACTCAAAATGATTCCTTTAAAGCTAGTAGGGGCTGGTCCGATAAAGTTAAGAAAAGCAGTGTTTATTTATAGATTATACAGCACATTAGACATGTACTGTAGATAAGAAAGGTTAAAACAGGGAACCATTTGGGCGTCTGGAACTGATTAATTCAATTTACATTTTTAATGGGGAAAAATTATTCAGTTTTCGAACAAATTGCTTCTCGAACAGCCTTCAGAACAAATTAAGTTCGAGAACCAAGGTGCCACTGTAATTCTATCTGAAAGGCTATTTATTGAGGTTAATAAAACGGGGATATAAACCATCTTCTATACAATAAACAATAGTTCTCTTCCTTGTACTGTTGTGGTTGTTATCTCTCTTGTTTACCACTCTAGAGCCACTCTATATTTTCTTACATTGTTTTCTCTAAGAAGCTGACCTATAAGAATAACTAGGACAACAAGGTCCCTTGAACTTTAGTTTTCAGATCAGTTCATACAATGGAAACCCTGAAGAGATCAGAAGGAAGGAGGAGAGTGCAATCAGATGAGTTATTGTCCTGGAGGTCACCTTAGGAAGGCTGTCTTTCTGCTAGAGGTCACAGCTCCTCTCAGTGTGGCCCTCTGACTTTCTCATTCTGATTCTGATAACCACTTCCTCTCATCTCCTTTAAGGTATTAGGGAGGTAACAGCTCACTTGTTACTAGTCTTAAGATACTACACTATCACCTGTGGTTTTTCTCATTAGATGACCACATCATTTTTTATCCAAACATTCTGAGAATGAGTTAGTGTGTATTGACAATAGCAGGCCAGGAGAACCCAGGATGGACAGTCACCCAACCTTGCCTCACCCATGCTTTGCATGCATCCCTCCACAGTTTAAAATCCTCTTCAAGTTATCCTGATTTTCCTGCTTTATTCTGTCTCAATACATTGAGGAAGAGTAGGCTGTTGCTGAAAGTACTATATTGCAATGCAGTATAAAAATCAAGAGATCACAACATAAATAGATATACATTTTTCTTCTTTCCAGAGCCAAATTATTTCTTACTGGGGTTATCCTTATGAAAATTATGATGTTGTGACAAAAGATGGCTATATCCTCGGAATTTACAGGATTCCACATGGGAGAGGATGTCCAAGAACAGGTAGGGTTTATTTTGTTATGAAAGAAATAATGCCTAAAGTAGAGATTCCTTGATGTGCTGATAGCAGCAAAGCAGTTTTTGTTCTAAACAAAGCCAAGTGCCTTCCCTTCAAAGAAGGAGAATCATCACCTCCTCCTCTACTACTCTCTTTCATTTATATAACCCTTAGGAATTTTTCCAGAATTTTCCTATACACTGTTTATTTAGCCTTTTCTTCTTCGCTTTATCCTCCTTCCTAAAAAGCACAAAAAGAAAACAGTCTTACTCTAGAGATAACTACTTTCCAGCTTAAATCTACAAACCGAAAGGTCATTTTAAGACTTTCTTCTCCCTTACCTCCTATATATAGCCAAATACCAAGATCTATTCATTTTGTCTTCTAAATTTCTTTATGATTTGCAAACTTCTCTCAGTTTCAGTATCGCTCAAGTGTAGGTTAAAACATCATTATCATTTATTGCTTCAACTAGTACAATAGCTTTCTAACTGGTATTATATCAGTTGTAATTAGTCCTCCACCTAAATCAGTGGGATTTTATTTTCTCAGGTAAACCTCACCTTATTAGTTTTATACTTGAACTTAATGCAAGAGCCATTTCTAGCTCCTTGCAATACATGTTGATATCTGTAGAAAAAAGATGGATCCATTTGGGAAGAATTCTGTACTTTCTTTTCTGACTTTTAAATCCATTTATTCTTTGGAGTATTATATAACAAACTCCCTAACATTAGAAGGGTTAATTATTTAAAGAGACAATCTAAATTGGAATGGTGTTGACTTAAGAGAACCATCCACTCTGACAAATAACTTTATTTTTAAAAAATATGTTTTTATTGATTTTTAGGAAAAGAGGAAAGGAGAGGGATAGAAAGATAGAAACATCAATCACTGGTCTCCTGAACAGCCCCTACTGAGGATTGATCCCACAATCTAGCCATGTGCTCTGCCCAGGAATTAAACCTGTGACCTCTTGGTTCCTGGGTTGACATTCAACTGCTGAGCCACACCATCCTGACTACTCTAGTTTCTTTATAAATACTCATGAGGACTTCCTTTCCACAAACTTTTATCTTATGATCTCTGCCAGGCAGCTGCCAAAATGCATGACATGGAAAGCTGCCTCTATAATGAGAAGCTGCCTAAGGGCTTAGATCAGAGAGAGACTATAGACTGCTATTTGGCGGTACTTAACTTTAGTAGAATTTGGAATACTGCTTCTTTCTGTTTTCTGAAAAGGTGCAGAAATGGGTATAGTTTATTGCTCCCAAGTGGCTGAAGGCTTCCTGAGAGTCCATTCTAGCCTACCCGATCTCAGGAAACTGATACAGCATCAAATGTGACCTTCACAAACCATTTATAAAAAAACAAAATAATTCCGGTCACTCCTGTCTCCTCTCTAAGTTTTCAACACCATTTCCCAACTTTCTTCCTTTTCTTTTCTGTTTTAGTCAGATTGTTTCCATTCTATATTATGAATAGGGCTTTTATACCAAATTAGCAATTTTATGTTGCATAACATTTCACTTAAGTTCATGAATTTTACTTTCTGAGAGTGCAAATTAAATTAAGCTGTGTTTGTAAAATCTAGCATAGTGCCTGGCATTCAGCAAATGGCATTTTTATAGTTTTTGTTATTATTTTGAGAAAAAGTTAGTTTTGTTATATACTCTTTGAGGAATAAAATATTATTAATATGAATAATAATAGAGCAAATATTTATTGTGCTAGACAGTCTTATGTATTTTAATTCAATTTAATACTTGTGACTATACTATGAGATAACATTTTATTATTGACCATTAAGCAGATAAGTGAACTGAGTTAACCATAAAGGTTAATACATAGTAGAATAGATTTTGAACCAGGACAATCTGACTCCAGCTCCTACAGAACAATACAAAACATGATATAAAATTCAAATTTTACAAAGAGAAAAATAAGACATACAGAAGGTAAATAATTTCCCAAATAAGCAGTTCAGAAAGGACTAGAACCTAGGTTTGCCTGGCACCAAATTTCATCTCTTCATGCATATACTACAGGAAGGCAGGAAAGAGACTTTTCTTATGGACACTGAGGAAGTTGATGTGAAATTCTTGTTGCCTGTTTTGCAGATCCAAGGCCTGTTGTGTATTTGCAACATGGCTTAGTTGCATCTGCCAGTAACTGGATTTGCAACTTACCCAACAACAGCTTGGCTTTCCTGCTAGCAGATACTGGTTATGATGTGTGGATGGGGAACAGCCGGGGAAATACCTGGTCCAGAAAACACTTGAAATTCTCACCCAAATCACCAGAATTCTGGGCCTTCAGGTAAGAATATATATATATATATATATATATATATATATAGTGTGTATTTTGTCATTTATATATGAATGAACACCCTTTGATTTGTCCCTTTCTGTTCAAATGCATCCAATGGAATTCACAAGAAGAAAACAAATATTTCCACCTCTACCCAGACTTTCTTTACAGGCTCTGAAAAAAATGCCCTTATTATTGCATTTATGTTTGTTTTTAAAACACCACTTGCTGTATGCATGTGTATGCAAAATATATATGCAAAAAAAGTCAAAACGTAAAGATCAGCTTTAGAAAGGTTAATTCCAAGACTATGACTTTGTCCATATGGACCGCAAAAGAAGTTGATATAGTGCTCTTATTGAAGAGGAATCGATTGAGAAATGGGACCAGAAACAAGGTTTTAGTTGAAAAGCTTGTGAACCAGATACTCAAATGTTTACTCCCCAAGAAGTGAAAGTACTCTGCCCTCCATCAGCAGACAGTGCTGAAACCTGCCCCTGGAGTCAGGTCTTGGTCTTAGGATCAAACCCCTGTACTTGTATAAAAGCTAAGAACCATGCCTTGAAGGTCATTGAAGCTGTTTTTTCCTTGGCCTCATTCCTGCCTTATTCCTGGAAGAGATTTTGCATTTCCTAATTCTACACCCAGTGCAGTTGTGTCATTGAACTATTGCAAATAACATGATGGTTTCCTACATCAGTGTTTTCCCAACATCACACATGAAAAAAAGCACCTGAGGTGATTGATAAATACTCAGATTACCAGAAGTCTTCCTTGACTCAGTGTTTCTTGGCTGAGGTCTGCAAAACAGTTTGTTTTATTCTAGACCATTGGTCAGCAAACTGCAACTCTCTGGCCCCTTGAGTGTGGCTCTTCCACAAAATACCACGACCTGGGCAAGTCTATTTTGAAGAAGTGGTGTTAGAAATTTAAGTTTAAAAACAATTGGCTCTCAAAAGAAATTTCAATTGTTGTACTGTTGATATTTGTCTCTGTTGACTAATGGCTCTGCTCTAGGCCATTGTTCTTTGTAAGGGAGTTTGGTAAATCTGCTGTAGAATTAAGTGAACTATGACTGGCCTTTTAGGAAAAGCCTTTGTAGACTTTACAAATCAGATTTTTCTGATTTCAGTTTCTTAACACTGTTATTCTTACAATCAAGGTGACATCCTCAAAAGTCACAGAGACCCATAATATCATATATTGACTCAAGTCTTATATTCAAGAAAAGCTAATGTCTGCAATGAATGTGTTTGGATATTGCAGGCCTAACAATGAGATATGTTTTTCCAATTTTGTTGTTTCCTTCTTTTGCAGTTTGGATGAGATGGCTAAATATGATCTTCCAGCCACGATTGATTTTATTGTAGAGAAAACTGGACAGGAGCGACTCTTCTATGTGGGCCACTCCCAAGGCACCACCATCGGTGTGTTTGGGGCAGATGTGATCTGAGAGTGTCAGAGGATCTTCCATATTTATGAAAGGGGTCAGGATTTATTCTTTCTGTGCAGTCTGTAGCTTGGGAACTTGAGGTGGGAAACCATTTCTTCTGGCTGATTTTTAAAGATTAAATGAAACAAGGACCACAGCAGTGATTTCTTTTCTTTTGGACTGAATCTAGGTAGATTCATAATTATGCCAGGTTTATTAATAATTCTCTCATAATATATTATGTTTTATATGTCTCATAAACATATGTATTGTGAGAGAATTATTCATTTATGTACACAAAAAATAATTTCCAGACACCAGGTTAGAAGTAAATATGGTATACATCTTTTTTTTTCTTTTTTTTTGGTCTTGTGTGGAGAAATTTTGTTTTATTTTATTTATTTATTTATTTATTTATTTTTATTAATTTTTATTAATTTTTTATACATATCTCCCCATTGCCCCCCCTCCCTCCCAGGCATACCCCAACCCCCCAGTGTCTGTGGTCATTGGTTATGCTTATATGCATGCATACAAGTCCTTTGATTGATCACTTATCTACCTCACCTAACTTTAATCTTTCTGCTGTAATGTCACAGACTGTTTGATACTTTAGGATTTTTGTCCTCCTGAGAATTATCAGTCTACTCCCTTTCTGTGCTCCTGATTCTATTATATTCACCAGTTTATTCTGTTGATCAAATTTTTAATTCACTTAATTTTTAGATTCACTTGTTGATAGATATGTATTTGTTGTTAATAATTTTTTGGCTTTTACCTTTTTCTTCTTCCTCTTCTAAAAGAGTACCTCTCAGCATTTCATATAATACTGGTTTGGAGTTGATGAACTCCTTTAGCTTTCTCTTCTCTGTGAAGCTCTTTATCTGCCCTTCAATTCTGAATGATAGCTTTGCTGAATAGATTATTCTTGGTTGTAGGTTCTTGCTATTCATCACGTTGAATATTTCTTGCCACTCCCATCTGGCCTGCATCGTTTCTGTTGAGAAATCAGCTGACAGTCGTATGGGTGCTCCCTTGTAGGAAATGAACTGTTTTTCTCTTGCTGCTTTTAATATTCTCTCTTTGTCTTTTGCTCTTGGTATTTTAATTATGATGTGTCTTGGTGTGGTCCTCTTTGGATTCCTTTTATTTGGGGTTCTGTGTGCTTCCTGGACTTGTAAGTCTATTTCTTTTATCAGATGTGGGAAGTTTTCAGTCATTATTTCTTTAAATAGGTTTTCAGTATCTTGCTCTCTCCCTTCTTCTGGCACCCCCACAATTCTGATTTTGGTACGCTTGAAGCTGTCCCAGAGGCTCCTTACATTATCTTCACATTTTTGGATTCTTTTCTCTTCTTGCTTTTCCAGTTGAATGTTTTCTGCTTCCTTATATTTCAAATTTTTGACTTGATTCTTGCCTTTCTCTAGTTTGCTGTTAGGACTCTGTATAATAGTTTTTATTTCAGACAGTGTATGTTTAATTTCTAGTTGGTCCTTTTTCATCTTTAGTTGGACCTTTTTCATCTCCTCTTGGGTCTCACTAAATTTATCCAACTTTTCTAGCATATTCTTGAAAAACCTTATAACCGTGGTTTTGAAATCTATATCCAGTCGTTTTTTTTTTCCTCCATTTCTTTTGTTTGTAATCCCTTCCCTTGTCTCAGAATTTTCACTATGCCGGGGTAACTTCTGTGTTGAATTCGGCTTTATGATACCAGATGTACAAAGCCACAGAAGCCTCTGTTGAGCTTGGGAGGGGTGGAGTCTCAGGGCTTAAGGGACTGCCCCGCCCTCCATGGCTCCTGAGTCTCACGTGACTGGGTAATGGCTGGAGCGGTCCTTGTGCGCGGGGTGCGCCTGCAGTGCCTCTAACAGCCGCCTTTCCGGCTCCCCTGAGCACCAGGACCACACGAGTCTAGGTCCCCAGGGTTTCACCTGAAACGGGCTCAGTGGACTCAGAAGTGGCACAGTTGGGAGGGTCTGTCTCCCGCCCACTCGCGAAAGCCAGCGGCACAATCAGCAATCTGTCCTGCGCCCAGTGCTTTGTGCTCCACCAGGCTTTTGATCTTTCGCGACTCCCCTAAATTTCCTTGCACTTCTCCCTTTTTACAGTCCAAACTCCCCCCGTATGAGTTTCGGCTGGATCTGGGGTTTAGTGTCGTAGGATAAGGGGTTCAATGCCCTTGGGAGTCTCCGTTTCCCTCCCGCCAGAGAAAGCCAGCCAGGTACTCCGGCACCCGCTCTCTCAGTGCGCGTCTCCGTACCTCAGCTTTTTGCAGCTCCTCTGGGTCTCCGTGAGCCCCTCTCTTTCCCTCTAGTTGTAGAACTTCCACTCAGCCAGCTTTTCTGTGGTTCTGGATGATGTACGTTCTGTCTTTTAGTTGTAGTTTTGAAATTGTTGTGCGAGGCAGCAGTGTAGGTGTTTACCTATGCCGCCATCTTGGATTCCTACATCTTTCCTTTAAAGATCTCGTAGTCTGGAGAAGACACCAAAAGGAAAGCAGAAAATTACAAATCCCACTGATTATATGCCACAATTAGTGTGCCTTTCACTTCCCAGGGTGCACTGGGCTAGGCTGGATGTGGATAGGGCCATTCCACAAAGCCATGAGACACTTCATTCCTTTCACTGCTCCCTATTCAGATACAGACTTCTACAATGCCAACAACTTTCTCCCAGTCTCTTCTCTATATCTTAATCCTAATTAGGTGTCTAGTATAAAGCAGGTCTTTATATGCCTATCCCATACTATGCACCTTACATACATTCTCTCATTAAAAACTACAGATAGGTGAAACCATTATCATCTATATTTTTCAAATGGCTGAATATAGAATGCTTTCTAATGGTGATACTGCCAAATAGTATCTATGTATTTTAACCTTCAAAAAAATCATTCTATGAAGATTCTATTTTCCACATTTACATATTAAGAAAGCTGAGACTTGTGTAGGATAGAGAACTTACCCAAGTCTTCACACAGCTGGTGAGTGGGAAGCCAACATTATAGCTCAGTTTGTCTGATACTAAAGACTATGATTGAGCAGGAATAGTCCTAGGAGTTTACCTAGAAATGCCCTGCAAGGAATATTTGAACCCTCTTTCTAACTCTTGTCCTCTCTGGGGACAGAAAACACTTTATTCTGAATTAGCCAATTCCATTCTTGAGAAATTTAGAAAATCCTTCCTACAAATGGTGTTTACTTTGAGTTATTTTGTATTTGTTTTATTGTTGTTAATATAATACTTCTGCTATCATTTAATATAAATTAAGAATTGTTATAAACTAGTGTCTTCTTTTCTTTCAGCTTTCATAGCATTCTCTACAAATCCAGAGCTGGCTAAAAGGATTAAAATATTTTTTGCATTGGCTCCAGTCATCACAGTGAAATACACCCAAAGTCCTATGAGAAAATTAACAAATCTTTCCAGAAAAGCAGTCAAGGTATGTGACTTCTTCAGTTTAAACCTGTAGAACAAAAACTAGCTCTGTTCCCACTGATTTCAATAGAAGAAAACCAAATGACATTTTACAAACCTCTGAGACTATAAAAGGTGTTGGAGGTATCCATGTAAGCTTACTGATGATGTGCAATTTTAGTAATAGAGTTCAGGGGGCTCGCTCTAATGCCATTCTATCCTATTATCTTCATCAATGTCTTCTCTTTCATGTATGTCATTCCTCAATTACAGATAAAGCAAATGCTGAATTAAGTAATTGGTTTGTTTGTGGTGTATTTTTCTATTGCATATAAATATGTCTTCTCCTCTAGTAGACAAAAGGTAGTTACAGTATATAATTGAAGTAAATGATTTTTCCAAAACCGGTTGGATAGAGCATTGGACTGCGGACTGAAAGATCCCAGGTTCAATTCCAGTCAAGGGCATATGCCTTGGTTGCGAGCACATCTCCAATGGAGGGGTGTGCAAGAGGCAGCTGATCGATGTATCCTTCTCATCGATGTTTCTAACTCTCTATCCCTCTCCCTTCCTCTCTGTAAAAAAATCAATAAAATATATTTTTTAAAAAGAAATAAATGATTTCAATTAAAGCAAATAAAGCTGAGATAATTTTTATAGAAGCCAGGGATTTTGGTTGGTAAACAAAGCAATATTAATAAGCAAATTAACCTATGATGAGTCAATTCTATACTTATACAACTAAGAAACACAATAGCAGGAAGACCACTAGGCAACATGGAAAATGCTCACATTTCCCTCTTGTGCCATAGAGATTCAACCTAGACTGGGCCCTATGCTGGGTAAATAGCTTGCTAATTTATTTTAGCATTTCCATACAGTTAAGAGATATTTCGAGATGGTGGGCTCTTTCTATTTTTCTCAATTTGTACAGGTCTGCTTCAGCCTTTCACATGTTTTGATATACTGGTGGTGTAGTGCTGTTCAATTCAATTCTGTGAAAATATATCTAGGAGCTACTATTTCAAAAGCATAGCATCAGAAAATGGCTATGACTATAAAGATACATTCATCTGATTGATATGACTGAAATTAGGGTGTGTCTTTAGGAAAGTCAACTGTCAGAACAAAGAACAAGGACCCCTTATGATAGATATAACCTCTTTCTTCAATTGTATTTTCATGGCTGATTACTCTCTGAATTGGCTGTTTTCTTTTACATGAATTTTCTGCCAAGTGTGGATGACAAAGATATTGGTAAATGAAAAACAAAAATGTCCACTGAGTAAAATAAGATCCTGCCTTATAGTTTCATTAACTTTATCCTGTGGAGATCTATTTAGGTTATTACACTTGAGAACACAGATGTCAACATTATTTTAAACGATAGGCACTATTATTAAATTGCCAGGTAGACAGTTACATAGGAAGAGTTACAATTGGTTAATTGGATTAACCCAACTGATTGGGATAAAGTGAATAGAGGCCAGAATAAATTAGGTAATTTCTGCAATAGTTAATTATTTGCCAGACCCAAAGAAGTATGATTTCAATGAGTTTAACATATTGTAGCCTTTCTCTTCTTTCCTTATTTCCTCCCTCCCTCTCTCACTCTCTCTGGCATGAAGGGTTATATTAAGTCATGACATATCATATACTTCATTAATATTCCATGGAATATAAGATATTCCATTGAATGAAGATTACCTTTGACTGTATAAGGTAACTATTTTTTAAGCTCAGAATTTAACAAATTATAACCAGTAGGGATTTACTAGATCTACTTTACCAAAGATAGTGTAGGACATTGTAGTGTATTTGTGCAATAAAAACAAATGCTAGTTATTGTTGTCCTTTAGTTATAATTGCCAGTTAATGAAGATTCTAGGAGAGAGATATGACAGGGTGTTTCTTTTTACTGTAAATGAATTTTTCCAAAAGTTTTAAGAATAAAATTTTTTTTTCAGCTTTACACTATCTAGTTTATTATCCTAAGATTATAAAAGTAGTTATTATTAAACAAAGGCAAAATTGTACTTATACTCAAGGAGTTTAGATATTAATTTATGTGTTAATTTCAAGGATTCTTAACGTTCAAAAATAAGTTAAACTAACTTGTAACATTTCTTGAAATTCCACTCATAGAGATTCATTTCTTTGGGTTCAGTTTTTGCCTCTAGAATTCATTAAAAGATTCTGTAAGGAATGACTCTTTAGTCTGTGTCAGTCACTAAATCCTATCTAATAAAAGAGTAATATGCAAATTAATTATGATTCTGCTACACCCACAGGCCACGCCCACCAGCCAATCAGGAGCAGGTATGGAAATTAACCCAACCAAGATGGCTGTGGCCATGGAGAGAGCAGGAGGCCTGACTCTGCTCAAGGCTACAAAGTTTCAATTATAGAAGATAAATAAATCCCAGATACCAGGTCCCCTGCTTGGGTCGCAGGGGGGCATGGCTGGCCTGCAAACCACCACAGGCCCCTCACCTAGGCTGTCTCACACCCAAAGGGACCCCCTACCCTGATCCAGGACACCCTTCAGGGCAAGCCAGCTGGCCCCCACCCATGCACCACGCCTCTATCCTAGCTAATAAAAAAAAGTAATACCAAATTGACCATCACTCCAACAAACAATATGGCTGCCCCATGTGAACAAAGATGGCTGCTCCCATGTGGACACAAGATGGCTGCCACAAGATTGCCAGCAGAGGAGGGCAGTTGGGAGAGATCAGGCCTGCAGGGGAGGGCAGTTGGGAGAGACCAGGCCTACAAGGGAAGGTAGTTGGGGGTGATCAAGCCTGCAGGGGAGAGCAGTTAGGAGTGACCAGGTCGGCAGAGTAGAGAATTGGGGGCAACTGGGCCTGCATGGAAGGGCAGTTGGGGGGACCCAGACCTGCAAGGGAGAGCAACTGGGGGGGTCCAGGCCTGCAGAGGAGGGCAATTAGGGGTGACCAGGCCTGCAGGGGAGGGCAGTTAGGGGCAATAAGGCTGTCAGGGGAGTAGCTGGGGGTGGCAGGCAGAAGCAGTTAGGGGCAATCAGGAAGGTAGCAGTTGGGCAGGCGAGCAGTTGGGAGCCAGTATTCCTGAATTATGAGAGAAATATCAGATTGGAGAGGGTGCAGGCTGGGCTGAGGGACACCTCCCAGCATGAATTCTGTGCATCAGGCCTCTAGTATAATAATAACATTGTATTTGGAGTGTTTACTGGGTTCTAGAAAATGCACGAGGTGCCTTTTAAACATGACCTATTATCTTCACAGCAGTCTTACTCAGTGTATATTAAGTTTCCATTTTATAGTGGAAATTTCAGGATAATAGTAAGTAAATACTTTCCTAAGGTATAAGAGTCAGAGTCCAAAATCAAACCAAAGTATTCCTTACTCCAAAGTCTTAACAGTGTTCTTAACAGGGGTCTAGTTTCTTAGAGGGCATTACGAAAATACTCCAAGTAAAGGATCTTGGGAAAAGAGGTGAATGGGGAGAACTACAAGGACAAAATTTAACAGAACTCCCAGTTTCATTGAGTTATCTGTACTAAGCAGATGTCATCTTCTGTCCAGTACTTATCTGAATTACCACTCATTTCCCACTCTTTACATGCACATCTATGAAATTTGATTGTTTTAAATTGAACTTGCAGGTGTTATTTGGTGACAAGATGTTCTCTCCTCATACATTTCTTGAACAATTCATTGCCACTAAAGTGTGCAACCGGAAGCTATTTCATCGTATTTGCAGCAACTTCCTATTTTCTTTTTGTGGATTTGATCCAAAAAACTTAAACATGGTACGTAAATACTTAAATTGAGAAAGAAATTGTTTCGTTAAACAGCAGTTAGGAGATTTCATTCTAAATTGCATACAAACTACATTCAAGGTCTGCTTTTTTGTCTCTGGAAATATAATTAGCATGTTCATGGCTTTCCACCAAAGCTGAATCCACCTGCTATAGTAGGATTTGAGAAGAAGGTTTTTTGCTGAAAATTCTCATCAACTCTTATTAGTGGCCAAAGCTTCACATTGAAAAGTCCTTCATTTTGGCTATGGCTATGGTTTGAAATTTATCTTGCTGTGCTTGAGCCCTATCTCTGACCTACTGAAGTAGAATTTTAGGGAGTGAGTTCAAGCATCTATTTTTAAAAATCAATTTTATACTTTCATAAGTGATGTGGAAATGGCCATTTTGAGAGCCACTTCTTTAACCCAAAGGGATAAAGGAGTGACTCTTCAATGATAGCTATACATTCACCATTTGATGGATATTGAGAGGAATAAATGTTGGGTTCTTGTCCAGTCCTCTCCAAATGAACTGAGATTCTTTTCTTTTTTTAGTTACCACTAGCTGACCCAGAGTAGGAATGGGAAAGAGAGGAAGTTACTGTTTATTCCCCAGCCAGGGAGGAGATATGTTTGAAACAAAGCTGAAGTTGATTTCCACCTATGTCACAGATTTTGCCCAAAATCTTGTATCCCTCTGTCAGTGGAAAGCACTGATTAGCATTCTCCTTGCTTTCAAGCAAGATTTATAAAAGACTGTTTATGCAAAACATGCCTTAGCCACTGCCTTTTCACATTCTTAGGGAATATATACTTGCCTATCACTTAGATGGAAGCATTTCATGTAGGTAAAGGTAAGTAAAAAGACCTCTAAGCAAACTCAATAGAGATAATTTCAAAAGCACTCTCCCAACATGGTTTGAGAGTTTGCTAAAGAAAAACTTCACAAAATAACACAGTTAAGCATAAATTGGGAGAGGGGGGGCTTGATGTATATTTATATAGTCAGAATGCCCTTTTATCCTCACTGTTGGGGACTGGGCTATGGAATATTACAATGCCTGCAAGGATGTTTATTTTACTACAGTATAACCAGGAATACCTAAGTAGAGCATTTGTAAAACTTTGAAAAAAATACAAATGTCTAGCCCTAACCAGTTTGGCTCAGTGGATAGAGCATCAGCCTGCAGACTCAAGAGTCCTAGGTTCAATTCTGGTCAAGGGCATGTACCTTTGTTGCGGACACATACCCAGTAAAGGAGTGCACAGGAGGAAGCTGATCAATATTTCTAGCTCTCTATCCCCCTCCCTTCCTTTCTGTAAAAAAATCAATGAAATATATTTTAAAAAACTACACAAGTCTAGAACTCAGTCTTAGAGATTTTAATATTGATTCTAAGTTTGGGTAACTCATAAGTACTTGTTTGTGTTTGTTTGTTTGTTTGTTTGTTTAGCTCCAAGATATCTATGATGTTAACTTTGATGGAAAATAACTCTTTCTGTATACTAAAAAAAATGCAATTGAAATTGTGAAAAAATCAAGGGTTTTTAAAATTCAGAATAAATTTAAAAGTTAATGGAGGTTAAAATATTGGGTGGATTATGCCCCACAAACTTTCAAAGAGCCCTGCAGAATATTACCACATTTAAAAAATCAGGAGACAGAGGGAACATTCAGATTTGTTCTCAATGTCTTACAATGAACAACTTTCTCGGAATGTCTTTTGGGACATGACATTGGGTGAAGAAGAAGGTCAATGACTTCTTGTCATCTTAGACCTGTCCTGGGTGAGATTGGAAAGAAAAGGTGTATTACCTTTTGTCATTGATTAGTGGAATGCCCTCTGTGGACTCTAGGAGACACTGCTCAGGACAGAAGAACAGAGCTGAGGGAAGGGAAAGTTCTTAAAAATGGTCTTCTTTGGTTAAGGAGTCATCAGAGGGTATATGCTATATGCTTATTCCTAAAAGAAAAACAGAGAAAAGATATCAAATTTACTTGTGATGTGGTTATATTATGAGCCTTCAAATGAGATATAATCTCTTTACAGAGCCGCTTGGATGTTTATTTGGCACAGAGTCCGGCAGGAACATCTGTTCAGAACATGCTACACTGGGGCCAGGTGTGTGTTTCCTGTTTCTGATATAAGACACATACATCTCTGCAAGAGCCCCAAGGAGCGCTCCCAGAGAACTCCCTGCAGGTTTCTGCAGGCAGCTGCCACTGTCCAGTTGATGTTCCTAGAATCAGGATAAGCTCATGCTGATTTTCTTTACTCTCTTCTAGTCTTCCCATCTTCAGTGTCTGGAGTTTGGGCTTGGTTCCTAGACATATTCCCTTAATTCTGATCCTTAAATTACTCTGCTTTTCCTAGGAAAATTTGTATTTCCTCCTCTTAGACCTCACTAGCTTCAATAGAACTTTATATGTCATGATATAGACTATTTCACCCTCCAGTTTTCATACCGGCCATGTCAGAGTGTGAAAATAATTCAGAGAAATAATTCAAAGAAAATTAAATGTTAGGGAGGGATTAAAGTAGATTAATGTTGTCTATTTTAACCCTCAGCTTTGTGTATTCATATATTACTCTATTACTCAATATTTGACAAGCTCAAAGATAACTCAAATTCAATTAGTATAGTTGTCTGACTCAAGTATGTGTGATGTGTGTGTGTGTGTGTGTGTGTGTGTGTGTGTGAGAGAGAGAGAGAGAGAGAGAGAGAGAGAGAGAGAGAGAAGGTACTTCTCAAAGTTTTAATATAGTTGAGATCTCTAGGAATTTGCATTTTAACCTTCACTTTGTTCTTTGCTTTAAAATTTAGAATCACTGCTATAAATAGCCTGACACACTAGTTGAGAGTTTCTGAAATTCTTTGAAGAGTTCTACCTCCAGGAGATAAGCCTTCACATTCAAATAGGAAAAAAGAAGTTTGAGTCATAGTGCCTCCTACTGGTGAGGAGACAGAGACTCTCTGATGGGTATGACCTTTCAGACAATACAACTTCAATTTCATATTGAGCACCTACTATGTGTTCTGCTATTTATGTACATGGTTTCATTCAGTATCATCAAATTCATTCTCATAACAATCTTTCAATAAAGAGGTTGATATCTCCATTCTACAAATGGAGGCTCCTCCAGTTGCAGGCTCCTGGTAGGGGCTCATGCAAGAAGCAACCAATTGATGTTTCTCTCACATTACTATTTTTCTCTGTGTTTCCCTCTCTCCTCCACTCTCTAAATAGCCAATCCCTTACACATGCACAGCTGACTCTTCCTAAAAAGTATTCTTCTCTGGCAGGAAGTCCTCTTCAGAATAGAAATAAAGGTGGAGGGTAAAATATTTGGTCATAAGTTACATAGACAAAGATGCAGATGATGGTAATATTAGTGAAAAGAGATTTGTTGAACATTTCTAGGTGCTACACGTTTTTATACATTTCCCTATTTAATCTTCACAACCTACAGGAAGAATATAATTGTCATTCCTATTTCACAGATGAAAAAATAGGTTTAGAGAAGATAAATATCTTCTCCTGGACCGCCGGTTCAATATTCTGTTAAGCCTGGATTCAAACCAGGTCTGTTTGATGCTAGAATCCAAGTTCCTAGCTAGTACTGTCTATTGCTTCCCATTGTTAAAACTTCGAAGAATTTCAATAACAAAAGGTTTCTGCCTTTGTTAATGTAAATCTGATGGAGATCATTTAAAACTAAAAATCAAGTTTAAATCAATGAGTGTGAAAAAAAACCCTTAGAGCCCTAGCCAGTTTGGCTCAGTGGCTAGAGCTTAGGCCTGTGAACCAGAGAGTCCTGGGTTCAATTCTGGTCAAGGGCATGCACCTCAGTTGCAGGATCCTCCCTGGCCCAGGCCCCTGGTTGGGGCTCATGCAGGGGGCAACCAGTAGATGTGTTTCTCTCAGATCAATATTTCTCTCTGTCTTTCCTTCTCGCTTCCACTCTCTAAATATCAATAGAAAAATATCTTTGGATTGGGATAAATAAATAAGAAAATAAATAAAAGAGTTAACAAAACCTTTAGAGTAGTCTAAGAAGAATTTAATGAAGTGCTTGATGTAAAGGTAAAAATTATCTGTCTCTTCTAATTGGCATGAGTGGCAAATAACAGAAAAAGGAACCCCTAGGTATATGAATCTTCCTATTCCAATATCTGATCTAAAATCATAATGCAAACATAAGCATGCATGGTGCCTCAGACATGCAGCCTGTGGCCACATTACTGATAAGGCGGCAGGATGTTTGGCCTTGCAGACAAAAGGACACAGCCATGCCACATCTCTCACAGAAAGCACTGAGACCTTCTGTGAATAAACATTCCTTTCAATAGTAACAAATTTGTTTGTTTAAGAATAGTGAGCAACATTATAATATCCTAGAGTCTAGACCACCCGATAAGGATAATAAGGTTTCAAGTTGTTTAAGAATAATGGCAGTCATTTTTTAATGTAGGACTTACATAGGTGGTGCCTTTAAAAATATGTATAAAAATTACTTAAGCCAAGATATTTAAGAATCATTCCATTCATCACATTTTAAAAAAATATCTGTATATAGCATTGTAACACTTAAAGGCATTGCTGTCTGAGGATTTTCATTGGAAAATTATAGGGGGGAAATTATAAGCTTGACAATTAGTTTCATTAATAATAGTATAAATTTGTATCATTTTTATTATTTGGCTTATTACTCTTTATGGAATTTTCTCATGTGCTAAAGAGTGGAACATAATGTCAATCTTCTCTGTATATTTCTTGTTTACTGTCTCTAAATATGTGTTTTTATATCATTTTAATGAGTTTATTCTTTTTATTTTGTTATAGGCAGTTAATTCTGGTCTGTTCCAAGCTTTTGATTGGGGAAACCCTTATCAGAACATGATACACTTCCAACAGGTATGATAACAACAATCATCAGTTGCATACTGCAAATGAACTAATAAATATAGGGTAGGGCTGAAGTAGGTTTACAGTTGTGAATATGCAAAACAGTTTATTCTTGTATTATCATTATTCATCATATTATTTTTCATATGAACAACTATAAACCTACTTTTGTCCCACCCTGTATAGTACCCACTCATTAAGCACTTACTAAGTCCCAAACTATGCCAGCTATTTTATGTATATCAGATGTTACTTATTGGTTTCTTACCATGTGCTGTATCATTATTTTTTTAAAATATACTTTATTGATTTTTCACACAGAGGAAGGGAGAGGGATAGAGAGTTAGAAACATCGATGAGAGAGAAATATCGATCAGCTGCCTCCTGCATGCCCTACTGGGGATGTGCCCTCAACCCAGGTACATGTCCTTGACCGGAATCGAAGCTAGGACCTTTCAGTCCACAGGCCGATGCTCTATCCACTGAGCCAAAGGGGTTTCAGCTCTATCATTATTTTTGATCTTCACAATGACCTTACAAGGCTCAAAAAGATTAGGTAAATTGTCTAAATCATTTAGCTAGTAAAGAACCAAAATATGATCCAGAGGTTTCTGCATGTAAAGTCCATTCTTCTTCCACTATTTTCTCAGAGAGAGAGAGAGAGAGAGCGAGAGAGAGAGAGAGAGAGAGAGAGAGAGAGAGAGAGAGAGAGAAAAGAAAGAAGGAAGGAAGGAAGGAAGGAAGGAAGGAAGGAAGGAAGGAAGGAAGGAAGAAAGGAAGGAAGGAAGGAAAGAAGGACTCTAAGCTTTTGAGACCATATTTTAAAGAGAAAAAAATAAAGGTACATAATTTATATCTCTAGAGCATATTCTCTGACTTCTTATCTATTTCTCATAAAATAAGCTAACACTGTCTTATTAGTTCTTAGAAAATCCTTTGCTATTCATCTTTTTAAAACAATAAGGGATAGTTAAATATTCCTCTCAGGAAGAAGCAGTGATATCAGCTAGAGAATGGTATGTCAAGATATTTCCTGACATTATCTGTAAAAGCTGGATAGGGTACATATCTAGGTTATGGGATTGATCCCCTGTAGAAGATGTTCAAGAGGCAGCAGATCAATTTTTTTCTCTCTCTCCCCTTCTCAATTCCTCTCTCTCTCTCCCCCCTGCTTTCTGTCTCTCTCTTTCTCTCCAGCATAATAATAATAAAATAATTTCAAAAAGATACAAGGGTTTTACAAATTAAGGCTGAGGAAATTTGGAAACTTTTTGACTACCAAATTTAAAGTGCCACCATATTAACTACAACGGTACAAATGCATAACTTAACTGGTGTGAAAAATCCAATTTTCCTCTAAACTGCTGTGGTTATATGTGTGTAAGCGGGTGTGCCCAAACACACAAACATGCTATGTCGAAGTATAATTTACTCTTGTAATTAACCGATTCCCTAGTTTAGCAAGAGTATAGAGCTGCCCCAGAAAAAGCTGTCAGATGATGGCCTCACCGTGTGAGACTCAGACACCTGTTTGGATAAGATCTGACTCACAGGTATTAGCTTTATCATTATGCTCTCAGATTCTATTTTTTAAAATCGTAATTCATGTTTCACTATGAAAAGTTTGTATAGGACTTTGGGAAAAAAAAATAAGAAAAACCCAAACAAACTGAGAGTAAACTGTTTGCATGTTTAAAAAATAATAAACATAGTCACAAGTATAAGTAATAACACTATAAATTGTTCATGTGTAATTACCAAGGTAACCACCATCTTTTATTACTAAGAAAGTTAAAAAAAAAATTTCTTGGCCAAAAAACACCATGTATCACTTGGATACTAACCTTAATATTCCATCTTTCTAGGCTCCCCCATTCACCTTAGCAGGATATTAAATCATTGCAGTAAAAGTATTCTGTCTTCAGGGACTCTTCAGATCCCCTGTGTGTCCTCCAGCTTGCTAATATTTGTTGCTGCCTCTGAGTTGTATTGTTGTGTATTCTTTATCTGTGTTTTTTGCATTTGAATATTTACGCTTTCTATTATTCTACTGAACACATTGTAGAGTCAGAAAAAGCATCCTCTTCTTTCATCAGTTGCACTTTGCATTTGGGCCCCTGGACCAGGCTTTCCTGAGTCCACAGGTGCTTTGCATGAACTACTGGTCAGTACTAACCTGCACTCATTTCCTTCCCTGCCCTTCACATTGCCTTGCATTAACTACACCTTCTCATTTACCACTTGGTCCTAAGCTCAGGTCCAATACCTGTCAGTATTATGGGTAGAGGTGATATGCTTTAAAGAGGCAGTAATGCAGAGACACAGATCCCAATCCATCAACTAGCAGTAACATCTGGAATGACTATAGCAGCATGCTCTGCCTGAATATCACCCTGCAAAGAGAATTCAGGGTGCATAGTCGCTAAGTTAGGTCTCCCACAGGCATATTTCTAGTTCTCTGAGAAACCTCTCTCCAGCCAAGGTTTCCTAAGGATCTACCTCTTTGTCCACGTTACCGTGTCTTCTGAATCTTGCTGCCAAAATTAACTATGGTATATTCATCTGTTCAGGCTGAGATTTTTTTTAAAAAAGTTAGCATAATTGAGTGGCTTAAACAACAGAAATGTATTTGTCACAGTTCTGGAAGTCAGAAGTCTGAGAACAGGAGGGCAGCCTAGTCAGGCTCTGGGGAGGGCTCCCTTTGTCTTGCCAAGCGCCTCCTCCTTGCCATGTGCTCACATGGTCTTTCTTGGTGTATGCTCTTAGAGAGAGAAAGAGACCTGTGTCCCCTCCTTATAAGGCCATCAATTCTATTGGTTTAGAACCCCATTTAACCTAATCACTTCCTAAAAGCCTTATCTCTAAATACAATCACATTTGGGATAGGGTTTCAACATGTGAATTTAGAGGGTAAACAAGTTAGTCCATAGAGGATGGTAAAAGTTAAGACTTTCAGCTGCAAATAGCAGAGACAAACTCTACTTTACTGCTTTACTGAACTAAAATGTATGATCTAAACTCGCAATAGCCAGGAACTTAAATACACTGGCATTGGGGCTTGCTCTCTCTTGCTTTTTCTCTCTCAATTCTGCTTTCATTTTCTGTTTCCATTCTTAAATTCTTTCCAAGATAGTGGGAGGAGGATGGTAACTGATGTATCTACCTAACACAGTTCTTCCAACTGCAAACCCAAAGAAAAAGGTAATATTTTTCTTAATAGCTCTGGCAAAAAGTTCCAGAGAGAACTTGGGCCCTGATTGTATCTCATATAATCACTGTGGTCAGAAGAATGAAGAAGGAATTTCCCAGGCCTGATCACCTGGACTACTCTAGAACTGGGGAAGTATAATTTGTCAAATCAGCATGAGAGTGGTATCACCAGAAAGCAGGGGGCAGGGAAAACTTGCCAGGCCCGATTTTTCTGGAGCAGGTTGGCTTTTTAACATTGTATTTCAAATGTGTGTTTTTATGTACTGGTCTCAATGCTCCCTGAAGAGGCTGCTCAAGTGTCAATAATTCCCTGGGCCCAGACTTCTGCATATTAGAGGGGTATTTATATTTGTCCAATTTTATCCCATCCAAAATTTTGTTTAAAAAGGACACATTCTCAGTCCAAGTGCTACTAAAAAGATGCCGCCCCCCAAAAAATAAGTGTCCCTTTTCTCTAGGTTCATTTTCTATTTCCCCAAAAGTGCAAATCAAAAATATAATGGTGGTCTTTTTAAATTTAAAAATTCATATTTTTGCACTAAAGTGTTTTCAAGTAAATTTAACATTTTAATGTTTACATATCATTAAGTATATCCTAACTTTTTAACTTTTAAAGTACATGCTTAAAAACTGATTTTGTTACTTCTCTAATGTGATTGTTTGTGCAAACTCTTTTTTTTCTCTCCCTCTAACTGTAGTTTACACCTCCCTTATACAACGTTACTAAGATGGAAGTGCCAACAGCAATGTGGAGTGGTGGACATGACCGTGTGGCTGATCCCAGGGACATTGAAAATGTACTCCCGAACATTACCAGGCTTATTTATTACAAATTTATTCCACACTACAATCATGTGGATTTTTACCTTGGACAGGATGCACCTCAGGAAATCTACCAAGACCTAATTAGAATGATGGAAGATTATTTCTAAAACCAAACACCTTTTTCTAAGCAAGCAAGTTTTCATGAGAATAATGTGAGACACAAACCCAAAGTGACCCCTCCAATGTTTTTTACCTCCTCCTATCCATGCATTTGTGTAGCTCACCTTCCTTGAGTTAGGGAGGCACCTGAGACTTGCTCCTTGAATTGGCAAAGGTGATGGGATGGCACACTCTTAATTTGATTATGTTTTATGGCAAAGGTGCTGGGATTTCATTCTTTGATTACTTGATATTCTGTAAGAAGCCATCTTAGCAGACTGGAGTAAGAAATTCTCCTTGTTTGCCTGAGGAAGTAAGCAGATAGGTTGAGGAAACCCACATAGAAAGGAACTGTGTCTGGCTTCTAGGATCTGCAGGCGACCGCCAGCTAATAACTTGCAAAGAGTCAGGACTCTCAGTCATACGACTCTAAGGGAATAAGTTCTGCCTAAAACTCGAATGAGCATGGGAGCCCATTCTTTCCCAGGAAAGCCTGCAGTTGAGAAAGCAGCCTGGCCAACACTTGGATTGCAGCCTGGGGAGACCTTGAGTGGAGCACCTAGCTATGTCATGCCCTGAGTACTGACTCAGAAACATGGAGGTAATAAACGTATATTGTTCTGAACTGCTACATTGGTGAGTATTTGTTACCAGCAATAGTAAACTTCTATTATTGTTAATAATACTAAAGTATTATTATTGTTATTATTTTTTTAAATAAATCTATATTGTTCAGATTATTACATTTGTTTCTCTTTTTTCTGCCATAGCTCCCCTCCACCCGGATCCCATCCCTCCCTCTACCCTTACCTCCCCCCGGCATTGTCCTCATCCATAGGTGCATGATTTTCGTCCAGTCTCTCCCTGCACCCCCCTCACTCCTTTCCCCCTGAGAATTGACCATCCACTCCCTTTCTATGCTCCTGATTCTATTACATTCACCAGTTTATTCTGTTTATCAAATTTTTAATTCACTTAATTTTTAGATTCACTTGTTAATAAATATGTATTTGTTGTTCATAATTTTTATCTTTATGTTTTCTTCCTCCTCTTTTAAAGAGTACCTTTCAGCATTTCATATAATACTGGTTTGGTATTGATGAACTCCTTTAACTTCTTCTTATCTGTGAAGCTCTTTATCTGCCCTTCAATTCTGAATGATAGTTTTGCTGGATAGAGTATTCTTGGTTGTAGGTTCTTGCTATTCATCACTCTGAATATTTCTTCCCATGCTTGTGTGGCCTGCATCGTTTCTGTTGAGAAATCAGCTGACAATCTTATGGGTATTCCCTTGTGGGTAATTAACTGTTTTTCTCTTGCTGCTTTTAATATTCCCTCTTTGTCTTTTGCCCTTGGTATTTTAATTATGATGTGTCTGGGTGTGGTCCTCTTTGGATTCCTTTTATTTGGGGTTCTGTATGCTTCCTGGACTTATAAGTCTATTTCTTTCACCAAATGTGGGAAGTTTTCAGTCATTATTTCTTCAAACAGGTTTTCAATATCTCGTTCTCTCTCTTCTTCTGGCAGCCCCATAATTCTGATGTTGGTATGCTTGAAGTTGTCCCAGAGGCTCCTTACATTATCCTCACAGTTTTGGATTCTTTTTTCTTCTTGCTTTTCCAAGTGAGTGTTTTCTGCTTCTTTATATTTCAAATTTTTGACTTGATTCTTGCCTTCCTCTAGTCTACTGTTAGGTCTCTATATAATATTTTTTATTTCGGTCAATGTATGTTTAATTTCTAGTTGGTCCTTTTTCATCTTCTCTTGAGTCTCGCTAACTTTATCCATCTTTTCTAGGAAATTCTTGAAAAAAACCTTCTAACCATGGTTTTGAACTCTATATCCAGACGTTTGTTTTCCTCCATTTCTTTTGTTTGTGATCTGTTCCTATGTTTCCGCATTTTCACTATGCCGGGAGAACTTCCGTGTTGGATTCAGCCTTATATACAAGACTTGCAAAACTGCAAAATCCTTTCTGTTGAGCTAGGATGGATGGAGTCTCAGAGAACCTTGGCTTTCAGTCAGTCCTGCCCTTCATGGACTCTGGGTCTGAAGTGTCTTTCGGTAATCACTGGAGCCATCTTGTACATGTGCCTTTAGACCACTGCCTTTCCAACTCATTTCTCTCATGACTAAAAGCAAAAGTCAAGATTCTTTTGAAAAATTATATCATTCTGCTGATGTGTACCCATAAAGAAGGTAATTGTAAAAATATGAAATAAAAGTATAATTTAAAATTTTTAAGTTTTCTCTGTTCCATCTAAAATTATCTATCTTACTACCAGTAAGATCCATCTTCCCTATTACTTTTTAAAATGGTTTTTCATCATGAAATACCACCATACCAGAATTTATGATAATGCTCTGCTTTTTATTTTTTCCATCAAACCTTAACCCCTATCTGTCTTTCAAAGTTTCCCATACTTTGACTTCACCCACTTTTCCAGTTACATTTTGCCTCTGCCTCCTTAACTAGATGCAAATGCTTTATTCAAAAATGATTTGTTCACTTAAGTCTTCCTACACATCTTTCTCACTCTCATGGACAGGACTTGTCCACACTGTTTACCTTAAACTGACTGAAATAATTAAATCATAACATTGCATTTCTTAAGCAAGTAAGATTTTCTTGTTTTTATTGCTATATATTAAAAATACTTTTTAAATATTTAATTTATATTCAGTAAGAATCTCAAGGTACATCACCATCACTTTCATCAATTATATCAATTTAATATTTTTCATTTGATTTTGTACTATATGTCAGGATTCTGAACACTGGCAGCTAGAAGGAAGGAACTTTTACATGGAATCATTTTTCAGTTTAACCAAAAGCCTACTTTGTGCAAGACTTAGTATGTCACATATCTCCTTTGTGATGGGTAGTTTTTGTAGTCCCTGCCAAAGAAGTTTCTGATCAACTCCTCAAAGTAACAGGTTGTTAATTTAAAAAATTTATCCTGCATTTTTTATATGTTAGAGGCTAGAAATATGGGAGGAAAGAAGAAAACCATGGTTCTTACCCTTATGACTTATATATTGAGTTTAAAATATGATGGGAAATTTCAACCAGTGAGGATGGTAATTAAAATAATGAACATTACTTAGCATTTATTATGCATTTATTAACTTATTTAGCTTTTATTAAAGATATGGTCATTCATCCCTGTCCATATCTTTGTAATGCAAGTACTATGCTTACCTATTTTGTAGAAGATCACTGATGCTTAGAAAATTTAAATGTTTTATTTTCATAGCTCATGTCAAATATTTAAGAATTTTTAGCAAATCTGTGTCTTGAGTCTAAATCCAAATCCTACGCTCTAAAACTTTCTTGTTTTGTATCCCAATAGTAAGTCCAGGATAGCTCACCTAGTCACAAAAGTACCTGCTTATTAGAGGATTCTTTGATTCTGTATAGAGCACAAGACCAAAATTTAATACAGACTTGAGGTAAATGAAGTAATGAAAACAAAATTTATGTCATCAGAGCTACAGAGAGGGAGTGACTAAGTCAATAGCAGGGGCAAGCAATGCCAGCACGTAACTGGGGTGTATATAAATATGTAAAGCAGGCCACCCAAGTGCTGAGTCAAAACCAGGTTGACAGCTTGGCTGGTATTCAGCTGACAGATCTGTTGACAAGAGTGTTGTGATGGCTTTTGCATAGCTACACCACTTTAAGGTAGCAGCTCAGAGTCATCCCTTTGACCTTTCCCATTGTAATTCCTCTCAATAAAGCGCTCCCTGCAACACTGGAAAATTAACCAAGCTTTAGCAGAATCTTCTTCTGTTCTTTATTAAATAGAATTAGAAATTTTGAAAAGTCACTATCCTCTGTAAAAAAATGGCCTTTCCTTTAATTTCATACCTGAAATTTCTTACATGAGGTTGAGGATTTTCTCATTTTTAGGTTCCATCAACCATTTTAGTGATGGTTCCAACTATCGATTCTGCTCACTAATATGGTGTCAGATGGATATATTGGTTTAGTGAAATGAACCAGTTTTCTCTTAACCCTTTCGTTTGAGGATATCATAGGTACTGCTAATATTTATCAGATCATCCATAACGAAAAGTCACTCTCATTTCTATGGCACGTCATGTTCACTTCAAAGTGCTTTCACAGACATCATGACCTTTCCTCTTAGGGATTGAGAGGTAAAATGGAATCATAATGGATTGAATGCTCATGTTAGGGCTAACCAATGGACATTCCAGAGCCACCTCCACTAATTATTAGCTGTGTGCCCCTAGCAAAGTTCTTTATCATTAATTCTACAAAATGGGGTCATTCGTTTCTGCCCACCTCATATGGTGTCATGAAGACCAAAGATGTTCATGAAGCACATTTGTGTAGCACAGTACTCAGACATGGGCCTTGAAGTCCAAATTGTTTAGGTTTTGGTTCCTAGCTCCATTATAATATTTATATCCATAGAAAAGTTAATTACTCTCATCCACATTTCCCTTCATGTGAAGTAGAGTTAATGTTAATAGTAACTCTATTATCTCATTTTCAAATGAACTTGGGTGGGAGACCAGCTGCCTCGATCTATCTGTTTCATTTAATGGCTTTGCATTCAAAATGCTTTGAGTGGTTAGGAAGGCCTACACACCAGGCTCTGCCTACCTCCTATGTTTCTTTCTTTCTTTCTTTTTTTAATACATTTTATTGATTTTTTTCAGAGTGGAAGGGAGAGGGATAGAAAGTCAGAAACATCAATGAGAGAGAGAGAGAGACATCGATCAGCCACCTCCTGCATGCCTCACACTGGAGATGTGCCCACAACTAAGGTACATGCCCCAGACCAGAATCGAACCTGGGACCTTTCAGTCCGTACTCCAACGCTCTATCCACTGAGCCAAACTGGTTCCGGCCCTCCTATGTTTCCTTCATTCTCTTCAGTAAGTCTAGCTCCTTAACACTTGAGCTATTCCCCTGCCTGAAATATCTGTCAGATTTTACAGATCTCAGCCAAAAATTCATTTCCTCAGAGAAGACTTTTCTGTCCACCCTGATGAGGGCACACTTCATATCGGTGGATTCGACACAATTACAGTTAAGATTTAATTCTGTGAGTAAGCAGCTGTTGAGTTATTGCTCTCATAATCACCCAGGCACAAAGTCAGTGATTAAAAAATAGTTGTTACATGGCTGGGAGTGTTCTCTCTGTCTTCCAAACACTTGATTGGGTCTTGTGGAAATGGGGGTGCTTTTAAGATGCAATTAATATATGTTTGGCTAAGACTCATTGGTTAAGAATTTCTTGGCATAAATAAGGAGCTATTGGTCTGGAGGGGAGGGGAACTGAATGAGATCTGAGCCTTGGCTGGCATGGCACCAAACAACTTTACAGGGAGGCACCTTTTGGGGGACTAGGACATACCAGACCAGCATATCCTGATATTTAATTTTGTAAATATGTTGGAAATGACTGTACTTACACATGCTGAGTCACATAACTGAAATTTATAAGAACTACAAAGCATAAATCAATAACATGTTTATAATTTACAGTAAAAACTCTAGCTGTCAAGAGAACTATATCAAATTTTATGCCAAACTAATGGATTCTTTACCTGTAAAACACATAGGAAATTCTAGTATAAAAATATTTCTTGCCAAAACCGGTTTGGCTCAGTGGATAGAGCATCGGTCTGGGGACTGAAAGGTCCCAGGTTCCATTCCAGTCAAGGGCATGTACTTTGGTTGCAGGCACATCCCCAGTAGGGGACGTGCAAGAGGCAGCTGATTGATGTTTCTCTCTCATTGATGTTTCTAATTCTCTATCCCTCTCCCTTCCTCTCTGTAAAAAAATCAATAAAATATAAGGAAAAAAATATTTCTTGTTGTACAAAGATTTAAAAACACAGAGGAAGTATATGATTTGACAGAAACCATTACCTACACAATCACTCAAGTGCATAAGAAAATAACAGTCCGAGCACTTTTCATTTCAGTTTCACAAAAGCTTAATAAAATGGTACCAGTTGTATCCTTTCTTTATAGATCAGGAAACTAAAGTTTGGAAATATTGGGCAACTTGCCTCAAAATAACAATTCTCTAATCTCTGAAATCTTGACTTCAGATACCAAGCTCTTAATTTTTATGCTATAATATAGTATCTATTATGAACTAGCCAGACATTCAGAACACAAAGAATAATAAGGTTCCTGCCCAAATGGAACTTACAGACTAATGAAAAAGGCAGACACTCTATGCTTACTCACATTGTTATAAATCTTTAACTATAATCTTTAAGTGAATCCACAAATATGAAGTATACCCTCATCAGGATGGACAGAAAAGTCTTCTCTGAGGAAATGAATTTTTGGCTGAGATCTGTAAAATTTGACACATATAGGCAGGGAAATAGCTCAGTTGGCAAGGAGCTAGGCTTACTGAAAAGAATTAAAGAAACACAGAGCACTAACCAATTTGGCTCAGTGGATGGAGCGTTAGCCTACAGACTGGGAGATCCCAGGTTCAATTCCAGTCAAGGGCATGTACCTTGGTTGCAGGCACATCCCCAGTCGGGTGTGCAGGAGACAGCTGATCGATGTTTCTCTCTCATCGATGTTTCTAACTCTCTATCACTCTCCCTTTCTCTCTGTAAAAAATGAATAAAATATGTTAAAAAATTTTTAAGAAACACAGGGAGCCATGGAGTGATGGGCTTGAAGAGGTAGGCAGAGCCTGGTTTGTAGGCCTCCCTAATCACTCACAGCATTTTGAATGCAAAGCCATTAAAGAGTTTTAATCTCAAGAGTGCTTAAAACTGAATTAATTCAGTTATGTGATTTAAAACTGATAATATGTGCCTTGTTGAGAATAAATGAGATAGGTACAGGGAATCTAGTTCTAAGGTTGTTGTGGTCCAGCTAGAGATGAAGGCAGTTTAGGCAATTTGGAACCACAAAGTCAGCCATTGATGTTTTCTCAGTTCTACATTAAGGACTCAGTCCTCGTAGAGACAAGTGATGACTTTGTGCTGATATCAAGTCTCAAGAAAGTCACTGTGTTAATTACACATGTAAGTAACCATTGCTGCGTATTCAAACAATACTTAGATCCAGGAAGCTGTCAAGCTTGTAAATGATTTTAAATGTTAACATAATCATTTTGGTGACATTTTCTCTATCGGAAAATTTTAAATCATTAAGGAAAACTTTTAAATGACAGTTGACATTTGTTGTTGGAGTAGAGTCAATATAATAAGCTTTTCTTCCATATTTGCTGATCCTGAGAGCATTGATGGATATTGTGCTTTTGATAAAAGATTATAGCTAAATAGTTGTACCCATGTGTTTTTTGCTAGGTAGATATACAGAAAGCTGAATTGAGGAACAGAGGCCAAGCACTTTCAAAGATATGTTTGATGATTCAGGTAGTAGGAAGTTTGGTAGGCAGAGATATTCAATTCAAGTCAAATGTATGATATAAAATATGTCTTTGGGGTGAGTACTATATGAAGAAATAAAGAATCTGGTTGAAGAAATGTTTTAGGAGAAAAAAAAACAAAACAAGCACAAGACTGAAAGTATAACCACTAATCAAATGCAGCTATCAAGCACTTAAAATGTGATTAGTCCTAATGAATATGATGTAAGTATATCATAATCAGCACATTTCAAAGACTTAGTACAAAAAAAAAAGAAAATTCTCTCAATAATTATATTGATTACATGTTGAAATGATAGTATTTTGAATTTATTAGTTTAAATGAAATATAATAATAATTGATTTTACTTGTTTCTTTATACTTTTTAAAATGTGGCAATAAGTAAATTATATATGTAGTTTACATTACATTTTTATTGGACAGCACTGGTATAGAGAATCAAGAGTAAGGTTATTATTGCCTAAGAAATCTGTTTTTTGTAGAAAAACTTGAATAATTCTTCATTTATAAATTTTATTTTAATGTATGAAGAAATAAGAGAATATAGAGTGTATGGAAGATCAGGTTGTACCATAGTAGTCACATTTAAAGATAATTAGAAGGCTGAACAACAAAAAAAAAAGGTTAGACAGCATAAAAACAATTATTGAGTAGTAATTTTTGGTTTTGTATTGCTGTACAATGCGATGTAAGAATAATGGTAGACCTATTCCAATGAAATACAAAAACAAAATAAGATTGATTTTTCCTATGAATTTACTTTCCTCTATTAAATTTACTATTAAAAAAGTGTTAAGAAATAATGTCCTTTGAAACAAACAGAAAAGCAAATGTCCAGTAGAATTTATGGCTAAACATATTACCATTAATGGTAACAAACATTATTACTACTCTTCAGCAATTAAGCAATTTACTCTATTTGTAGAGTTGTTCATTCATTTGTTTATTAATTCACTCAGCAAACAGTTTTAATATTGATAAGGAGAGAGATAAAATCAAGATAATGTGATACTAAAACAAAGCCATCTACCCATTTTCAGGCATGCTGGGAAGATTTGAAGGTGCAGACAAATTAACTCTGGAAAGAAATGGGAGCATATATCAAAACAGCCATTGTTACCTCTTTACACATTCCAATCACCTGGTATTTACCTTTGCAAATTGATAAGACTGTATCTCAAATTAGATCCAACTTGAATTTCTGACTGTGTTCTGCGTGTGGTTTTTCAAAAAAGAATCTCTATTTAAATTTACCTCCTATAGGAATTCAAATACAAAATGAGCACAAGCAAATACCATGCCACCCATTAAGTAAGCAGTTAGGCAGTTAAACTGGCTTGGAGGAATGGATGGTATAAATTTCCTCCCATTGGATGGTATGGTCCTTCCTCTTCATTCTCACAAAGCTTTGACCTTTGCCACTGGTTATGTCCTGATCCTGCCACTCTGGGTTGTGGATGACATCACAAGCAATAACCACCACTTTTGGTAATAACTTCTCTTTAAATGTAAGTGATTTTTCTTTTGAGCATTTTGGTTTGGGGTGTATACATATTCAATTAGTTTATTATGGCCTCTTTTCAAAAACCTTCAATATTTCATTCATTTATGATGGATAGAATTTTTTATTTGTCATTTCTCTCTTCTACTTCTTTATCATAGCTGTACTGTGTTTGAAGATGGGTCTAGTATAGTGGAGCTGAAACTGAGATGCATTGATACCAACCCTAAAGAGAACATGCTCCACTCTAATAGGTAATCTCAAAAACAAGACTGTTTCTTATAGATAGCATGAACATTGACAACTTTGATTTATGGGTAAAGAAATAAAAATTTGAAATATAATTTAAAGTGCCTTGCTAATCCAGTGGTCGGCAAACTCATTAGTCAACAGAGCCAAATATCAACAGTACAATGATTGAAATTTCTTTTGAGAGCCAAATTTTTTTTAAACTTAAACTTCTTCTAATGCCACTTCTTCAAAATAGACTCACCCTGGCAGTGGTATTTTGTGGAAGAACCCCACTCAAGGGGCCAAAAAACCACATGGGGCTCACGAGCCACAGTTTGCTGACCACTGTGCTAATCAATCATTTTACACACACACACACACACACACACACACACACTTATGGCTTTATTGAATCCTGTTTGAATTTTACGATGCATAAAGAATTAGATAAATTATCTAGTTAGCTGGCAACAAATTCTGTGGTCCTGTTGAGACAAAGTCTTTTCCTCCAAGGCAAAATTTGTCTCATTTTGTAAGGTTTCAAATTATTTTTTTTCAAAATATTTAATTAGTTTCTATTTTGTTGGTTATGCCTAATTTTTTGTTTAAACTTTGAGTTGTGTACAAGGGAAAATTATGCCCCCTTTGAAACAGTCATGTGTTAATAAAAGGCAGTCTTTGGGGGAAAAGAAGCAAACAAACAGACAAAAAGATGACACTTAATAGCAAATATATTTTGAATTAGGACATTGGAAGAAAAATAAAAACTATTTTCCCAGATATTATGTTTAACCATGTGTTTTTAGCCATCTTGCTAATTAAATGGGCAGCCATCATTAAACAATTGCTGAGGCTGTGATATGATCCTTGGGTCAAGATATCAGAAATACCACAGAACTTCTGAAAAGCTGTCCCTTAATCTACATTTTGACCAACATTCCTTTCTTGCTCTAATACCATCTATCTTTATGAAAAACAAACAACAAAAACAAAGCCAAAAAATGGGAAATTAGAGCTTCTAGAAAATAGGATGCATCATTTGATATTTCACAGAGCCAAGGAAGACGTTTCAATGAATTTTATTTTAATTAATTTCAATATATTAAATCATTACTAAAGTATCATGCTTATATTATAAGAAGAATGATGTAAACATTGTGGAAAATTAGCTTTATTTATTGATATAGCCTTGTATCTGTCAAATAAAAGAATTGGAAGAATTCTCCAGATTATTTAAATAATCCTCAGATAATCTTCAGAATTGAGGAAGGTATATAAAGAGGCAATAGTGTTGAAATTCTTCTGAGATTTAAACTGATCTACAATTTGTAAAAACCTGAGCAGTTTATTATATTCATGCTATTTCCACATTAAGTCATAGCAACAAATCAACATTAATAATAATAATAATAATAATAATAATAATAAATAATGTGCTTCCTAGAACTCTCCAAAGAATCCATTGAAGTTTTGTTGGCAAGGGTCATTTTAAAGTCATAATCCCTGAGAGATTCCAGACAAGTCTACACACTTCTGCCATTGTATTGTCCACAATGGCAAAGCATTGATGAAGGTTGAGTCCTTCATCAAATACTGAGTATGGGCTGGTACATAATCTTCCCACTTAGTCCATAATCTTTTACACCACATTTGTTTAAATTTGTTTAAATGGCATAAAATTTCTCACACAGTGGAACAGATCTTAGGATTTGGACAAATATTAATAAATCTTTTTTTGAAAGTATTTGAGAATAAGTCCAAACTAATAAAATTAAAACACCTGTATCATGCTCAGTAGCAACTTAAGCCTTCTTCCTGTTGGAAAATGAACAAAATTTAATGATTGTGTGAACTCTACAGGCAGGCATGCAAAGTGAAGTAAAAAATTAAATCACATACCCCTCCATTATCCATATTTCAGATGGGGCATAAAGCTAAATTGTCTTTATTCTCCTCAGGTCTCCAACTCTACCTGTTTAAGGCAGAGTCTAACTGATGTGTAGGTTAGCTCCCACAATGATCACTGCCAAGGTTGGCAGCAGGTTGAATCCTTTTAGCAACCTGGGTTTGTTTTCTCTGCCACAAGGCTAATTCCAAACTTTTCCTGAACTCAAGAGTTGGGAGTCAGGATGGCCTCACCTTGTCAGCTTAGGTACAATCAATCATATCCCTCCCTGCACACTAGATCAGTTATTTCAACTTTTTCATCTCATGGCACACATAAACTAATTACTAAAATTCTGTGACACAACCAAAAATATATTTTTTCCCAGTCTGACAAAAAATAAGTATAGTTTTTATTTATTAACAAAAAATGTATTAGTAATAACTTGCTCTTTCTGCTTCAGAGTGACTAAAAAATCAGGTGCCTATACATGTATACTATATGGATCTCTAGTACCAAGAATTAACCAATCAGAGACAACCTTATTATGTGACATGACCAATAAGATGCAACTTTGTTATATGACCTAAATATTTATGTTTCAAGATAGGGCATTCATACCAGATAGCTATTGTTGTGTACATGGCTGTTGTCCTTTTTTAATTTGACAATGTATGAAAAGTGAGGTCAGTGTCCTGACTGACTAGTGAGGTATTGTGTATTTTAAAAATTCTTGAGGCACACAAGTTGAAAATCACTGCACTAGATGGTTGACATCAGTACTGTCACATACAGTTGACCCTTGAACAATAAGGGAGTTAGGGGTGCTGAACCCTTACCTAGTCAAAAATCTATCATTTGACTCCCCAAAAACTTAACTACTAATAGTCTACTGATGAAGGAAACCTTATTGATAATATAAACATTGATTAGTACATATTTTGCACATTAGAGCCATTATATATTATATTTTTACTATAAAGTAAGCTAGAGAAAAGAAAATGTTATTAAGAAAGAGAAAATGCATTTATAATATTTATTGAAAAATATCCGCATATAGGTGGACCCACCTAGTTCAAACCCATGTTGTTCACAGGTCAACTATATATTGCGTCATTTGATCCTCACAGTAATGTTGAGGGGTTGAGGAGGTAGTTATTATTATGTCTGATTTTATATATTAGGATCCTGAATATATTTTACTTCCCCATTTGACTCATTGGTTTCAAAAGGTAGCTGAACCCTCCCAGCAGCAATAGACACTCAATGGAAATATGAGGATTCAGTCAAACTGGTTATTTGGCATCATACAGACCATTATTTCCCAATCCACAAGTGCATTGTGGCATTTGGTGAGTTGAGAAGACGCCCTGGGTGTGTATCATAGTCCAAGGTTTCCCCATTTCCCCAGGTTTCCTGTCTCGCATCTGTCTAGCTTCTATCACTGCAATCATATCTCATTCTTCAGCCTGATGTCACATGCCAAAGAGCCGAAGTTCCTAATCCATAAGAGGCCTCAGTAGCAGGTAAAATCAAGATTTATCACAACCAGGAGGCAGTTGGCTTGAAAATCAGGTTTTTTAAGGGTTCTTTAGTGGGACTGCTTGCGTTCTTGTAGTTCTGTCACCTGTTGGCCCTGTGACCTTGAGCAGATCTTAAATTTCTTTCAGCCTTTGTTTTTTTCATTGATAAAATGAGGATAATAACGGTAGCTACCTCATGGAGTTTCTTTGAGGTTTAAATAACAAATGAGAAGTGATTAAAACAGTGCCTGGCACAGGCCAAACATTCAATAGATATTAGCTATTATTCATTTCAAAAATGTTTTAAATTATATACCATTTACAGATATAAAATTGTATTAACCAGATAGCAAGTGTATGGAAAGTTATTTAATTTTAAAAGTAAATTCTGAATTTCTAGAAGTCGGTCATTAATTTGTTATAGCCAAAGCTCTCTGCTATGTCTCTCTCACTCATTCTTACACTAAGCGGTGGAAGAGCTTACACTGTGCTTAGTGTTTTATATGTCACTTAATCCTCTCTCTAACCCTGTAATCTTCCTTATAGTCATGTAACATTATTATCCTCCCTCTACCATCAAAGAAACCAAGAGACAAAACCACTAAAAATAACTTGCCCAAGGTTAGGAATCTTGTGTGTAGTGAGACTGGACTTCAATCTCAAGCTGTTAAAACTCTCATATAATGAGTGCTTACACTGAGATGATGTAGTCCTATTTTGAAAAGACATGCTTTAAACAATGCCAAGAGGATAAATTGCACATTTATTTAAAGTTTGCCATTGGGTGTCCACAAGAGAAATAGTCACACCAATAGAAACTTATTGCCAGCTTGTTTGTTTGGTTGGCGCTTCAGTTCTTGTTTGTTTTATGGAATGCTGAGCTAGACTACAGGTTATTTCCACTTTTAGCTTTGACAGCGTGTGGAAATATGTCCTCTGAGTCTCTAGATGTTCTGGCAAATCACAGATGAACGAAGATTTAAAATAATTGAAACATTTTTCATTAAAATAAAAGATAAAAATAAGTCTTCACACTAGACTAAATTCATTTTATTTTCAGAAGTGGGCTATTTCAAGGTAGTTTTTGTGTGGAAAAAAAAAACTAGTTTAATAGTGCTCAGAGTTAGGTCACTGTACTTGTTCTCTTCCACACTTTCTCAGCTTTCTCAGGATGTTAGTCACATTTTTATTAGGGTATCATTTTCCTTTCATTAAAAAACTCTGATGTATAAAATTAATCTGTAATTATTAAATGTTTCATATCAGGCATTCCAATGATGTGGCTGTTTTTAACAACAACCTGTTTGATTTGTGGAACTTTAAATGCTGATAAAATCTTTAATTTGGAGAGAGAAGCGAATCCTGAAGTATGGATGAATACTGTAAGTCATGAAAAATTCCAAAGAACACCAAATAAAGCAGAAAATAGGTTATGAAATTATTAGAAGTCCTGTTAGAGCTGAAAATCTCTGATTAAAAAAAGATAAAACAGGATATTTTTAAAAATATTTTTTAATTAATTTCAGAGAGGAAGGGAGAGGGAGAGAGATAGAAATATCAATGATGAGAGCAAATCATTGATTTGCTGCCTCCTTCATGCCCCCTACTGGGAACTAAGCCTGCAACCCAGGCAAGTACCCTTGACTGGAATCAAATTCAGGTCCCATCAGTCCACAGGCCAATTCTCTATCCACTGAGCCAAACTAGCTAGGGCTAAAACAGGTGATTTAATATTTCTCCAAAAATCAAGCTAGGTTGGCCTACGCTTGGCTGAATAAATAATACTTTCTAGTCATGCAAAGCAGAGCTGTATTTTTACAGACAACTTATATTTTTAATAATATCAAAAATTTATATTTTAAGACACCTGGATGATATTTATAACTGCCCTCTATTGGGCTATGATCTTACTATCTTTAAACCAAGAAGGAACTCTAAGACAATTGACTTGAGAATATAGTTTGTCAAAAGAATGGGTCAATGCTGAATATTATCTCCCCCACTAAAGAAATGTCAATAGTAGACTTTTTCTAATATTCTACTTATTTTTATCAATACTTTATTTAATAAATTAATTTTATAGTTACCTAGGGCTATAGATTACAGATAATTCACCCTGATAAACTTACAACAAATACTTAGTACTAGTTTCTTTTGACAACCATTCTAGAATATGGATCTAATGCCTGTGTTTTCACTGTTCAGAGTGAAGTCATCGCCTATAATGGCTACCCCAGTGAAGAATATGAAGTTGTCACTCAAGATGGGTACATCCTCAGCATCAACAGAATCCCTCACGGGCGAAGAGATACTGGGAGTGCAGGTACGAGCTGTGCCCCTCCTGATAAAGATTGAATATGACTAAAATTCAGTGCTGGCTTTTCTTTAAGAGAGTGACAGATATATCAAACATTTTTTGAATTTTGCATTAGTCTTTAAATGGTTAGCAGAGAGTCTCATTCTTTTCTAATTCTCAGAAGGTTGCCAAGAACCTAAAAATACAAAGGGCGAGACTGATCTTATTGATAGCAACTAGACTTGCTTGTTAGGGTGTAAAGCCAAAGGTGGAACCCATGATTTGTAAGCTCATTACTGATTTTCTAGGTGATAAATTTCTGTATTCCAAGAAAGTGGATTTCCTCACTGTTGGAAAGGGATTTGCTGTGTTGTATAAAGTTGGTTGTGGGGTGCCCCAAAAGAGTATCTCTGGCCCTCACTAGAATCAATAGACCACTGTCTTCATGAAAGAAGTTTAACTTAAATGATTGGCATTTCTGAAACTTCTTCCAGGAAAGAAAACTTTAACATTCATACATGCTCTGATCTAAGAGACTGATGGTTTGTGGGATAAAAGAGCATGGTGTTAATATGGCCTCATTCTAGAATGAGGAGCCAGCTGTGCACAAGCAGAGGGCGAACTAAAACTGTAAAACCTCTGAAGAGGGAGAGAGAAGAGCAAACAAAATCTCTGCAAAACATCTCTGCATCATCTCTCCATCCATCCACATTCAGAGTCAGCTATAATCATGTTGTTAGACACTTTCTCCCTCTCAGAAAGAAATTTGTAATTCACGAGTTTTTTAAAAGTGGGGGGAGTGTGATGTAAGTGGGATTATCTGACAAAATATGAGACACCTAGTTAAAGTTGAATTTTATAAACAACAAGCAGGCTTTCATATATGTCTCACTTGAGTATATAGAACACAGGTGAAAAAGTTATTCATTGTTTTATTCAAATTTACTAGGGCCTCCAGGTCTTTTTCTTTTATCACTTTTGTTAGTTTTTGGCTAAATCTGGCAACCAAATCTCCCTCAGGAGTGGGGAAGAGGGGACTATGAAATACAAAAGGTTTTGCTTCAGGAGGGATAATTTGGGAAGATTTGGAATTAAACGTCATTTATCGGGCATATTGTTCCTAGCAAACCTATGAGGTCAATACTATTAATCATTATTTTACCAATGATGAAACTGAGGCAAGCAGAATATGAAATAGACTTGAAGTCACACAAATAGCAAGTGACAGAACCAGGACCACCTGACTCCAGAGCCTGTGCTCCTAACAATTAAATTATAGGCCTTTGGAAACATGTCACCGTGGTCCTTCTCATCTCCCCCAATGAATACTCTATGTATTGGCAATTTGAGAGTTGACAGTGGTGGGGGTGGGAGGGGTGAGCTAATTTTACTATTATAATTTTCAAATGTTCTCCCATGGGTGGAGGCCGGTGCTTGGTTAGAAGCTTGGTAAGAAATTAGTGATTGTCCATTTACACTCACCCCCTTTTCCTCCCTAAAGGAAGGACTGGAAGAGACATAGGACTCCATTAAATGTGATCACTTCCATGTCACTGTAAACCACACCCAGAAGTTACGTAAATATGAAATCATAGAGCATAGCAGTTACAAGCACAAGCTTTGGCATGAAATAGAATCCGGCTTGAGTCCTGACTCAGTACCTTGTTAGCTGGGTTACCCCATGGGGAAGTTACTTAATTATCTTAAGTCTTAGTTTCCACACCTGTGCAATGAGGATCCTCAAAATAGTAATTTATAGATCTATTATAAGAATTTAATAGACTCAAGCCTCTCAGTCAATGGCCATAATACCAGGTATAAAGTATTTGCTCAAGAAATTTGCTTTGTGATCATAAAGTTCTAGTGACAGGGAAAAAGTGAATGGTGTTTTTGGGTTTTGCTTTTTCTAGTGTGGTGTGTGTGTGTGCGCGCACATGCACATTTCTATCATGTTCCTGAAATGCTTTATTTATCATAAATTATTTTCTCATTATCTACCCATCACTGTTCTCTCTCTTTCCCTCCCTTGCTTCAGGTCCCCGGCCAGTAGTGTACATGCAGCATGCCCTGTTTATAGACAATTCCTCCTGGCTTAAGAATTATGCCAATGGAAGCCTTGGATTCATTCTCGCAGATGCAGGTTACGATGTCTGGATGGGGAACAGTCGGGGGAACCTTTGGTCACGAAAACACAAAACACTGTCGGTGACTGAAGAAGAATTCTGGGCCTTTAGGTAAACTGTGTCAAGTTTGAGACAATTTTGAATATAATAGTGTGAATAATATTAACAATAATCTATGACCTTTGAAGTCACAGTTACTTGTAGTTCCTACAAACATCTCAAAAGTCAGAGACAGCAAGAACTTTTGATTTCCACTGGTTCTCCCATAATCAAATTATATCATTTTAATAAGATTATTTTAACATCCAATGCTATACATTAAAGGTATGTCTCCAAGGGCAGCACAGGAATTCTCATGACCAATGTATGCAGTTAATCCATATTTATTTCGTACCTAAGATATGCACTATTCTAGGTTCTGAGCATTCATAAGGGAACAATGTCCCTGCCCTCACAAATCTTCTATTCATTTGAGTGCTGCTAATGCAAGTCCTTTCTCTTAGACAGCCAATCAGTTTCACAACGATATGACCTAGATTTTTTTAGAGAAACTATGGTTGAATTTTATAGAATATTATTTTTTTTGTTTTGTTTTTAAATATATTTTTATGAATTTCTGAGAGGAAGGGAGAGAGAGATAGAAAGAGAGAAACATCAATGATGACAGAAATCATCGATTCACTGCCTTCTCCCTACAACTCAGGCATGTGTCCTGACCACTGGGAATTGAACTGTAACCCCCAGGTTCATAGGTTAACGTTCAACCACTGAGCCAGGCAGGCCAGGCTAGAATACCATTTCAGAAAATTTTAATTTGAGGTCTTTAAAACTTTGTTATTGGGCAATAGAGAAGAATCTTTTGATATGATGAGTATTTTAAAAGAAAGTGTTTCTGGGGTCACTAGAGGACAAGCTGGTACCCACAGTAAGCTTTCCTTCACGGACCTAAGCTCACTGTCATATTCAAAGTAATAAAATATTCAGAATCCACTGACAGGTTGAGAAGAAAGGAAGGATAGAATAAATTGTTAGAGTCAGAGCTTTTGATCAGAGTGGCGAACATTGAGAAATATTTTGTGTCACTAGTCCTTGGCTGGGAGCTAGGATCTTGTTTACTGTAAGGTATCACAACTCCCATACTTGGGAGTATCAACCTATATATTTCCTCACATTTGTTTATTAAAACAGTCTTCTAAATCATGGAGTACCTGACTCAACTAAATGTTATGTACCAATTGTTCTCCTGTACCAATAATAGCTGAACTGGTACTGTAAAATTTTGGTATATGTTGAATATATATTCCTATATATAGGCAGAAATGTTAATAACAACAACAACTAATTGCAGCCAAGTCATTTCTTTAATACTATCCAACCTTTATGACTTCCTTATAGCAGGTGCTATCATGTTCATTTCATAGATAAGAAAACTCAAGTTTAGAGAATTTAAGTAACTGATCAAAAGCTAGTACATGCTATAATCATGATTTACAACCAATTCTGTTTCCAAAATGGGGCATTCAAATGGCCTAAGAGTCTTAAGTTCCCTGGAGGAGGGGTGTCTAAAGGAGTGGCATGGGGTCTAGATTGGGGGGTAGGGGAAGGAGAAATGATAAGACTGAACTTCAGATACTATACACAGTCTTTAAACCATTCCTTTTATTAGAAAGTAATCCATGTGAATGCAGTGAACTAAAGCTGCAATAGCCTACATGTAACTGGATAAATAATGAAATATACACCAAATAAGTGTAAAAAATGTGATCAAATGCTCGGAATTTTCAAACTTAGTTAGGAGTATTTATAAGACCCTGTTTTATTTTGCAGTTTTGATGAAATGGCCAAATATGATCTCCCGAGCATAATAGACTTCATTGTAAATAAAACTGGGCAGGAGAAGTTGTATTTTGTTGGACATTCACTTGGCACTACAATAGGTATGTTTACAAAGGTCAATGTTTTACAAGGATCAGAGTCTTGTAAGAGTTCACCTTTAAACTGGAACAGAATTACTGCCATTAATAATGTCCTTAATTCTCTGTCCTGTTCTTAGCACATAATCTTAGTGCCCTAAGTTGCTATAAACCTAAATTTCAGAGACTGTACATAGGCCAAATATTCCTTTTATTTCTGATCATAACTACACATTTGTAATGGTGATGTAATTTCTCAGAATATTATTACCCCAAATCCAAAGAAGTATCCAAAGAATAAGTTTCTAGACTCCTTCTGAGCTGAAAACGTAAAGCCTAATGACATAAAATAATCCCTGAAGAATATAATCATACCTTCCTCACAACCCACATGAGATTTAAAAAAATAAAAGGGAGGAGCTTATATTTATATTTGAACAAATTGAAAAGATATTATCAGTTTTTGAGTTGGAATTCAAAAAGCTTACTCTAATAAATCAAGTGGGCTTATCTACTTAGTGTATAATATAATATGGAATATCAATTAAATGTAAGAACTATGTAGATTTTTTTTAAAATCCAGGGAACTTCTCTTTGAAAACATGCTTTTTAATAATTTTCTATCCTATTTTTGGGATAGGAGGGATCAATAACCTAGTTCCAAATAAAAATGTAGAGGAATCTATACAGTTTAAAATGTTAATTTTCTAGTGATCTTCCACTGAAGCTTTCTATTTTAAGAGATCAAGGTATGTTAAAACTACTTAAGTATGGGTGAAACTATGCAAGGGACAGTAAAGATTTTACAGTAGTCTCCATTATTTTCAACAGAAAATATATATTTATCAGTGCTTTATATTGATCAGCAGCTTACAAGCTTAGAACAGGCAGTGAGCATCAGAGGGTATATATAAGGGTATCAAAGAACTAATTGGAGACTCGCTTCCCCCTCCCCCAATGCCACTAACAATAAATAATTATACTATCAAAGCTAACATTTATTAGCATTTACTGGGTTTAGGATCCTGTGTATAGGAACTTTCCCAAAATATATCCCTTTCAGATTTTCTATTATTATTTCTATCTCCCAGAAGAGGAAACATAAATTCAAAGAAATTAAGTGGATTGCTCGAGGTCTCTGAGCATGTAGGAGGCAGAGCACAGATTCAAACCATGTAGGTTAGACTTCATCCATGAGGTGCTTAGGCTTTCGATGGAGCAGGAATGACTTGAATGGAGTCTAGACAAGTGAGTAGGATTTTTATAGGATACTAGAGGCCCAATGCACAGAATTTGTGCACAAGAGAAGAGAGGCAATGTGTGTCCCTCAGCCCACCCTGCACCTTCTCCAATCCGGTACCTCTCAAAGGATGTCTGACTGCCCATTTAGGCCCAATCCCATCCCTTTCACAAACCAGGACTGCTGGCTCCCAACTGCTTGCCTGCTTGCCTGCCTGATTACCCCTAAAAAAATTGTATCCTCTGAATGCAATGCAAATCACTGATGATCAAAATCATCACAAAGAAGGCCTTTCTAAACAGTATCATCAGGTTAGGGGCAATCAGGCCAGCAGGGGAGGGCAGTTAGGGGCAATCAAGCCAGCAGGGGCGCAGTTAGGTGTTGAGCAGTTAGGTGCTGATCAACACCTAACTGCGCCCCTGCTGGCCTGATCAACACCTAACTGCTCCCCTGCTGGCCTGATTGCCCCTAACTGCTCTCCCCTGCTGGCCCGGTCACCCCTAACTTTCCTCCCTTGCCAGTCTGGTCACCCCCAACTGCCCTCCTCTGTAGGCCTGGTCTCCCCCGCCCTAACTGCCCTCCCTTGCAGGTCTGATCCCACCCCAATTGCCCTCCCTTGCAGGCCTGGTCAGCCCCAACTGTCCTCCCCTGCTGGCCATCTTGTGGTGGCCATCTTGTGTCCACATGGGGGTGGCTATCTTGTGTGTTGGAGTGATGGTCAATTTGCATTTTACCTCTTTATTAGATAGGATGCTCTTATATGTGCTCTTGAAAGAAAACAGAAATTTTGATCATCAGTGATCTGCATTGCATTCAGGATATACAATTTTTTAGTGAGTATTATTTGCATACTGCACAGAGCAATTTTTATTTTGTGGGAAAGGCCCACTGTTTGCAGGGTACTTAGCTACCAAGGTTCCAACTCATCTATAATAATAAAAGGGTAATATGCTAATTAGACCAGATGTCTTCCAGACATCATTCAGATATCCTTCCTGATGAAGCCAGGGTGGAAGGAAGCCAGCCAGTCCCAGGTGCCAGCGGGCAGCCAGTACCAGCAGCTGGGGGAAGGAAGGCCTATTCTTGCACAAATCAAATTTTTGTGCATCGGGCATCTAGTTACATGATAATAAGGCTCCCAAGTCAGTACGGTCAACAAAAATCCTACAGAAATCTTCTAGGGGGAAGCATTATGCCTATTTCAGAGTCTTTGTATCAACTGATACAAAGTCAGCTCTTTTTTTTTTTTTTTTTTTTTTTTTTTTCACAGGGAAATTTAAAAAAAAAAAAAGGGGGGAAAAAAAAAAATGATATAAAAAAACACACACACACACACACACACACACACACACACACTGAAGGGGGGCCAAGAAGGCTCCTTGGAGAATGAAAAAACACAGAAACTCCACAGAGCTTCTTCTGTGTAGTGCTGATCTCCTCATCCTCACAGGACTGGCAATGCTATTACTTAAAGATCAGAGCAAATGGACACATCTGGTTCTTCCTGGGACTACAGTGGACCGAGGGAAACAAATTCTGGAGGATTGGTAAATATCATGAGGCAGTGGGAGCAATGAAATCTCATTTCATTGTGAGAAAGAAAAGCTGGAATAACTCGATGATACTGCTTAGAAAAGCCTTCTTCGTGAGTCACCTCCCAGGAACTGATTCTTTACTTCTGGAAGCTCTGGACTCATTCTAACACCTCAGCATTGGGGGCAGAATAACACCATTGCCAGCAGTTCCTCCAGGCTTTGAAAGTGAGGTTGCCCACAGTCACTTGCCGCAGCTTATCCCTCACTTTCCCCAACCCAGTTACACTGTCCAGGATTTAAAAAAGAAAGGAAGGAAGGAAGGAAGGAAGGAAGGAAGGAAGGAAGGA
>JAAGEH010000426.1:3594276-3659587 GCA_011751065.1 Lasiurus cinereus | reverse complement strand
CCCCCCCCCCCCCCCAGTTAGGGTTGATCAGGCAGGCAGGCAGATAAACAGTTAGGAACCAGTGGTCCCAGATTGGAGAGGGTGCATGCTGGGCTGAGGGAAATTTCATGCACCGGGCCTCTAATTCATATATAAGAGGAGGCCCTGGTTTGTGGTGGAGTAATAAATATGGAAAACCATTGTTTGTTGAGCTAAGACAGTGGTCAGCCAACTGCCGCTCTGTTGACTAATGAGTTTGCTGACCACTGGGATATGGGCTTAATCATAAGGAACAACAGCCTGTAATTGTTGAAATTGAGAGTCTAGGTCAGTGGAGAGCAAACTCATTAGTCAACAGAGCGTCAAACCAAGGCTCGTGAGCCACAGTTTGCCAACCACTGAGCTAAGACAAGGAAGAATTCCATAGGGCCTAATGATTGGTTTGAAAATAGTTTGATTGTATTATCTACTTGAGCTCAAGTTATATAACTTCCCTTTTGTGTGGTTGATAGTTCTAGTGCAAAGCGTATTGGTATCAATGTTAGATATTTCCTACATTTGGACAGATTGAACAGACAAATTAGTTAAATTCAGAGATAGACACATCTATCACCAGTTTTGCATATCTCTTGCTTTGCCTACAAAGATTGAATCTGAGGCAAATATTGTCCCTGGCTTATCTGTTTCATATCCCCTACTGTCAGGTTTCCTGCCCCTGTAGTCCCATTCCCTGACCTTACCTGATAATATCTGTTACCCAGAGAGGCTCCAGTCCTCTTATCAGAGATTCCTCACTCAATCTTATTTTCCCAAGCCCTAGATGTTTTAACATGCCACCTCCCTTTCTGTCCAGTAGCACCCTGTCTTTGGTATATCATTCTCTACTTTTCAGCATAAGAGCCAGCTAATCTAGAAAAACATTCCTCGAAAAACAATGTGCAAATGGGTAATAAGGAAAATTCTACTTTTCCTTCTTATTCAAGGCAATATTTAATCTTAAGGAGAAATATTCTGCCTTTCTTGCCAATTAATGAGATATTAAAAATGAGGTCAATTACTGATTTACAGACTACAATGAGAGAATACAGAGAAGCTTCACCATGAAGAAGCCAATTTAGGGTTGACGGTCCTTACTGCAATCTCCTTATAAATTATGTCTAGAGATCTTCCCTGGGTGCAGATGGATTCATAAGTATTGTAGTTCCTTTGCCTAAATGACTTGGTCTCCTTGACTGCAACAGCAAATACAAAATGATTCTCAAGAATCCTCATTTCTGGGATGATGAGAATGTCAAAAAGTTTGGAAACAATTCTTGAAAAAAATCTTTTTTTTTTTATTTTTACAGAAATTTTTTGGTACCAAAGGTGTTTTTTTACAAGATAAGTCAGAGAAGCCAGCTTTTGTCACAATCTGCAACAATAAAATATTATGGGTGTTATGTCGTGAAATAATGGACTTATGGGCAGGAATGACCAGGAACAATCTGAATATGGTATGTATAAGGTATGGGACTATTGGATGTTTTGAAAAATTCCAGCTTTCTGTTGATTTAGTTTGATGTATCTAGTACTCTGCATAAATTAATATAGTATTCTAAGCCCTTAAATGCAGAGATTTGCTATACAGAGATTAGGAATTCAATAGACCATGAATGTGAAGACTGGGAGAAAGAATAAATAGGCGGCTTCAACCTTCCATCCCTGATCAAGTTTAGGAAAATGAATGTTCCACAATAGGCAGTAGTTTCACATGTTCATAATCAGCCACCACTTACTACAATGAGTTTGATCTTACAATTACTATAGTATATTAAAAGTAAAATCCTAGAATAAAACTAAAACTCATAGACACAGACCAACAACAAACAGCATGATGGGTACCAGAGGAAAGGGGGATGGAGGGGTAGTAAAGGGTAAAAGGGGTCAAATATATGGTGACAGAAGATGATTTGACTTTGGGTGGTGGCCACACAAAGCAGCATACAGGTCATGTATCATAGAAATGTATATTTGAAACCTATTTGACCCTATTATCCAATGTCACTTCAATAAATTTAATAAAAATTTTAAAAATAAAATACAATTCTGAAAAAGAATTGAAGCATATAAAAGCATTGAACTTATTTTGTGTGTGCCTTCACATGTTGGATGAGTCTGGCCTCAAATAAAACTCAATACTTAACTTAGAACTTAAAAAACAGAATGGAATGAAAAAGGAATCCCTCTTCTATGAAGAAGTAGCAGTCCTGTTCACCAACTCTTTTGTTTCCTGTTATTGAGAATTCAAGGAGAAGGAGTTGGCATCTGCAGAGGAGTGTGATTGGATAGTTACCTCTGTTATATTCCAAACGGCAGCCAAATGAGACTGTGACAGTAAAGCTAGTCCCAAACATTTGTCTATCAACCCACCCTACTCCTATTTGTTAAGAAGCTAAGTTGTGTTAGACCAAAACCATGAGGACCATTCTTCAAAGTCTACTTACTCAAAAGTAAAGATTTTTAATAGTTCTGTTGATTAGTTTTATGATATTCTCAGATACAACATTATGATTACTGTTGTATCTCTATAATGTCATCATTATAATGTTTACAAAGATTAAAGTACAGTGCACATAGAAATGATTGTTTATTAGCTTTTCTTTTATAATATTTTATTTTATCTTCACAAGAGCCCACCAAATTGGTAGCATGATTTTCATTTAAGAGATGACAGTACAGAAATTCAAATATGTTAAATAATTTGCCCAAAGTCACAAAGATTATAATTGACAGAGTTAGATCCTAAAGTCCAGGTATTTTTGATCTACTGATCTGCGATAGCATGTCTAGGCACGTGCACCTACCTCCACTTCCACTTGCACATTGCACCTTTCCTCCGTGCTTCTTCTACTTCAAAGTAAACAAATTACCTTATAGTTTCAGAGCTGATGCAGGTTTGTTCTCAAGCAATCCATGCCAATCTATGGTCAGCCCATAGTTCACTCATGTTCAAGTGTCTGACCAAAATTCAGATTTATCTAGAGGATTCACATAGATATTTTCAAAACCCCCAGTATTTGTTTCCTAAGTTTTGGCTGAATTGTTTTCTGTGTTTGAAAGGCATAGCTCATTTCTGCGGGTGATTCTTGCTATAACATGTGATTTATTTCCCTTCAGAGTCGGATGGATGTGTACATGTCACACTCTCCCACTGGATCGTCAATGCAGAACATCCTGCATATAAAGCAGGTAGTGACTCTGTCATGGGAAACCGGATCCAACCCTATTTTCATTATATGTGAAAGGATAGAGTTAACAGACCTCCTCTAAGAACCTTACCAGCTGGCTTCCATTTTGTTCTTGTCACCATCTTAAATGGTCTGATTTCCCTGGGTTTTGAGAGAAATGACAAAATATGGTGCAGAACAAGTAGGTAACATAAATAATCCCCATCTTAAATCTGAGCTTGTAAGAGAGGCCCTGAGCTAAAGCAAGAGGTAAGCTGGGAGAACCTCAGGAATCTGAGCCTTCCCCGGAGAGAGAAATATGACTTCTCCCTATTGAGTTTTGGTTTTCCATTAGCTTATCCTACAAACCATAGAAGATTCTCTCTCTCTCTCTCTCTCTCTCTCTCTCTCTCTCTCTCTCTCTCTCGTTTTTCACAGTAAAAATGTATTTCCATTTTTCTACTGGTCTAGAAGCCTTATTTTCTTTCCAATGTGCAGTGTTTTTCTAAGATTTGCTGTTAACATTAATGACTCTTATTCTGAATATTATATTACTAAAAAAAAACCATACATTTATTTCAGCTTTACCGATCTGATGAATTCAGAGCTTATGACTGGGGAAGTGAAGCTGAGAACATGCGTCACTACAATCAGGTGAGTTATTCAGAATGCCCCCAGAAAGGTGATTTTGAGACATTGTAAAAATAAATTATTTGAGAGTGAGAAGAATCTTGCTTGGCAATTGGTGGTATTCACATGGATAGATGGAGCTTTTTGAAAATTTTGTGATTGTAATATGTATTCATTGCGAAAAATCTAGGAAAAAGGGAAGCATATGCTAAGAAAATTCAATAATTTATAATCCCTCCACCCAGAGATAACTAAATATATCAATATTTTGTTGCATATATTCCAGTCTTCTCAGCATCACTGATCTTATACAACTTTTAGTATTTCTTTTATTTATGGTTATAGCAAGATATAACCAATGTTACTGAGTTGTTGTTTTTTAACATAATCTTAATGGCTGCATAATAATGAAAATTGTTTTTACAAAAATCTACACAAATTTACAGAGTAAATGAATACACATTTCTTGATAATAACAGCAAGAATTAGGATACAACATAAATGTTAAAAGAATATTATACACCATAAAGACTTGTCTCAAGGCATCTTTCTTCTTCTAACTTTACAAATCCAAATTTATAGATTCTTTGGCCCTCTTATACTTTAACCAATGTTGTGACCATAATTTCTTTTCTCAAAGTCAGGGGCTGGGCTTCTCTGTTTTAACTAAATCCATTAAATTAAAATTTCCCAATGTTTTCCAAGACTGACTTATTTAAAGCTATTCTTAGTGCAAACCCACATTCATTAGGTTGTTTCTGAGCATCAAAACAGTCATTTCTCAGTAATATATTGAATTGTTAGAGAAATGATTCTCCTAGCTTCTGAGACAACTAACTATAAGAGCTATGCATATTTTTATCTGCTTGATTATGGTGTTATCTACACACAATAAATTCACTGGTTCAATGAACTTTGACAAATATATTCATTTGTGTAACCATAACACAATCAAGATACTATAGAACATTTCCATTACCCAAAAACTTTTCTCCTACCACTCAAACTATGTATATTCACAAATGCTTAGAAGAGGGTCAGAAAAAAAACCACCTAACAAATGTTAAAGTTATTATCCTCAGAGAGGGAAGGAAAGAAAAGGTGAAGTAAATGGACATAATGGAGTAAAGGAGGCTCTATTTTGGATTTTACATACTTCTGCTATAATCCATTATTTTTATTAATCGGGTTATATATTGTTTATGTTTGTAATATCTATTTTTATTGATTTCAGAGAGGAAGTGAAAGGGGAGAGAGATAGAAACATTAGTTTGAGAGAGAATCATTGATTGGCTGCCTCTTGCATGCACCCCTCTGGGGATCAGGCCTATAACCTGGGCATGTGCCCTGATCAGGAATCTAACAGTGACCTCCTGGTTCATAGGTTAATGCTCAACTTCTAAATCATGCCAGCAGGGTTATACTGTTTACTTTAAAAACAAATGGAACAACATATATCACAAGTTCTTTTTTTCAGCTTTATTAAGTTTTTTTTCAGCTTTATTAATGTAAAATCAGCAAGTGAAATTTTAAGATTTAAGTGTACAACGTGATAAGTATATGATAGTATAAATGCCCTTAGAATTTATCCAGGCTGATCCTTTTTTATTTGATTTTAGGTAATTTTGAAACAGGAATTTTAGGGGTAAATAGGACAGGTTTAGGAAATTTTAGAAATTTTGGAAACTAAGGGGACCATGGAGGAAACACAGTGTTGCCGAGCAGCAGAAGGTATATTTCCATAGACTAGGAAAGCTGAAAAGGTACATTTCCATAGAATGAGAAAGCTGGGAACAGCAAAAGGTCTATATTTACAAAATAAAGAGAAGGAAGCCCTTCATCCAGAAGCAGAAGAAGAAAGCCCAGTGAGAATAGGAAAACAATAGGAACAGGACGGGTGGGTGGGGACTTCACATGTCCCATGTGAGGTTCAACCTTTGAGGCCAGGGGTTAGTATAGTAACCAGTCTAAGGAAAGAGTGGACAATCAGAGGGGATATTAAGGCACCAGGATCTGCAGCCTTTATAAGCCATTAGGGAAAGGGAACCCAGTGGGACTCTTTCTCCCTCCCTATGTGGGAATCTGTTCTGTGGGACTCTTTTCCTCTCCCCAGGTGGGAGTCTGTACTTGTTCTTCAATATATCTCCACCTTTGCTATACCACTTTCTGTCCATGGATTCATTCTTCGATTCCGGTGGACAAAGAATCCAGGTTCCAGTCCAAAAATTTCATTTCAATTTGAAGTCAGTTTTTATTACATTTTAATTTTATCAGTTTTCCCTCTTCTTAACTTTCCAGCACAGTCTCTATGCCTACTCTATGTTTTTTTGAGAATAAGAGGATTAACCCAAGCAAGCTCATGCCGGTAGGGATTACCTTCTCTTTTGTTCACCAATGTTTTCTCTCCTAGCAGAGTACCTGGCATTTACAGGGCCCTCAATATTTATTTGTTGCACAAATAAAATTTCTTAACCTCTCTCTTACCATCTGAAAATATCTGTCCTTTGATTCTAGCCTTCTTTTCTCTCTCAGAAAATGAAGATCCTCTTATTTTCCAAGTTCACCTGCATATGCCCTTGACCCTCATCTCTTTTCATCCCTTCTTCACTCTTACTCCTTTTATTCTCTTAAATGAGTTCCTATACCTCATGAAAAACAGTTACTTAGTTTCCTTGCAACTTACTCCCCTAACTTTGACTTTGTGATACAATGATCTCTGATTTTTTTCTCTTTCCCTTTTTGTTTGCTCTCTTTGTCCTAAACTGGCCATTCTCTGTTCTCCACCACTGTCCAACTGTCAGCATTTCCCCAAGATTCTTAACATCTACTATCCATACTAGTATCTCTCTTCCTTGGAAAATTTAGCCATCTCTAGAACTTTAACTATCTCCTTCTGTGGACCATCTGTATTGCTTGACTAGATTTTTTCAGGAACTATCCTTTCTTCAAGTCATTTCACAAACTCATGTTCATACAACCCTCTTAAGATAGAGCTCTGAGAAATGAACCTGCTTTGTCCCTAAAATTTCTGAAACATGTCCAAATACCCTAGCCTGGCATTTAGACCTTGACTGTTTATATCCTATTATATTCTTTCAAATATTTTCTTCTCTGGGTATACACTGGACAGCTTCCCATTCCTGACCATGGCATTCAGGCTCTTCCTGCCTCCTAGGAAGCCCTCCCCCACTCCTTTCTATCTGTCAAATTCCAACCTTACATCTAGAGTCATCTCAAATGACTTCTTTGTATATGAAGCCTCCAACTGGAAATAACTTCTTTGTCTTCACTTCCATTGTCTTTATAGTGTTTTATAGCATTTAATATACCCTATTTTGCATACAAATGTTTGTTTGGTTATATTACCTTGTTTCTTCAAACTCCTAAAGAAGCATTGCATGTTTCCTTCCTATTTCCCTCAGTGAACAATGAGTTGGTAGATATTGATTTGGTAGCCTCTCTACTTATTTGAATTCAGTTGTTTCTGTAAGGAGCTTCTTCTCATGAATGTCCTTTCTTTCTCCCCCATAGAGTCGTCCCCCACTGTATGACTTGACTGCCATGACAGTGCCTACTGCTATTTGGGTTGGTGGAAATGATGTCCTTGTAACACTCCAGGATGTGGCCAGGATACTCCCCCAAATCAGGAATCTCCATTACTTCCAGCTTTTGCCAGATTGGAACCACATTGATTTCATCTGGGGCCTTGATGCTGCTGAACGTGTATACAGTAAAATTGTAGACTTGATGAAGACATGTTCCTAACTACAATACATCCACTTTTCCATTAAAGCTTGCTTTCAACCCCAGGAGGCTTTAGGAAAAAGAATAATCAGCAGTGAGGTCTACTCCAGCGTCCTCCACATTGTTGATGTTGCTGAATGTTCCCTTGTCAAGGAGTCTCAAGGAGAATATCCCCCAACCAATGGATTCTACAGATTTTCCACTGGTGATTTTCATTCTTCATGAACAGGGAAGAATATCTTTCTCCCTGTTTTGCTGATTCACCCACATACAAAACCAAACAAGAGACAGAAAGGAAAATTTCTCAAGGCAAGCCTCATGTAGTGCTAAGCATGGGACAGAATGATCCCTAAACATCCCCATTCTTCCCTAATTGTAAGTAGGTTGGTGTTCTCCCAAACTGTAGTAATTCACATTCCTTGTGCCATGTTTGCATGCCACCTATGATACTGCTTATTTACAAGTCTCAAACTCAATTTGCTTATTTATATTTAAAAAAAAACTTTTTGGAGCTAGTACTATAAATGACAGGAAAAAGTATTATTTACCCCAACTTGAAGATAAACATAAACTGTAACAATGAAAAGCAGATAATTGATAATAAAATTCCTAGATGCCATGACTAGTCAAGGCCCCTGAATTTTAGAACTGTCTTCTTTTTGTTAAACGTGTCCTCTTGATTTGAAAGGGAGATTGGCAAGTCCTAGAAACAAAGACATAAACCAGAGTTTGGCTTTCTCCTTGCTCTCAGAAGGTTGAAAGAAATTTGACAGTTTTTGGTAGGAAGTATCATGACCCTCCAAAGATGTCCATGTCCTAACTCAAGAAATAAACCCTAACCCTTATATGACAAAAGAGACATTGCAGATATGTCTAAGTTAAGGTAGTTAAGAAACTTGAGGTGAGAAGTGGGCTCAAAGTAATTACAACGGTCCCCATAAGAGAGAGGCAGAAAAATCAAAGTCAGAAAATATGACAATAAAACAATAAGAAACTGGAGTGATGGCACTGAGTCAAGGAATGCAGGCCGCCTCTGGAATCTGGAAAAGGGGAGGAAACAGATTCTCCCAGAAGTTTTTATAAGAATGCAACCCTATCTTTGATTTCTGATCTTCAGAACCATAAGAGAATAAACTTATATAATTTTTAAACCACTAAGCTTCGGGTAATTTGTTACTGCAGCCATAGCAAACTGGTACAGGGACTAACTCTCATACTGTGTTATTCAATGTTCTTTAATACCATACTTGTGTATCGGTTAAAATATTTCATAGCCCCTGTGGTGCATCGCCTACACTTGGGGAAACACTGGCCAACAAATTCACAAGGTCATCATGGAAAATGGTATACCCATAGATTAAAGCTACTGCAGAAGGGTTTAGGCCCGAGGCAGTAAAGCTGGTTGCTCGGCTGATGGTTGATTATAGGGGAAGCTCTGTGTGGTCGGTGTCCTGCTTCCTCCTCTACCTTGACCTCCCTTTTATACTGTGGCATCTGAGCTGAGACACCATTCCTGAATCAGCTCTCCTTCTGCAAATGGACTCTGTGCTGAGGTAGGTCATAGCTATGGTTCTTTCTGCTCTTAAATTTCAGTGCTATTCCTTCAAATTAAAACAGGCTTGGAAATATTTTCTTACGTTAAAAAAGATTTATTTTGTTTTCGTCAATCGTTGTATTGTTGATATTTGTTTCTGTTGACTAATGAGTCAATTTAGAAAATAGAGAAACTGGCAAAGAAAATGATGAGCAATATCATCACTACTAAAAGGAAACTACTTAGTTAATGTTTTAATAGATTTCTCTGGTCCATTTCTGTTTATGTCTGTTTATAACTTTAAAATATTCAATTAATGCTATTTAGTAACCTTCATTTCCCCATTAAAATATATTATGAATACTTTTGCTTTGCCTACCACAAATGTCTAGATTTGTATTGAGTGAATATATTTGTAATGAATGAATAGTGCTCTGTTGTAAGAATGAACTAGAATTTATCAAACCACTTCATTCTCATGGCTATTCCCTGTCGTGTCCAATTTTTCACTCTGATCTTTTTGTTCACCACAGATGGCTCCTAGACATAAGTTTCTGAATTTATATTTATTTTTCATACATGCCAAATTCCCATCTTTCAGTTTACATTGAAAAAAAAAAGGACATTTTTAAAGGGAACTAATTGTAAACTCGAGTGAATAAAAAATAAGAGAAATAAGTGGTAATCTTTTTTGGGAAAAAAAGCGAGAAGAATATTTTTATTTCATATTTCATGTGATAAGCAAGAGAAAATGCCTGCCTTCCCCTTGACTTGCTCATCTGTTGGAGAAAGAAGAGGCATAAAGAGATGGTCTGGAATCAGACTAACTTCTTTTTTTTTATTTTATTAATTTTTATTAATTTTTTATACATATCTCCCCATTGCCCCCCTCCCTCCCAGGCGTACCCCGACCCCCCAGTGTCTGTGATCATTGGTTATGTTTATAAGCATGCATACAAGTCCTTTGATTGATCACTTATTTACCTCACCTAACTTTAATCTTTCTGCTATAATTTCACAGTCTGTTTGATGCTTTATGATTTTTGTCCTCCTGAGAATTATCAGTCTACTCCCTTTCTGTGCTCCTGATTCTATTATATTCACCAGTTTATTCTGTTGATCAGATTTTTAATTCACTTAATTTTTAGATTCACTTGTTGACAGATGTGTATTTGTTGTTCATAATTTTTTGTCTTTTACCTTTTTCTTCTTCCTCTTCTAAAAGGGTACCTTTCAGCATTTCATATAATACTGGTTTGGAGTTGATGAACTCCTTTAGCTTTTTCTTCTCTGTGAAGGTCTTTATCTGCCCTTCAATTCTGAATGATAGCTTTGCTGGATAGATTACTCTTGGTTGTAGGTTCTTGTTGTTCATCACGTTGAATATTTCTTGCCACTCCCGTCTGGCCTGCATCGTTTCTGTTGAGAAATCAGCTGACAGTCGTATGGGTGCTCCCTTGTAGGTAATAAACTGTTTTTCTCTTGCTGCTTTTAATATTCTCTCTTTGTCTTTTGCTCTTGGCATTTTAATTATGATGTGTCTTGGTGTAGTCCTCTTTGGGTTCCTTTTCTTTGGGGTTCTGTGTGCTTCTTCGACTTGTAAGTCTATTTCTTTTACCAGATGTGGGAAGTTTTCAGTCATTATTTCTTTAAACAGGTTTTCAGTATCTTGCTCTCTCTCTTCTTCTGGCACCCCCACAATTCTGATGTTGGTACACTTGAAGCTGTCCCAGAGGCTCCTTACACTATCTTCACATTTTTGGATTCTTTTCTCTTCTTGCTTTTCCAGTTGAATGTTTTCTGCTTCTTTATATTTCAAATTTTTGACTTGATCCTTGCCTTTCTCTAGTCTGCTGTTAGTACTCTGCATAATAGTTTTTATTTCAGTCAGTGTATTTATCATCTCCTCTTGGGTCTCACTAAATTTATCCATCTTTTCTAGCATATTCTTGCAAAACCTTATAAGCGTGGTTTTGAACTCTATATCCAGTCGTTTTTTTTCCTCCATTTCTTTTGCTTGTAATCCCTTCCCTTGTCTCGGCATTTTCACTGTGCTGGGGAAACTTCTGTGCTGGATTCAGCCGCAGAAGCCTCTGCTGAGCTTGGGAGGGGTGGAGTCTCAGGGCTTAAGGGACCGCCTTGCCTTCCAGTCGGCCCCGCCCTCCACGGCCCCTGAGTCTCACGTGACTGGGTAATCCCTGGAGCGGTCCTTGTGTGCTCGCGCACCCGCAGCGCCTCTAACCGCTGCCTTTCCGGCTCCCCTGCGAACCAGGACCACACGAGTCTAGGTCCCCAGGGTTTCGCCCAAAACAGGGGCTCAGTGGACTCAGAAGTGGCACAGTTCGGAGGGTCTGTCTCCCGCCCACTCGCGAAAGCCAGCAGCACAATCAGCAATCCGTCCTCCGTGTGGTGCCGTGCGCGACCAGACCTCCGATCCTTTGCAACTCCCCTAAATTTCCGTGCACTTCTCCCTTTTCACAGTCCAAACTCCCCCCGTATGAGTCTCGGCTGGATCTGGGGTTTAGTGTCGTAAGATAAGGGGTTCAATGCCATTGGGAGTCTCCGTTTCCCTCCCGCCAGAGAAAGCCAGCCAGGTACTCCGGGACCCGCTCTCTCAGCGCGCGTCTCCGTACCTCAGCTTTTTGCAGCTCCTCTGGGTCTCCGTGAGCCCCTCTCTTTCCCTCTAGTTGTAGAACTTCCACTCAGCCAGCTTTCCTGTGGTTCTGGATGATGTCCGTTCTGTCTTTTAGTTGTAGTTTTGAAATTGTTGTGCGAGGCAGCAGTATAGGTGTTTACCTATGCCGCCATCTTGGATTCTCTCCCCAGGACTAACTTCTTAAAGGGAGGGAAAAGTAAGGAAATTTTTTCTGAGGGGTATTTAGATGAATTTATCAACTCTTGTGGTGTCAACCTTTTCAGGGTCCAGAAAGCTATAGCAAGTGAACATTTCTCATTATGGCGAAGTGTGGAAAGTCTGTTTCAGACTTTGCCTACTTCAGTAAAAATCTCATAGTGCACACTCAGTCAATGGTAGGTTTGATGATTTAATCAATAAAGACCACCACATTGTATAACCTAAGAAAATTTCTGCTTTGGTTGTCTACACAGCTTGTTGGATGGAAAACTCCAAATAACTCACTTGCTAAGTGCTGTTGTGGAAAAAAACCACGACAGCCAGAGTGGCTGACTGAACAATGACCTAGGCCCACGGTTGGCAAACTGGAGCTCGCGAGCTACATGCAGCTCTCTGGCCCCTTGAGTGTGGCTCTTCCACAAAATACCATGGCCTGGGCGAGTCTATTTTGAAGAAGTGGCGTTAGAAAAAGTTTAAGTTTAAAAAATTTGGCTCTCAAAAGAAACTTCAATCGTTGTATTGTTGATATTTGTTTCTGTTGACTAATGAGTTTGCCGACCACTAGTAGACAGCTTTGCCTAAACCTCACCTGCAAATTGGTAGCTGCTAACAAGGGTAATCAGTTGCCAGAATCGCCTGTATACCTTACTAGTCTAACTGAAACCTGAGGTAGAAAATTTGCAGGGAATTCGCTCTATTTTCAGCCTTCTCCACCTCCAGCCTACAAACTGATGTTAGCCCTAGTAGTCAGGATGATGACAATACAGCAACAACATATTAAGTAGCTTCTGGGTGCCAGGCACGATGCTGTGCACCTCACACATGTATTAGACTTTACAACAATATTGCAAGGAAGGTGTTGTTTATTAATAATATTAACAATATATAGGTAAGAAAAGGAAAAATCAGAAAAGTATTCAAGACCCCACAGCTGGTAAGAAGCATAGTTGGGATTTGAGCCCAAGTCTGTCAGATTCCACTGTTCCCTATTGTCTCTTGTAGGTGAACTCCATGCTAGGTATCACCTATGACTTGAAGCTTCACGGTATTTCCAGACTCTATAACCAAAACAGCACATCCTCATGCTTGCCCCTTTAATTGCCCCGGGATAATTTTTTTAAAGAAACAATAACAGCTGGAGTCGCTTATGATCCTGTATTATTCTAGCTTTTATTAGTTAACTAAGGGCCTAGTACATGAAATTCGTGCATGGATAGGGTCCCTGGGCCTGGCCAGCGATCAGGGCTGATTAGGGTCTTCCCCTGGCTGCCAGCTGGCAGTCAGGGCCTTCCTTTGTTCCACACTGCCCCCTGGTGGTCAGCATACATCATAGTGAGCAGTTGAACTCCCAGTCAAACTCTGAAGGGCACAATTTGCATATTAGCCTTTTATTATATAGGACATTGCAGATTTGAAAGAGTGGGGGCAGAAAGCCTTGGGGAAGATCTTCTGGAAATAATATGTCATATGTCAATATTAGTGACAGTACTAGGTAGGTTACCTGCCACTATGTTCTAAAAATAAAGAGAATCCCCAAACCAAGAATGCATAGGAAGGAGAAGCAAATTCTGAATACAGAGACACTTGCCATTTAATTCTTTTACTGGTGAAAACGTTAATAATGATTCCTACCAATAACAAATAATCAATTTGAACCACTTTGATCATAAACATCCAGAATGGGCCAGAAGACACAGCAAAGTAATTTTGCTTTGTAATGATGCACCATCACACATTTCAAAACCAGTTAAAGACATGTTAAAAGAATTTGCCTGGGAAGTATTTACCCACCACTGTATTCACCGCTGTATTCACCAGATCTTGCTCCCTCCGATTACTACTTGTTCCAATTGATGGCACACCCACTTTCTGAGCAGCACTTCAAAATGTACAAAGAAGTGGAAAATTGGGTCTCTGAATGGTTTGCCTCAAAACAAGAAAAGTTCTATTGGGACGGTATCCACAAATTATCTGAAAAATGGGAGAAATATGTAGCTAGTGATGAACATTACTTTGAATAAAGCACTTTTGATGTTTCTATTGAAATTAATATGTTTTCTTTGATTATAAAATCTGTATTAACCATTTCATGATAGGGATTAACTATTAACCAGTTAAATATGTGGGTTAACTATTGACCGGTTAATAATGTGGATTTTGTAATCCAAAGTAAACACAATAATTTCAAGAGAAACATCAAAAGTGCTTTATTCAAAGTAATGTCCATCGCTAGCTACACATTTCTCCCATCTTTCAGGTACTTTGAATAGAACTTTTCTTGTTTTGAGGCAAGCCATTCAGGGACCCAATTTTCCACTTCTTCATACATTTTGAAGTACTGCTCAGAAAGTGCATGTGCCATTAATTGGAACAGGTGGTAATCTGAGGGAGCAATACAACAAAATAGCATACGTATCAAAACGCATATACAGTGGTACCTCGAGATAAGAATTTAATTCATTCCATAACCTTGAGGCCTGGGAAACTATGAGACGCTCGAGTCGTGGTAAACTGGTGGGTCGTGTGCATTGGCTGATCCGCGCGATTACTCCTATCTCAAATGTTGCTCGTATTTCAAAGCAAAAATCGTTCGTTCGAAGGCTCGTATCTCAAAAATCTCGTATGTTAGGTAATTCGTATCTCGAGGTACCACTGTATATTAACATATTTGTAACTCCCTCTATTGAAAAAAAAACTGCATTATTAACCGGTACACCTAGTAAAGGGGGACAGTGGCTATGGCTAAGATGTCCACTGAATATTAATAAGGTGATAGAAGAGCCTCCCTCTTGATCTACATTTCCTTTTCATTCCACACTGCCCCTGTTTGCCTTAGCCCTCATCATGCTGAAACTGATCTTAAACACTTGGGCAAGTTGTTTCTTTCTTCTGGTCTGTTTTATTATTATTATTATTATTATTATTATTATTATTATTATTATTACCATTGACAGACAGGTTTATATTAGTTTCAGGTGTACAACATAGTCATTAGAAATTTATATAACTTACAAAATGATCACCCACATAAGTATAGTTCCCATCTGACACTATACATAGTTATTAGAATATTATTGACTGTATTCCCTATGCTGTACTTTATATCTCCATGACTACCAATTTGTGATTCTCAGTCCTCCCCCATTTTCACCCATCCCCAATCTGCTCCCCTCTAACAACCATAAAATTATTCTCTGTACTTAGTTTGTTTCTCTTTTGTTTGTTCATTTATTTTCTTTTTTAGATTCACATGTAAGTGAAATCATGTGTTATTTGTCTTTCTCTGTCTGACTTATTTCACTTAGCATTATACCCTGTAGGTTCATCTGTGTTGTAAATGGCAAGATTTCATTTTTTATGTCTAAGTAATATTCCATTGTCTAAGTACCACAGCTTTTTCATCCACTCATCAATCAATGGATACTTAGGTTGCTTCTGTATCTTGGCCATTGTAAATAGTGTCATGATGAACATAGGGGTGCATAGGTCTTTTTGAATTAGTATTTTGCCTGTTTTATGTGTAAAATAAACCAGCTTACCTGACAGGTCTTTATTAACCTCAATATGCTATCCTCTGAAAAATTTGATCACTTTCCAAATCAGAGTTGAAAAACCTTGCACTTCTGCAACCTATAGCCAGGAAAATTCCAGTCTCGCCCCTTTCATGTCTTTGGTGAGCCCTCCCATGGTTTAGCTCCCCTCTCCCCTTCATAAGGATTTTTGGTGCTTTATGCTGCTCTCTGACCCTAAACCCTAAATTGAATTCACCCAAGCCTAACTCTCCCCTTAAATGCGCCAGGGCTATCCTCATAAACCCCAACCATTTCTCTACTATGTTCATTGAAATCTTCAAAATCTTAAAGGGTAAGAACATAAGTACTGTAGATATTTTCTAATTTTTTAAAGGGATCTAGATATAATGTCAGAGGAGAGAGAGATTACAGAAACCATCTTGCCTAGTGATTTAAAAAACATTGTTAGAAGCAAAGAAATATTTTCCACAAGAAATTACACAAGGCTACAAAAAGATAAGAAAAATCAGTAGTAGATAGCTAGTATGTATGTATCATATAACATCCAAATTTATAACCTTCACCCATTATAAAGTTACTTTGGTGATCCCCAGACTTAGAAATGACTATAAGCCACAGTACTCTGTTTGTATCAGTCTTTGCTTACACATTAGTGCTCTCTCTATATTTTTGCCTCTATGATATGATAAAATCTGCACAGAAAAGCAGTTGAAGTCATAATTGTTTTTGAACAATTTCAGTTCTGTTCAATTATACAAGATAGCAAAGGAAGTTTTACTCTAAAGTTCTAGCACAAGTCAATGGACATAGTCACTGATGTTGTGAAATTTAATATATAACATTATACATTTGAGATTACGTGCGAAGCAAAGCTAGTTAAACAGGTGAAATTTCATTTGAAAACAAAATTTAGTCCATACATTGGCAGATGCCTTGAAATCCTTAAGAAGAAACCAGGCTTCCACAAAACACTGCTTGAGAACTATCCATCTAGTTCCAACTGAAGTTTATAGATTCCGAAGCCAAGATGGGGAAAGTGACCACCCTACAGTCATATAATTTGCTGCCAAAGGACCCCAGGCCCGCACTCCTACTCTAGTGCTCTTCTATTGTCATTTGCATACTTCATGAACCAAGTTCTTCTTTTTTATTACTGGAACTTCAGGCCTTATGACAAAACAAAGAAAAAATATTTTCATACTTAGGGGAAGAAAGCTGTTTGGGAACAAAGAAACTGACTTAACTAGCTCCTAAATTACTTATCTACCTTCCTGGATAAATGAATCCCATCTCTGATTGCTATCAGGTTTGTCTGCATAAATTTACTCACAAGTCTAAGACCATTTTAAGTTCAATATTTATATTTCTTATTCTGCTGGTTTACAACAGGTTGAAAAAATGCTAAGACCTTCCTTTTCCTAATGCTATTTCTCAAATTGCCCTAACCCTGCAATCACTAGCCGACTCCTTGCTCCAGAAACCATGAACCAGTTAGGCTTCAGAAGGAGTTGAGAGTCAATACTCAATCCAGGGCTATTTGGAGACAGAGGCAACTTTGCTGTCCTGATCTTCCTTTTTGGGTAATGTGCACATGGAAACAAACCCTTCCTTTAGCCACCATCCCGTAGAGGACAGATTGACTGCATACAGATGTCAGTCATTCCCTAAGGTCAGCAGGGGCCTCAAAGACAGACACTTTGATTTCTGCTCTTCCTTTTCTTTTACCAAAACGCACTCCAGTAGGAACTGTGTCTAACTAGCTCATTGATTTTTTTGGGGGGGGGGGAAGGGGGGAGGGGCCTAATTCTTTCATCACAAATATCTTTCTTCATGATTTGCAAATATTTTATTTTGTCAATTCACTTCAAATTTTCTTTCTCTTTTGGCATATCCTTTGGGAAACTATTTTGATGATAACTATAATGAAGCTATGGAAAGCTGAAACACTGCGAGTGCCAAGATAGACTCCAAAATAACCATTTTACTTTCTAACTATTAACGGTACTTAAGAAAATTATTTTGCTGCTATTGAAGCAATTATAGAAGTTCAGGTCCTTGATTGCTGTTCTCGTGCCTCTGTTACCTCTGGATTGAGTGACCTGGATGCTAAACATCTCAATAAACCATGGAACGTGCTACTTATCAGAGTATTTGCAAATGCCTCCATGAGTAGCATTAGGTGATTCATGGCATTTTCCACTTGGCATCATTCAGACCAAATCCAATCCGTGTGATCTAATTCTCTGGGCTTTGCTGTATTTGTTTGTTAAATGTAGCTTATCTTTATGAAACTTAATAAAATAAAGTACATGCTTCAGTACACTTTGAGATGAAAGAAAACTGAGCTAACATAAACCATTATTAGCAATTAGAAATGAGTAACATAAATGTTTGTCTCTTCCAAGTTTCTCTTTAAACAATTTTAAAGCCTCATAGAGGTTGTAGTTATTATAAATCATCATTTTACTACATTTTTTTATGCTGGTGGATACAGAGAAAACTTTAAACCTAAAAGAATAGTTTTATTTCACTGTGTGGGACCAAATTCCTCTCTGAGGAAGGAGATGGAGCAATTTGCCTCACAGGGATTAGAGCTCTCGCTTGCAGGCAGGATATCTGAGTGCAACACACACCATAGGCCCTAACTCGTGCTCTTCCTTAGAACCATGTGGTTCATCTGATAAAAATACGAAGTCCTGGGCCCCAAACCTGGAGACTCTGCCTCAGATGTTCACGGTGTGAACTGAAATCAGCATCATCAGTCAGATGATTTTCAGTCTGTTTTTCTTAAATATGAGAGGCAAAGTCAAGGTGGAAAACTTCATCACTACCTGTTCTTGTCAACGTCAGTACTGTGTAAAGAAAAAACACAGTGAGGCTATGCATTTGTTGTCCAGAGGATGAATGTGTTCTGCAGCTGATGAAAATAAAATATTGCATTTGTGGAGAACAGGGGGCATCTCATAGAAATGACAATGAGTCGCATTTTTCTCGCCTGAAAAACAGCTACTAAATCAGTGATGACAAGCTCATATGTGAAACAACTTTTGAAGGATTTATCAACAGTTAACAAAAACTCAATAATTTTCAATACTGACTTTTAAAAAAGCATGGTTCAGACACCTTTTCTAAGGAGCACAGTATATATTCATATACTGTGATGACTCTAGGCCAAGATTTCTCAACTTCAGCATTATTGACATTTTGGGTCAGTAAATTCTTTTGGGGGGAGTCTGTACTATGGATTGTATGTAGGATGTTCAGCAGCATCCCTGGCTTCTGCCACTAGAGTTCAGTAGCACTCCTTCCTGGTGACAACCAAAAATGCCAGAAGTTCCCTGGGAGACTGTCACTCCCAGTTGAGAAGCACGCTTAAGAAAAAAACCAGGTAAGCTCTCATAGGCTTCAGGATTTTGTAACATAAGATGCAAGATAGCATTCTTAGCAGTGGGATCAGAAAAGACTATCTAATAAGTGATACTGACAAAACTAAATAATTGCTTACAAAAATAACCTAGATTCAATACCTACCCATACCAAAAAATAAATTTTAAATGGTCAGAGTTCTAAATGGAAAATTTACGAAAATAAAGGATATATTTTTATAAGCTGTGGTAAAGAAATCTATCTAAACAAATCAGAAAACCCAGAAACCAAATATGGAAATTTCAAGAGCCTTAACTTCACAACATTTTAACACTTCTTTATGATGAATTGACTAGAAAAGATCAATGAAACTAAGAACTCATTTTTTAAACAATACTTCTTTTTTTTATTTCGGAGAGGAAGGAGAGGGAGAGAGAGATAGAAATATCAATGATGAGAGAGAATCACTGATTGGCTGTCTCCTGCAAGTCCCACTCTAAGGATTGAGCCCGCAACTCAGACATATGCCCAGACTGAAAATCAAACCATGACCTCCTTGCTCATAGGTCAATGCTCAATCACTGAGCCACCACAGTAGGCTGTTTATTGATTTCAGAGAGAGAGGAAGAGACAGAAAAAGGCTAGAGAGAGAGAGAGAGAGAGAAATATTAATGTGAAAGGAAAATATTGATCCATTGCCTCCCTTAGGTGCCCCGACTGATTCCTAAGTGTGTGCCCTAGGAATCAACTCACAAGCTATTGAACCTATTGGTGCACAGAACCATACTCCAACCAACTAAGCCAGGACAGAACTCATTTTTTAAAATGAGTTTTTATAAAAATATAAACAAAATTAATGAAACTTTAACCAGATTAAGAAAAAAAGAGAGATGGCTCAAATAAAATCAGAAATTAAATAGGGAACATTACAACTGATACTGTAGAAATATAAGAAACTACTATAGACAATAATATTTCAACAATTTGGATAACAAATTGAATTCTCTCTAAGTTTCAGGGATTTTTTGCTTTACTTTTATTTTAACTCATGTTACTTTTTTTTTTAATGTTTGTTTTATTCTGTTTTGTTTGCTTGCTTTACTGGCAAAACTAAATAATTGCTTACAAAAATAATCCAGATTCAATATCTACCCATACTAAAAAATTTGCATATTACTCTTTTATTAGATAGGATAGAGGCCTGGTACACTGGTGGGGGCTGGCTGGTTTGCCCTGAAGGGTGTCCCAAATCAGGGTGGGGGTTCCCTTGGGGTGAGGAATGGCCTGGGTAAGGGGCTGGTGGTGGTTTGCAGGCCAGCCATGCCTCCCAGCGACCCAAGCATAGGCTGGAAGTAGGTATCTGGAATTTATTTATCTTCTATAATTGAAACTTTGTAGCCTTAAGCAGAGGCCAAGGCAGACCAGGGTGGGGAAGCTTGGCTTCCTCCATCACTAGGGGCAACCCAAGCCTCCCGCTTGCTCTAGCTCTGTGGCTGCCACCATCTTGGTTGGGTTAATTTGCATATTCTCTCTTGATTGGCTGGGTGTGGCTTGTGGGTATAGCAGAGGTACAGTCAATTTGAATGTTTCTCTTTTATTAGCTAGGATATTATAATGGATAAATTTTTACAAACATCTGAAGTCAATGAAATAGTACTGTATATTTTTAAATTTTTCTAGAATTTCCATGGTAAATTTAGGAAATTCACTCACCTGAAAAAATTATGAATTTTATAATCCTGGCAACCTCAATATTGCTCAATTGTTATTTTACTTTCCCTCTTGCCTAAGCATAAACCTATGTACATTCTGTTATCTTGTTTCGTAAACATGTTTAAATCTCGAAACTTCTAAAATTTTAAATTTGACTAAACTTATTTTAGATTTTAATAATTTACTCTAAAATAACACATTTTTATTTAAAGAGGAACCATCACATGTTGATTCAAGTAGCTGAGAAAAATTGATTGGGGTTGAAGTGAGAATCATATATCTTCAAAGATGTCTGAGAAATTGGGAGTGTAGATAAACTACAGTCCATTTGCATGACCTTGGAGTCTCCTGTGACAAAACTCCTGTTAAGAGGATTAGGCCATAGTTTGAGCATTCTGGTCATTTCACCATAGAGTGAGTCTGCTAAGAGCATTGAATTAGACTTTCAGAAAGATTTCTTGGCACAGGTCCTACTGGATTTAAAGCTTCTTTTATAAAATCTGAAAGAATTGTTTTAATAAAATTCAGTTCAACATTGGAGAAAAGCAGCCCTTACTTGAGAGCCCTTTAACTGGTACCTCAAAGAGAAAATATGAATTCTTTTCCAGTTTTAGGGTTTTTTGTTTCACTTTCTTTTTTCTCTCTTGTGTTACTGGTTGTTGTGTATTTGTTCTGTCCTATTTTGTTGGTTTTAACTGTTGCATTATTATACTTCTTACACACAAGCATTTATAGCTAAGACTATATGTTGATTATCTATTCATTTTTTTAGAAAGCTTTTTCTCAACTTCTCTTCTATTTGACCTATTGCTGTTATGTAATTTTTTATATTATTAATTTTTTATAATACACATTAGGCAAGACCTATTTTGTTAGTTTCAAGATGTTGGAGTATTTTAGATCCTCCTTTTGAAGATGATAATAACAACAACAAAACATTTTAAAAGGTCACAGAGATCCTTGATAGAAATCTTTGAAGAGCCCTAGCTGGCTTGGCTCAGTGGACAGAGCATTGGCCTACAGATTGAAGGGTCTCAGGTTCAAGTCTGGTCAAGGGCATGTACCTCAGTTGTAAGTTCCTCCCTGTCCCAGGCCCTGGTCAAGGCATATGCATGAAGCAGCCAATCAATGTGTTTCTCTCACATTGATGTTTCTCCCTACCTTTCCCTCTCTCTTCCACTTTCTCTAAAAATCATTGGAAAAATATCCTTGGGTGAGGATTATTAAAAAGAAAAGAAAAATTAGCTTTTCCACCCATCTCCTTAGTCTCATCTGGCAACTGTCAAAATGTTCTCTGTATCTGAGTCTATTTTGTTCTACCTGCTCATTTATTTTGTTTTTTAGTTTCAATTACTGATAGATAGATAGATATTTATTGCCATTTTATTGCTCTTCTTCTCCTCCTCCTCCTCCTCCTCCTCCTCCTCCTTCTTCTTCTTCTTCTTCTTCTTCTTCTTCTTCTTCTTCTTCTGAAAGTCTTTAATATTTCATGTAATACTGGTTCAGTGTTTTATTACATTTCATGTAATACTGGTTCATGTAACTTCTTTAGCTTTTCTTTTTGTGTCTGGGAAGCTCTTCATCTGTCCTTTGATTCTAGATGACACCTTTGGTTGTAGGCTCTTGCTTTTCATCACTTAGGATATTTCTTGCTACGCCCTTCTGGCCTGCAAAGTTTCTGTTGAGAAATTAGCTGATAGTCTGATGGGAACTCCCTTGTAGGTAACTGCTTTTCTTTTGCTGCTTTTAAGATTCTCTCCTTGTTTTTAACCTTTGGGACTTTAATTATGATGAGTCTTGATGTGGATCTCTTTAGGTTCATCTTGTATGGGACTCTCAAAACTCCTGAATTTGTATGTCTATTTCCTTCACCACATTAGAAAGTTTTCTGTCATTATTTTTTCAAATATGTTTTTACTTTCTTTCTTCTACTTTCAGTCGTCATCTCCATGATGCAAATATTGAAACACTTGAAGTTGTTCCAAAGACTTTCTATACTATCTTCATTTTTTGGGGAATCATTTTTATTTTTTTCTGTTCTAATGGTTGTTTTTGCTTTCTTACATTCCCAATTGCTGATTTGATTTTCTGCTTCATCTACTCTATTATCGATACCCTGTAATTACTCTTCATTTCAGTTAGTGTAACCCTCAATTCTGACTGCTTCTTTTTTATGGTTTCTGTCCTTTTACATGCTATTGAGGTTCCTACTAAGTTCCTTGAAGTTCTCACAAAGTTGCTTAAACATCCTTATAACCATTGTTTTGAATTCTGTATCTGGTAGTTTGCTTGCCTTCATTTCATTTACTTTTTTTTTCTGGAGATTTCTCCTGTTCTTTCATTTAGGCTCTTTTTCTTTTGGCTGCTTCCCTATGTTTGTTTCTGTGTATTAGGTAGAGCTGCTACATCTCTCAGACATGGTAGAGTGGCTTTGGCTAGTAGATGTCTTATATGGTCCAGTGGCACAGCCTTTCCATTCACATAAGCATAGCACTCCAGGTTCACCCCTCTGTGGGCTGTATGCACTGTCCTGTTGTAATTGAGTCTTGATTGCTTTTTGCAGCACTGAGAGAAATTGACTTCCAGGCCAATCAAATGTGAGGTCCTGCTGCAATTACAGCAGAGGAGCTGCTGTGCAGGAGCTAACCGTATAGATCAGGATTTACTTCAGTGGGGCTTTGATGCTGGCCGAGTCGGCTCCTTGAGTGTGTCACTCATGGAGGTGGTATGGTTGTAATCTGGTATCATCTGAAGCTGTCCACTGGGTGGACTGACTCTGGGGCTTTCTAGGAGGTATAAGGTCAGCCCCTGCTTCTGCTCTGCCTGGGGCTAACTGGTACAAGCTACAGAGTGATATGCAGATGGCTGCTACTTTTGCTGGGCTAGGAGGTCCCCAGGAAAGGCAAATCAAGGCCAAATGCTGTTAATGTCAGGCCTGGGTCCACTTTGCAAGAGGTAGGGGGGACACCGAGGCCAGATACTGCTTGTTTGGGAGATTTCAGGAAAGTCCAAAGCATGAGGCAAGAGAGACCATTCATATGGAAAAAAACATTGCAAACAGTTTGCTTGAGCCTACAAGCTGGGTGGGGAAAGGTCTCAAGAAATCACCAGGGCTGGGCAAACAGTGTAAACCAAATTGATGGAAACTCAAGTGTGGTATTCATATGTTGGCTGTGTGTGTGTGTGTGTGTGTGTGTGTGTGTGTGTGTGTCTCAGAAAAGGAACAATGGCCTCTTCCAGCACTTTTTTCTAGCAGGTGACCCCCAGCTTTTACTCTGATTCCAGATAATTCAGTTGCTCCCCATATGTCACTTTCAAGCCTCTGCCTCAGCCCTGGAGCTCAGAGGGAGTGAGTCTGATTAAGTCTATGCCCTAATAAGAACTGCCTGGGACCTCAGAGGCCCTCTGTCTTCCTCCGTCTCAATCCCAGCTGGTTTTTAGAGACAGAAGCTATAGGAACTTCTATTCCTGGCCCTGGAATCCTGGGCTAAAGAGGTCTAGTGTGGAGCTGAGATCCTTCACTCCTGAGGGACAACTTCTGCAGATGAGATATCCCTCCTAATTTTTTATCTTACATATGTGGGTATAGAATCAGCCCATTTCTTGTCTCTACCCCGCCTACTAGTCTCAATGTGCCTTCTTCTTTAAATCCTCAGTTATAGGATTTTCATTCAGCTAGATTTCAGGTGGTTCTGAATGATGGTTGTTCTGTAGTTTAGGTTTAATTTTGATGTTGAAAAATATTTTGAAATTTAAATACAGGAGAAAACTTTTAAAGAGATAATTCACAGAGATTTATGTAATTGCTTTTGATAGTATGTAAGGTTTTGTCCTTGCATGGGGCAGAGGATATTGAAACATTATCTTTTTCCCATGAGGTAATAATAATAAACAGTTGATTATAATGCCTGAATTTTATTTCTGGCCTTGCCACTATCTAGTAGAGTAATGTTGGGCAAGTCATTTAACATGTCTTCATATTTCTAAAAAATGCAAAAGCCAAATGAAATTTTCTCTCCTCCTGGCTATATAACATTTTAAAATCCTAAAATGTCAACAGTAGGCACCAAAGCTCTTTGCTGCAATTGCATGTTGGATAGAGAACTTCAGAGTGTGCTCAGTGGGTACTAGGAAATGAGCTCTTGAGTGTTAGACAAATGCTCCCTCTGCTCCTCTAATTAGGTCAACTCGCTCCTCCTTAGCATGAGTCATATCAACAAGGTGGCAATGTTAAAATGATTCCAGATGAGATCTGCAGGCTTATTTCATACAGGTTCAGCCAGCCCAGAGTGGGTGAGGCTGAGACTGTGGGCAGATACTTTCTCATAGACTCATCATTCCTATTCCAGCTTTGGCTTCTTCACTAACCACATTCTAAAAGTCTACAAATTAGAGTGACTGCTATTAGCTCAGTCTCAAAGAGTTGCTGTAAAAGTAAAGAAATATTTTACTTTAAATGAGTTTTCTTAAATTTTAACACATTCTTTACTTAAAATGACAAAATTATATTCTCCTGGCCTGCTTAAATAGTAGTCTAAGGAATTGATCACATTGTCACACAGAGAAAATGACTAGGTTGCAACTCATTTTAGTTATTGCTGAGAGTTTCAAATTAATCTCTTAGCAATTAACTAGTGATTACAACTTAAAATAAAAATTTTGTACATATCTATTTAGTTGGGCTAGATAGAAATAGCCTTAATATGTAAGATTCATTTTCTCACCCATCACTAAAAATAAAAATGTCCTAAAATGTTTTGACATGTTAAACAAAAATATTTATTACTACATTGATCTTCAGTCAAAGGATAGCAATTATTAAAGCCTTAGAATGTGATTATAGGAATTTATAGTATTTTCTATAGGCTGTATCTTTCTACCTATTGAAGAAAGAAAAACTAAGAAAAAAGAAAAAGATGCTCCCTATGGTCCTTATTACCTGACGGTGAAGAACAGGGATTTTATGGGCTGTATCCTATGCATATAACTCCAGGTTGCATCAAAGAAAGTTCTACACACCTTCAAATTAAGGGGTGGGTGACTACAAATTGTGTGAGGGAGTGGGAGGAGCCAGATGGTATTGGGACATCCTAGACAATGTTTCCATTCCGGCTTTGTGTTCTTTCATTCCTATCAACTGAGCTTATTTAATTTGCTCCAGAATTTTGGGAAGGAATTACAGCTGGAAAATATGTGTTTTTAATCCTACAGATCCTTCTGACTTTAGAATTAGTTGTTTATTGCCAGGAAAGCATAAAGGCAGATGTTGGACCATGTCAAAAATCTTGTCAAGAGAATGGTTGTTTCACACAGAATGGAGATGTGGCTTCTGCTGCTGGTGGCATATTTGTTCCAAAGAAATGTGAATTCAGTACGTATGCCAACTAAAGATGTGGACCCTGAAGCGTTCATGAACATTGTAAGTTTGGATTTTCCATAATGTTTTAGGGGGACTGGAGTGCCTTACATGTTACTGTTTACATCTGTGTATTATCTGCATTATGTGCTATATTTATATATGGTGGTGATTTTTGCTAGCAAAGTAATCATAAATTAGCATATTGTACTGTAAAGTGCTAAACTGGGTGTGAGTAGAATGGGTTCTCGTCAAACAAATTCAATAAACTTGGGTGGGTGACTTAGTACTTTTGGACTTGAAACACAATTTGACTTTCTCTTGAATTCTTAGATTCATTCTATGAGCAGAGAAATCGTTGCAGTATCTTAAGCCAAGCCCAGACCTCCCATTATTTTCATTTTGTCTGTGTTTTACATTTTTTTTCTACTTTCATTAGTACTAAATGAGCATTGGCAACTATAATACTGTATTATAAAAGTATTATCCCTCGCCGAGACCGGTTTGGCTCAGTGGATAGAGCGTCGGCCTGTGGACTGAAGAGTCCCAGGTTCAATTCCGGTCAGGCGCATGTACCTTGCTTGCGGGCACAACTCCAGTGGGGGGCGTACAGGAGGCGGCTGATCGATGTCTCTCTCTCATCGATGTTTCTGACTTTCTATCTCTCTCTGTAGAAAAATCAATAAAATATATTAAAAAAGACCTGACACTTCTTTAAAAAAAAAAGTATTATCCCTCATTTCTTACTATTAGGGCACCCACTTCTAATGGCACCCTTCACCATTCTAATATATTCTTATTATCCTGTTGATAGATAATAAACAAACCCTAGTGATTGTTAGAGAAGGCCTCCTGTGAGTAAAATTAATGAATGATATGGTATCCCAGATCTTTCTTTTTCTTTTCTTTTTTTTTTTTTGCCTACTTTCAAATTCTTAGTTGAGTTTTAACATTGTCTGCCATATGATAACACTTGTCCCATAGAAGATATTGTAATAAAACCTGCAGAAATGCTAATTTCACTTAATCTTCACTGCCCTTCCAATAGATATGAACATCCCTATTTTTCAAATCAAGGGTGAGGTTGAGGAAGTTAAGCAATTTAAATTAGGCCACATTATCACTAGGTGGTAGAGCTATAATTTTAAGCAAGCCTGCCCAAACACATAATTGTAACCAGTATGCAATAAACTCTCCTGGGTGAGCAGTAAAGGCTACTTCCAGGTGAGTAAGGTGATTGTGTGTGGTATTCACAATCCATAAATTTCTCATAGACTTAACCTGTTTAAATACAGATTTAAAACCCTTTTTTACAGAAGCCTCCTTTGAATGGATTCTATGACTCTGACAGGTCATAGAAATCTTTTGAATCTACATGATGCCAAATATCAGGTTTCTTTTGAACATGCCAAAGATAGATTGTCTTTTGGTGGTTTGTCCAGAGAGTTAGCAAATTGGTGTAGGTCCTTAGGAGCCATATTCTGGCCCTGAGAATGTCCCACAAAAATTCCTCTGGGTTACTGGGTGGAAGGAATCTCTTTAGCTATCGGCAGGGCCATCTCCCTGAGCCTCACCCACTGTGTGCGCACAGCACATGCACACTGTTGGAGCTTCAGGAGCCCTAAGACTAATGCTCTGGCATTGAGCAGTTATGCATAGAGAGGCAAAGTAAAATAGGAAATTCAAATGATTGCCGGTATAAAATAAATGAAATATATTAATGTGGCTCAAAGTCTGAATAGGTTTGACTCTATACTGATTTATATGGCTATAATCTATGCTATATTTTCATATAAAATTGACTTTATTTATGTATTTTCTTAGTGTTAACTGAACACCTATTAGGCCCTTGATACTGTACTATGCACTGTGATTACAGAGAGATCTAAGAATATCAAAGCCCTTACTTCATGAAGCTTACAGTCCAAATAGGGAAGGGAGACATTCCATTACTAATTACAAGAATAGTGAAACTAAAAAAGAAAACATTGAAAAGAAGAAAAAAAAAAGAAAGAAAACATTGCCTAACCTAGGCAATTTAGGAAAGTTTTTCTAAATATGAAGCTGCAGAGATCTAAAGTATTCTTACTGCTCTTGCTCATTGTCATCATCCAGAGAAGTAGGGAGTTATTTCTAAGAGCTGCTGCTTTAAAAGGAATAAAAAAGAAGAAAGTCAGGTACCAAATGTGTGCTGTAATATATAAGGCAAACCGGCATCATCGTTAAGAGAAAGACCATACAGTCCCATTGTGTGACTTTTAATCATGGCCCTAACACAAACTAGCTATATGACTTTAAGAAGTTTATTTAACCTATCCCTATGCTTCAGTTTATTCATTTGTGAATTAGGTATAACAGTGATTTCTACTGCACGTAATTAGTGCAAGAAATGTAAAAGGATCGTGTATGTATAACACTAACTGAGTTACCTGGCATATAGGAGATACTAAATGAGGATTGGCAACTATAATAATTAAACATCACTCCCACCCTTTCAAGTATCTCCTATTTATCTTTCAGATTTCAAGTTAAAACGTCCCCCCTGCAAAGTCTGTGGATTTAAAGATGAAAAGAAACTGAGGAAAAATGCATGACCCAGGTGTTCTCATAAGACAAGTGCCTCACTGACTGCATTAGAATTATCTGATCCCTAACCCAAAGCCAGCTGGGGAACCTGCATGTTTAAGTGACCCAGATGATTCTGATGCACACCCAGATTTTGGAATCAGTGTTCTGGTCCGGAAAGAACTGCAGAGCACTGGCCAATATTTTTGAGATAACATGTTTAGCTATAAAGTAAAGGAGTTTTAGGTTTATGCCTTCCAGCCTCAAGAAATCGACTGTTTTACTCTAGGGAAATGGAGAATATAGCCTTACAGAACCGAACTCAAAAGAAATTGTGTTTTTCTGTAGAGTGAAATCATCCAGCATCAAGGCTACCCCTGTGCAGAGTATGAAGTCACAACAGAAGATGGGTATATCCTCTCTATTAACAGAATTCCTCAAGGCTTAGTACAACCAAAGAAGACAGGTATGGTTTACCCTATGTTACCCCAGCATGGCAGTGTTCGCTACAGTAATGATTTCCTTGTAATATGAGTGTGTAAAAGGGAGTCTGGGTTATTGGTACTGACTGGGCCCATTTTTCAGGCCAAAATATGACTTTAGTTTCCCCATAATCTCCATCATCACCACTTCATTTCCGATTATCCCAAACATAGTGTTTACTTTTCAAAAAAAAAAAGAAAACCACTTTACAAAAGTCTATTTCTTGATCTCTTTTAGCAGTTAACACATTTCCAACCCCCTCCTACATAGATATTCTAGAATATCTATTAATGTTCTCTTGAAAAGACCAGACCAACGCCCCCTGAACACTCTATATTCCTCAACCAAATAGCATTTTAAATATCTGAGATGTTGCCCAGACTTTCACTGTGGTCTTTTTAAGAATCAGGCACTTTATGTACATTTTACATTTTTGGCACATGTCCCTTTTTTTAGCATAGGAATTTTCAGCAATTGCTGGCTTTTAAAAATTCACCTTCATTCCTCATTAAATTGTGCCCATCATTCATCTCTATTTGGCTCTTTTCTTTTTAACATTATAGCTCTATGTTATGGCAGCAGCCACACTATCTATCATGAGTCCAGATGATGTAACTTCTTATGGTGTTCTTTCTGTATGTCAGGTAAAATGCTAAGTGCTTTGTTTGCATTGGTCTTACGTAGCTTTCACAATCATTCTAAGAAATTGCCATTCACATAGGGGTTGTTTTCCAGGTCTATACTTGCTAGTATGTTGCAAAACCTGAACTCAAAGGAAGATGTGTCCGACACTATAGCTCATGTTCTTAACTAGGACCAGAAAAAGCTGGGCCAATGCTACTGGCCTTGGGTTGTAAAGAAACTTCCGGTTCTGTTTCATTCTCATTTACATTTGTGCAGCCTTTTGTAAACCAGCTTTTAGAAAAAGTACCAGCTGCGCAGCTGTACCTGACCTCTGTCCAGCATGTTCTCACCGCAGTGCCTTTGAACTTAACAATCCTCCCTGTAGAACCCTATTTCATCAGAAATTGTCAGGTTTGCACTGGTCCTTCTTTCAGACCCTCGTCACCTGCCCATCCTCATCAATATAGCAATCCCTGGCCACCTACTGAGGAATAGCCCCTTATCCTGCTTAAATTTTCTTATAGCACTTAACACTGCCTGATATGCAGGTATTTGCTTATTTATCTATCTCCCCCTCCCCCAGCCAGAATATAAACTCATCAAGAGCAGGAACTTCATCTACTTTGTTTAAGGCTATCTCCGGTGCTAAACACATTGTCGGTGCCAACAAGTATTTGTGAAATGAGTAACTTGATTTTATATAAATAAATGAATAACCCGGGGACACAGATAACTTTTCACTAACCCCACAAATCCTAGCGGGTAAGCAAGGCACGGCTGTGCCAAGTCATCAGGTGACGGTGGCAGTTCCTACGCTCAGGGGAGACACCTGCAGCTCCCATTCATGGCAACTTGTTTGCTTGCCTCGTGTTTAGTTACATTGTTCGCTCAGGGCCTAAGGAAGGGCACGGTGTTCCAGGTGTCAGCCTTTTTGGTCCTTGGTCCTTTGCTGCAGAATACTCCCCTCTAGTGGCTGATGTTGTTCCTGCAGCTTCTATTGGCCTCTAAACAGAGGAAATCTCCCGGCCTTAAAGGAGAGCAAGATTTCTCAACATCTCCTCAAAAAGAGGGCCAATGAAATTCATACTGAAAACACCTGAAAGATGTCCATAAGCTTGTGACAAAAGCCTTTTAAAAACCTTCCTTCACTGTTTGCTTCAAGTATTTACATCAAAAAAGGAAATAGACTGGGCCATCCTAAAAAAAATGACAGCTTTTTAAAGAGTAGCTCTTACACATTCACACATGGGCTATAATTTAAATGAAAATTCATGACTCCAGGGAATGTTGGAAATGATGCGGGTCTCACTAGATGTAGCACGAGTACAAACTTCTGCCAGGTAAGGCCAACCTGGCCCCAGCCATGGGAAATGTCCTAAAGATTTCAAAGGACAGCATTGATCCTCCTTGGTTTGATCTCATAATATGGAGATCTCTTCCTTGAGGGCTAGAGGATGAACTCAATAACCAGACATAAAAGGAAAACCTAAAATAGCTCAGTTTCATTCTCCTGGCCCTGTACTAGGCCCTCGTGTTCTTTCCCCAGAGGAATAAAATGAGGCAAATAAAATTCATAGTTTGTTGTAAAAGACCTCCGTCGATAAAGAGACTGCACTTGGAATTAGTTCGATAATAACAAGATCTACCATCTGATGAGGTCAGGTAGCATGCTGAGTGCTTAATGTTCAGTATCTCAATGAACCCTCAACACAGTGAGGTAGATGTTATACTGTTATGTTAACTAGGACACTGAAGCTCTGAGAATAACTGCCTTTGAAAATTATAGCACTGCCAAAACCAGTTTGGCTCAGTGGATAGAGCGTCGGCCTGCAGACTGAAAGGTCCCAGGTTCGATTCCGGTCAAGGGCATGTACCTTGGTTGCCGGCACATCCCCAGTAGGGGGTACGCACAAAGCAGCTGATCAATGTTTCTCTCTCGTTGATGTTTCTAACTCTCTATCTCTCTCCCTTCCTCTCTGTAAAAAATCAATAAAATATATTTTTTTAAAAAGAAAATTATAGCACTAATAACAACAGCAGCAAAGCTTCTCTTATCTTCCTCTAAAACAGGTATTAGATATTACGTTCACATTATGATCTAATTCTTCTAAGCCCTGTTAAGAGCATGATGTTTGCCCTTGAAAGATGCAGCATTTGATTATCTTTCAGTATAGCTTTCTAATGTAAAAAAATAATGTTTATCTTAATTTATTTAACGTGTTAGAATTTTAATGCCTTAATTCTTTATCTCTTACTAATATTCTTATACATTGTATTTTAATATAATTTCAAATTTACAGTTTTCAAAAATTATACAAGGAATTACCATATACCCTTTACCCTGGCTTACCAATTGTGAATTACATTTTGCCGCCACATACTTCCTTTCTGTCACATATCTTTGACATTAAATTTGAGACATCATGCCTATTACTCCCTAAATATTTCTGAATATTGGGGAGGGGAAAATAACTTTTTCTCCTACTCATTTTAGGTTCTATTAGCCTAACGTAAGACTGATGAACAAGAGGAAAATAAGTGGAAGTTTATTAGCAGGATTATCCCACATACATATGGGAGCACTCGGAGATGAGTAGCTCAAAAGGGTGATTAGATTTGAGGGTTCTATATATAACTCAGTAGGGAAAAGGGAGGGATAAAGAGCACTTGTGGAAAAGCAAATGACTTTTTGGTAAGATAAATGGCCCTTGAGAAAGAAAATAGATGGCAGATAAGATAGCATGTGAGAATGTTTGTCCAATTGTAGTGCTAATTTCTCCTTTTCTAAAGAGAAGATTAGAGTTGCTTCAGGGCAGGGAATTTATGACAATTGAATTCTTTTGAGAGGCCCTGTTTTTAGGCAAAGAAATTCAGTAACTCAAATGCCTTTAGCACAAAATAATTCCTATTCCAAAGTGACATATTTGGAGGGGGTAAGGAAAATATCCTGATCCCCCTCACTCATGCATTTATTAAAATTAGGAAACTAACACTGATTGATATTAGTATCTAATCCATAGTCCATGTTCAAATTTGGTCATTTCTATCCTCCCTTGCCCCATTCCAGTATCATCCACTATATTTAGTTGTCTTTTTGTCTCCTTTCCGGGCTGAAAAAATTCCTCAGTTTTTCTTTGGTATTTTTGACCTTGACAGTTTTGAAGAGTTTTGAACATTCTCTGAGTCATGAATTTTCATTTAAATTATAGCTGATAGGTGAATGTGTAAGAGATACTTTCAGGATATATAAATATCCTGTATCTCTTCAAACTTTATTCACTAATTTTAGCATCCATTGATGATCTTATAATGCCATCAATCTTTCTATATTTATTGAAATAACATTGTAAATAAGAGCTTTTACTTCTCCCCTAATTCTTTGTTTATTCATTTGACTGATATCAATATTGAGTCATGCATACTCAATTTATATAATAGGATATAATTTATTACTTTTATTTATTTTGATGCTCTAATTTTTCCATATTTAAACATTGGGAGATCCTTAATTCTGGCTTGTGGGTTCTTTAGACATGAAGCACCCATAATCATTAAACCATTACACATATAGTATATATCAGTATATTCTATATTGTATATATTAATATTAGAATATAAATAATTATAAGTAACATATACTTATATATACTACAATACTAATACATTAGGTTATGTAATATATGTTATATATGTATATATTTATATGTGTGTATAATTAATGTCATAATATCAATAATTATATCTAGTATTTATATAATTATGTTTTTAATATATTTTATTGATTTTTTACAGAGAGGAAGGGATAGGGATAGAGAGTTAGAAACATCGATGAGAGAGAAATATAGATCAGCTGCCTCCTGCACACCCTCTACTGGGGATGTGCTTGCAACCAAGGTATATGCCCTTGACTGGAATCGAACCTGGGACCTTTCAGTCTGCAGGCCGACGCTCTATCCATTAAGCCAAACTGGCTAGGGCTATATAATTATTTTATTATAACATTAATATATGTAATTATATATATAATTATACATTTGTTACATTATATATTATATAATATAGTAACATATTATAATGTATGGATAGTATAAATATATAATAACTTAATTTTTTATTCTTATTAATTTAATAGTTATGGTTATCCTATCTAATAAAAGACTAATATGCAAATTGACCATACCTCTGCTATATCCACAAGTCACGCCAATCAGGAGTGAGTATACAAATTAACCCCAACAAAGATGGCTGTGGCCATGGAGTGAGCAGGAAGCTTGGGTTTCCCTGGTAATGGAGGAATCCAAGCTTTCTGCATACCCTGGCCGGCCCAGGCCTCCACTTAAGGCTACAAAGTTTCAATTATAGAAGATAAATAAATCCCAGAGAAGAGGCCTCCACTTGGGTTCCTGGGAGGGCATGGCCAGCCTGCAAACCACCACAGGCCTTTTGCCCAGGCCACCCTACGCTCCAAGGGAACCCCCACCCTGATCCAGGACACCCTTCAGTGCAAACCAACTGGCCCCCAGCCGTACACCAGACCTGTATCCTATCTAATAAAAGAGTAATATGAAAATTGACCATCACTCCAACACACAAGATTGCTGCCCCCATGTGGTCAAAGATGGCTGCCCCCATGTGGACACAAGATGGCCACCACAAGATGACCAGAAGGGGTGGGACCAGGTCTGCAAGGGAGGGCAGTTGGGGGTGACCAAGCCTGCAGAGGAGAGCAGTAGTGGGAGATCAGGCCAGCAGGGGAAGGAAGTTGGGGGCAACCAGGCCTACAGGGAAGGGCAGTTGGGGGGAACCTAGGCCTGCAGGGGAGAGCAATTGGGGGGACCAGGTCTGCAGGGAAGGGCAGTTAAGGGCAACTAGGCTGTCAGGGAAGCAGATAGGCATCAATCAGGCTGTCAGAGGAGTGATTAGGGTGATCAGGCTAGCAGGCAGAAGCAATTAGGGGCAGGCAGGTGAGCAGGTGGGAGCCAGCAGTCCTGGATTGTGAGAGGGATGTCCGACTGCTTGTTTAGACCCGATCCTGTTTGGACATCTCTCAAGGGGTCCCAGATTGGAGAGGATGCAGGCTGGGCTGAGAGACACACAACCCCTGTGCCCAAATTTTTTTCACTAGGCCTCTAGTTATTAATTATCTTAATCATTATATTATACCATCTCCTGGAGCACTTCAGTATCCTCTCAGTTGTCCAGACAAGTCTACTAATAATAACTATACAAAAACAACAATGGAAAAGCATTGGCCTGCAGACTGAAGGGTCCCAGTTCAATTCTAGTCAAGGGCACATACCACGTTGCAGGCTCCTCCCTGGCCCAGGCCCTGGTCAGGGCTCATGCAGGAAGCAACCAATCAATGTGGTTATCTCACATGAATGTTTCTCTCTGTATTTACCTCTCTCTTCCACTCTCTAATAATCAATGGAAAAAAATATTCTTGGGTGAGGATTAAAAACAAACAAAACCCACAAATAAAAACAACAGTGAAAAATTATTCTTTGTGCCGTACATTGTGCCATCTGCTCCTTGTGCACAATTTCATTTAATCGTAAGAAAAATTCTTCTTTTCTGATGAGAAAATCAAGACACATAAAGGTTAAGTAATTAACCAAGATAATCAAGCTAGCAAGCAGCTGAATCAACAATTAAACACAGGTTTGTCTCACTTGGGAGCCTTTGCACAGTAGGGGATATCAAGAAGGGTAGAGAACGTTTCCGACGGTTGAAATTCTCTCTCTTTTTTTGTAGGTCCCAGGCCTGTGGTGTTACTGCAGCATGGCCTGCTTGGAGATGCTAGCAACTGGATTTCCAACCTGCCCAACAACAGCCTGGGCTTCATTCTGGCCGATGCTGGTTTTGACGTGTGGCTGGGGAACAGCAGGGGAAACACCTGGTCTCGGAAACACAAGACCCTCTCCATAGACCAAGATGAGTTCTGGGCTTTCAGGTAGATGAAAATCTTGAGAGAGGAGGTGGACATGGATGTCTTTAGAAGAACTGGGTAAAAAAGTTGAAACTTCTAGTACCTGGAAGATTTACTTTGGTTGACTCATCAATACCCTAATATGAGAGCCCTCAATTGTCTTAATTGACTAGTGATTCTCTGGGAGAAGAAGTGGGGAAAATTACATTCCTTAAGAAGACTGGGTCTGGGGAATGGGGTGAGAATGGTGGGTGGTGTGTCAGGTGATCGAGATTGGCATGAGAGAAGTGTGTGTCCATTTCCTTATCGATGGATGTCCTGGGACTAATGCTTCTGTGAGTTATGACAAGGACTAGTAACCCCAGGGGGAGATGAGATCAGACAACATTAAAGATGTAAGGGAACTATTAAGCCTTAGGGACTATCAAGTCAACTAACACATTTCTTCCACTCTTACAAAAGATTTTTAGTATTTTTATTTAAATTTCCTATGGACACTAAACCTGCTTTTAATCTATTTCATCAGAGAAGGGCCCCCTAAGCATCTTTAATACTTTTCCTATAAGTGAATCTGCATGACTATCTGCTGTTCTACTAACAGAACAACAGGACACCTCTTCTAGGGAGGCAGGTCTTGTGCTCAGTAAATATTCATTGAAGATGATTATTGCTCTGTAACATCTGTAGAAAAGAGTAGTTTGCTGACAACCTGTGATTTCTGAGGCACCCGGGTATCAAAGGTTTGAAACAAGTCCAAACTGAGTGTTGTGAGGGACACAATAACAAGTTCTTGGGACTGACAACTCAAGGGTTTGTTTATAAACTCTGGGGCTGTTTTTGTTTTTTCTGACTATAACTTTTCATATAACTTTGTCTTTTCCTCTTATAGTTATGATGAGATGGCTAGGTTTGACCTTCCTGCAGTCATAAACTTTATTTTGCAGAAAACGGGCCAGAAAAAGATCTATTATGTCGGCTATTCACAGGGCACCACTATGGGTAGGTTCAAAGGAAATCAGGTTTGTATACTCAGAAGAAATGTGAGCATATGGTGAACAGCTATGCCTGGGATCAGTCACCTCACACTTCACTCATCTGGCCTTCTTTTCTCCAGCGACTCTAAGAGCAATGGGAAGTGGGTATGACGTTGAGGGAGGCTTCAGGTAGAGTAAGTAGAGTAGGAGTCAGACAAATATGTATTCAAATGTTGGCTCTACCACCTCTTGGGTAAATGTCACTGAGCAAATTATTTAATCCCTCTGGCCTCAGTTTTCTTATCTATAAAATGGGGTTAATAGCTCCCTCTGAGGGGTGTTAGAGGTGATTGATATAAGCTCTGTAAAGCAAGGCTTTTTGTCTAAAACAGCGGTGAGAGCAGTTCCTGGCCCACAATTGCACTCAGTAAAAGCAAAGAATGAATGAAACATAGTTTCTAGTGCCTGGCACATAACAGGCAATCAATAGACAATAAGCATTTCATCATATTATACACAGAACTGCTGCAGGAGTTTACTCCCTTCCCTTCCCTTCCCTTCCCTTCCCTTCCCTTCCCTTCCCTTCTCTTCTCTTCATGACAATGTCTACAATTACATGCTGGTGTCCTTTTGTTTTTGATGAATTTGTGAGAAACCTTAACTCATGGTCCCATGAGAGTAGAGGCTGGCTTATCCTGGCCCTTTATTAGACCAAAGTCAACAGGGGAAAAAAAAATGTGATTGGCTTAGATTACAATGAAGGAAGAACAGCAGAGGCAGTGTGCCATGGGAAGAAGGCTCTCTAGAGGGGGCTGAGAAGGGCTCTAAGCCAAAGGCACTCTAGAGGCAGCCAGGCATCACCCGTGCAAGGGATTCTGAGAGGTGAACACTCAATGGGAACTCAGGGCACACCTTCAGTGGATTCATTTTAACTGATACTCAAGTGAATAAAAAGAGACTGATTTTCACACTGTACTTTTTGGATTTTTCAATAACATGAGCTGATCCTAAGGATGCTATGTCCCACCATGTACTTCACAGAAAGGTCAAATGTTATGCCTGCTCCTACTCTCATTTCCAGGGATCTTAAAACATTTTCCCTACACTAAATTGTTCAACATGACATGAAGACAAAGGTGCTAATGATGAGGTTAAATGCTACTCTGAGAAGAAGGAGGTGGCCAAAAAAGCATAGGACAATTCTATTGATCAACCATGGAGCTATTAATGTGGAAAACTCGAACTTGCTTTACATAAAGAGAAGAATAGGAATATATTTGATAGTATTTTCAACCCAGTCCTACTGATGGTCTAGACAGTCACTAGTCTGCCTGCCTTTGCATGTGGCTGGCAAACTAATCATGTAAAGAGAAAAGAAGGGAAGGATCTGTCTTTCTTAATCATCACTTGCCTCCTAGGAATTAGACAGAAGTCATGTGATTTTATGTTGTTTTTTCTACCCAGCCTCCTTCCCCACAACCTGCAATCATCAGCCTAGACAGAGTGAATACATGCTCTTTTGAAACAGACACATAGTATTTCAAACATAATGACTATGTCCTGAATTTATAGCCTTTTCTCCCAAAAGTTCCACAGAGATGAGCCCTATGCAGTGGTAATTTGGGAAATTTGGTTCTATTTTATAAGTATAGAAACTGAGGCACAGACTGACTTAACTAGTGTTCCATACCAAGTTTATGGCAACAAGAAGAGTAGGAATCCAGTTCACTAGATATTTGTCTACTACATTACATTACAATTTGGGTTCAAGAACAATTAGGGAAACACACACACACACACACACACACACAAACAGCAAAACCTTGCTATACCCATTATTTTACAGAACATGCTTGTTATCAATAAACAAGGCACTTTTTCTTACTTTTTTCACTGTAGAGATTGGAATTAAATGAAGTAAGAACCATGAAAATCATAAGCAAAGTGTCTAGCATATAGTTACCTCTTCCTCTCTCTCTCTTTCTCTCTCCCTCTCTCTCTAAATACATGTATACTAGAGGTCCAGTGCATGAAATTTGTGCACAGGGAAGGGGGTGGGGGTGGGGAGAAGGTGTGCTTCAGCCCAGCCTGCTCCCTCTCTAATCTGGGACCCCTTGAGGCCTGATCCACAGGCAGTCGGACATCCCTCTCATAATTCAGGACTGCTGGCTCCCAGCTGATCACCTGCCTGCCTTCCTAATTGCCCCTAACTGCTTCTGCCTGCCAGCCTGATAACTCCCTAGACACTCCCCTACCAGCCTGATTGATGCCTAACTGCTCCCCTGCCAGCCTGTTTGCCCCTAACTGCCCTCCCCTGTGGGCCTGGTCACCCCTAACTGCCCTCCCCTGCATGCTTGATCACCCCTAATTGCCCTCCCTTGCAGGCCTGGTCCTTCCCAACTGCCCTCCCCTGCTGTCCTGATCACCCACAACTGTCTCCACTCCCCTTGTAGGCCTGGTCCCTGCCAACTGCCCTCCTCTGCTGGCTATCTTGTGGTAGCCATCTTGGGTCTACATGAGGGCAGGATCTTTTTACCACATGGGGATAGTCATCTTGTGTTTTGGAGTGATGGTCAATTTGCATATTACTCTTTTATTAGATAGGATAGAGGCCTGGTACATGGGTGGGGGCCAGCTGGTTTGCCCAGAAGGGTGTCCTGGATCAGGGTGGGTGCTCCCTTGAGGTGTGGGGTGGCCAGGGCAAGGAGCCTGTGGTGGTTTACAGGCTGGCCACACGCCCCAGGGACCCAAGTGGAGGCTCTGATATCTAGAATTTATTTATCTTCTACAATTAAAACTTCGTAGCCTGGAGCAGAGTCAAGCCTTCTGCACCCACAGCCATTGAAACTTTGTTGCCTTAAACGGAGGCCTGGGCGGACCAGAATGTGCAGAAAGCTTGACTTCTTCCATCACCAGGGGCAACCCAAGCCTCCCTCCTACTCTCTCTGTGGCCATAGCCATCTTGGTTGGGTTAATTTGCATACTTGCTCTGATTGGCTGGTGGGCATGACTGGTGGGTGTAACAGAGATATAGTCCATTTGCATATTACTCTTTTATTAGATAGGATATATATATACACACACACACACTGAGTGGCCATATTATTATTAATAATATAAATACTAATCTGGCCACTCAGTATATATATCTATATCTATATATCTATATGTGTGTGTGTGTGTGTGTGTATACATATATATATATATACATATTAGAAGCCCGGTGCATGAATTTGTGCATGGGAGGGGTCTGGCCAGCCTGGCCAGTGGGAGGGGACAAGGGCGGTTGGCCAGCCTGCTTGCTGGTTGAGGGGAATATTTGCATATTAGCCTTTTATTATATAGGATATACACTGAGTGGCCAGATTATTACATGTTCAAAGATCATAATAATCTGGCCACTCAGTGTATATATATATATTTTTGTCACAAAGTCCACATTATTATAGTCAATAATTAAATCTACCAATTCAATGAGAACCTACTACTGGACATCAAATAAGCTAGATGTCAGAAGAAACACAAAGGCATTTTTCCTGCTGTTGTTTTTTTCCCCTCAATGAACTTATAATTTCATGCGAGAGTTAAGACACAATCACAAGTAACTACTGAAATATATTGACAAAAGTAAATATGCATTTTATGAGTTCAGGGATATTCAGTATCCACGCTGGTATATTCCTTCTCTTGCAGGCTTTATTGCGTTTTCCACCATGCCAGAGTTGGCTCAGAAAATAAAGCTGTATTTTGCTTTAGCACCCATAGCTACTATTAAACACGCGAGAAGCCCTGGGACCAAATTTTTGTTGCTGCCAGATATGATGATCAAGGTATGTGGCTCCTCAGAAAATTTTCTTGTCTATATAGAAGAGTCTTCCCACCCAATAAGGTAAGATTTACCTTTTCAATTAGACGCACTTATTTTTTACTGTGATGTAATCACTGCTATTTTGTTTCCTAATTTTACAGGGATTGTTTGGCCGGAAAGAATTCCTGTACCAGACCAGATTCCTCCGCCAGTTTTATATTTACCTTTGTGGTCAGATGATTATTGATCAGATTTGTAGCAGCATCATTTTACTTCTGGGAGGTTTTAACACACAAAACATGAACATCGTAAGTGAGAACCTAGTACACTCTCAGTTTCCCCAAGCAAAGCTAGAAGTTCTTAGTCTCACTCATTGAAGATGAGCTATTGCCAGTAAAGACTTAGAGAAATGTAGTCTTAGTAATTCAGTTTTCTCCAAATACACTAATATGTGGGAAATGCTTTAACATGGGTTGAGGTCAGGTTTAACATAAGGATATTGCTAGATATAAACTTCACAGATTAAAAATGGAAGTGTTATGAAAGCAGCTTTATGCATTGAATTAGCAGATTAAAAAAAAAAGTGATTAGAACCCACAAGTCAGAAGAGAGAATCGCCATGCAGTATCTACCTCTTCTTTTCTACTTGGGTCCTTCTGATCCTTTGATAAGATGTCTGGGAGTTTCAATTTGGCTTAGGTAGAGCTACAAGTTAGAAGGTGACATAGTGCGGATTCCCCAGAAGCATACTCTGAGATGGAGATTAGTGGGTAGAGGGATTTGGGGTTACGTGCTTGGGATAACACCTAGAGAAGGGCGTGAAACAGAATTGGGTAGATGGAAGAAAGAAAGAAAAAAAAAAGCTGACATACCCTTAATGGGAACGTCTGGTGATCCTACAAGGATGTGTGAAAATGGGATCACCCTTTAGAGCTCTCCCAAATGGGGTGAGAGAGCTGAGTGTTTATACCCCCACATCAGCCAGTCATTTAATGCAGATGACACAAATACTGGGCGATGCATTGAGCAATATAGCTCTCTGCACCTGGGACAGCCCCCAAGAAGGCCCCACAGTAGAGGGCTACCAGCTGGCAGCTGGAAGAACACATCTTTAATTCCTGAAGTCTTTTTATTCATTGTTTAAAATGATTAATAGCTACCATTTAATAAACATTTATTATGTGCCAGGCTAATAATTCTATGAGACAGATATTATCAATTTCCCACTGTGTAGATTAGTATCCTTAGATTTAGTGGATTAAATTATTCCCATATCCACCTAAAAATTAAATGGCAGAGCTAGGATTTGAATATAAGCCTGTTCTAGAGTCTTCATCCTTAATTACTATAGTGTAATTAAAAAAAATGAGTTCAGATATCTAAGAAGCCATCCTCAGATGAAAAATATAGGTGCTCAAGAATACATTAGTGGCACGTTTATTTATGTGCATATTATTGTTTCATAGATAAGTGCTGATAATTTAATGATGGTCCCATTTCTTAGTCTGAACCTGGAGATTTGATCTTGACAAAGTACATGTCTTATGAGTTTTTCCATGTCCCACAAACCACTCCTGCTTTGTTACAGAGCCGAGCAAATGTGTACGTCGCTCATTCTCCTGCTGGAACATCTGTGCAAAATATCCTACACTGGAGCCAGGTAGGAATGAGGTTGAATTTGTTATTTTCCCTAAGTAAGTATCTGTGGGAAAGAGTCTTCTTTTGATAAACCAGGGGTTGTTTCATATTTTTTATGAGATGAACTGTAATCTAGAACATTGAAACTTTGCAGGAGATGGGAGGGAAGGATTGGCCCACGGATGTCTTTAATGGACCTTAAAACTGTGAGGTCAGATGGTCCCATTGAGACCTTTGTCTGTCTCTTGCCACCTCAAAATGAGGCTGGAGAAGATAATTGGCGGCTCCTCCAGCAGAATGGTCAAGCAGTAACAAAAGTGGAAGGCAGGACCTAATTACCCAAAGAGGCCTCACAGGAGGGAAAGACTAATCTGCAACACAGAGGGCGAATCTTGATCACCAGTCACATGAATGAAAGAAGGCAATGCTGAAGTAAGACATTCAGAATGGATTCAAGGACAACATGAATGCCAATTATTCTTTCACCAATGAAGAAGCATTGAGCCTACAATTGCTCATTGTAGATGATACTATGGAGTGACCCTGATTGATTGTGGAAATAAGGATAGATATAAGGACAGAGCTAGAGCATAACTAACTTTGGATTCTCATGTATTAAAAATACCACTTTGTTAAAAAAAAAAGGGGGAGGGGCTCTTAACTCAAGCAGAGAGTTTTAAGAGTAGTGATAGCATCTATATATCATAAATATCGGCCCTATCTACTTTCTGTTTTTGTAGCAACTTAGAGACTAGTGAAATTGTTCTTGTACAGTTGTTGTTATATTTGTAAGAGAGAGAGGAAGAGAGAGTAGAGGAACGTTTTATAACTAAAACTAAAGAATTCTGAATTGTATTAAGTGTCGGTCACCTTGTCACAATAACCAGGGGGAGCTTTCCCCTTGTAGCCTACAGAGTTGTACAGATACCATCCATGTAGTCTTCTATGGGGAAGCACCTCCTGGAGTTGTATGATATAGTGGCCAACTATCTGCAGTACATACACTTTCTCCCGAAAGGGTCTTCCTCTTGCTTTTGTACTTCCCTGAAGATTATCCTAACTAACGCTAAACAGTCTCTGCTCTTTGCTTTCCCCACAATTGCAGACTTGGGAGCACATTTCCGCCCCTCCTCATTTGAATGCCATGTACATGTTTGTTCCCTTTTAGGCAGCGAATTCTGGGGAACTCCGGGCTTTTGACTGGGGGAGCGAGACTAAAAATCTGGAGAAAGGCAATCAGGTAAGAAAACCAATACCACCCTTTATAAGTGCACGACCGGGAAGGTCTAGTGGCAGTTTACTATAGAGATGGGGATAAAATATGAATATGGGCATGGAAAATAAAAGTCGGTGTTTGACTCCATTTGAAAATGGGGACATTCACAGCTTAGCCACAAGGCCTGCTGCTTTCACAATGGAGTATGAGAATTTCTTTGAGAGGCTGCTTCCATGAAGGGGCCCTGGGCTTCGTTGGAGCAATATTGTTTTATTGATTTCAGAAAGGAAGGTAGAGGGAGAGAGAGAGAGAAACATCAATGATGAGAGAGAATCATTGACCCACTGCAGTCCATAGGCTGACACTCTATCCACCGGGTTAACCAGCTAAGGTTAGGCCTGTTTTAAGGGCTTTCTATAATCGTAGAAAACATCTGTGCAGCCCCAGCGCAAAGTCCTTCTCAGTAGGTTCCATTCCCTTGACTTTCTCTGTAGAATATCTCTAACTCTGGCCTCATGAAACATTTGTGAAGTTATCTTTTAAAGGTAATTTATGCTTAAAATATTTATTAATAGGAAGAAAAATAACTAAAAAGTAATTCTTAAAGTGCTAGGCAATGTACATATTTTCTCATTAACCTAGTAAGTGATTATAGGTATCTCCATTTCACAGATAAAGAAACTGAGGTTCAATAATTTTACCTTCAATAGATGCTGGAACAGAAACTCTAAACGCAGATTTGCTTGGCTCCAATGCCTGTGCACTTTTTTTTTTTTTTAATCACAACACATATTTAGAATGTTTATTTGGAATGTAAATTATGAGTTTGGAAGTCCAAATGTGACCTATAGCTGACAACTTTTCTTTTTCTAGCCAACTCCTGTAAGGTACAAAGTTGGAGACATGATGGTCCCTACAGCAATGTGGACTGGAGGTCAGGACTGGCTTTCAAATCCAGACGATGTGAAAACACTGCTCTCTGAACTGAACAACCTCATCTACCATAAGAACATTCCTGAATGGGCGCACATAGACTTCATCTGGGGGTTGGATGCTCCTCATCGTCTGTACAATGAAATCATACACATGATGCAAGAGGAGGAGACCAGTCATTCCTGGGGAATGTGTAGGCTCAGACTGTGAAGCATCTGATACTGACAAGTCATAGGAAAAAACCTTGTGGACAATGGGGCTGGGGTCCATGAACAGAGGATTTTAAGTATTTCAGGAATTGAAAACATATCCTATCAGTAGAAGGGAAGAGGAGAGGGGAGGAGGGAATAAGTTTACCATATATTCCCTCAGGTTTCTTGGATTTGGTACTAAAACTGACCATTACCTCTTTTTTTTTTTTTTAGTTAATTAAACTGCTCATTGGCTGAACATAGGTTTCATGTGCTATTATATAGTCTGTCATCTTGAAGGGAAGGCTTTATTCAAGAGCTAGAAATTATTATTCTCTATGTCATTTAGGTAAACTTCCCTAAAGCATATACTTATTTTTCTATAAGCCATATTTTGGGAATAAAGTAAACTGAAAAACTGGGATGAGAGAGAGGTCTTGAATCTCTGTATCATTGTTGACTTTCACAAAATAAATTAGACATTTTTATCTTTTTGCCATAGAGACACAACACTACCTCAGAAAGCTAAGTGCTTTAACAATAGATAGATAGATAGATAGATAGATAGATAGATAGATAGATAGATAGATAGATCCCAAACCAAAAAATCAATGTACCGTGTGGATAAAACATATTTTAAGCATCTTTAAAAGGACCAAGTTGAGTCTCAGATGTCATACTTTTGTAGAATTTTTATGAGTTTTCAAATAAGTGCATTATGCACTGCATAAAGCATGTATGTATATTTTAGTGCCTAAATTCTAGTACAAGCTTGTTTGAGTGTGGCAGAAGACCTTTTAATTAGAAATGTATGACCCAGCTTTCTGCCTCCAGAAATGAAAAGCTGGGAAGAAAATTTTATGTCAGCAAAATAATAAAAAAAATTGTCATGTATTTTATTCTTTGATTTTGACAAAGTTACTGTTAGGCAATTTCCCTGCTCATTAAAAAAAATCTGGTTATTTTTTTTAAAAAGTGTTTGCTTCTCACACAGTTTAAAATATGACAGATAAAAAGTATATGAGTAATAGTACAATTTTGCAAAACTCTAGAACCAATAGCTCAATTTTTAAAAATATATATTTTTATTGATTTCACAGTGGAAGGGAGAGGGAGAGATATAAACATCAATGATGAGAGAGAATCATTAATTAGCATTTGACAAAATCCAACAGCCTTTCTTGATAAAAACTCTCAACAAGGTTGGAATAGAAGGATCATACCTCAACATAATAAAAGCTATATATGAAAAACCCTCAGCTAACATCAGACTCAATGGGCAAAAACTTAAACCATTTCCCCTAAGAACAGAAACAAGACAGGGATGCCCACTCTCACCACTCCTGTTTGACATAGTACTGGAAGTATTACCCATCACACTTAGACAAGAAGAAATAAAAGGCATCCAAATTGGAAAAGAAGTAAAACTGTCCTTATTTGCAGATGACATGATAGTATACATAAAAAATTCAAAAGACTCCATCAAAAAACTAATAGACTTAATAAATGAATTTGGCAATATAGCAAGATACAAAATTAACATCAAGAAATCTATGGCATTTCTATATACCAATAGTGAACTTACAGAAAGAGAGACTCAAAAAGCAATCCCATTTACCATCGCACCAAAAAATTTAAGATACCTAGGAATAAACTTAACTAAGGAGGTAAAAGACCTATATGCGGAAAACTACAGGACACTGAAAAAAGAGATAGAGGAAGACGTAAACAGATGGAAGAACATACCATATTCATGGATTGGTAGAATCAACATCATTAAAATGTCCATGCTACCCAAAGCAATCTATAAATTCAATGCACTTCCTATTAAAATATCAATGGCATATTTCACAGACCTAGAAAGAACTCTCCAAAAATTCATCTGGAATAAAAAAAAAAGACCCCAAATAGCCACAGCAATCCTGAGAAAGAAGAACAAAGTAGATGGGATCTCAATACCAGATTTCAAGTTGTACTACAAAACTACTGTTTTCAAAACAGCCTGGTACTGGCATAAGAAAAGACATACAGATCAATGGAATAGAATAGAGAATCCAGATATCAACCCAAACCACTATGCTCAATTAATAATTGATAAAGGAGGCATGAACATACAATGGAGTCAAGACAGTCTCTTCAATAAATGGTTTTGGGAAAATTGGACAGATATATGTAAAAAAAAATGAAAATAAACCACCAACTTACACCATACACAAAAATAAACTCAAAATGGATACATGACTTAAACATAAGAAGGGAAACCATAAAAGTACTAGAGGAATCCACAGGCAGAGAAATTGCAGACATATGCTGAAGCAATTTCTTAACTGATACCTCTCCTGGGGCAATGGAAGCTAAAGAGAAAATAAACAAATGGGATACATCAAAATAAAAAGCTTTTTCACAGCAAAAGAAACTATCAACAAAACAACAAGAAAGCCCACTGTATGGGAGAACATATTTGCAAATGTTATCACTGATAAAGGTTTAATATCCAACATCTATAGGTAACTTATACAATTTAATAAAAGGAAGATAAGTGATTCCAAAAAAAGGGGGCAATGGATCTAAATAGAATATTTTTGAAAAAAGACAGATGGAAGGCCAAGAGACATATGAAAACATGTTCAAAGTCACTAATTATCTGAGAAATGCAAATCAAAATGACAATCCAGTACCATCTCACACCTGTCAGAATAGCAACCATTAACAAATCAACAAACGACAAGTGCTGGCAAGGATGCAGAGAAAAAGGAACCCTTTTGCACTGCTGCTGGGATTGCAGACTGGTGTAGCCACTGTGGAGAACAGTATGGAGTTTCCTCAAAGAACTAAAAATGGAACTCCCATTTGACCCAGTAACCTCACTTCTAGGATTATATCCCAAGAAACTACTAATATCAATCAGAAAGAATATATGCACCCCTATGTTCATAGCAGCACAATTCACCATAGCTAAGATTTGAAAACAGCCTAAAAGCTCATCAGCAGATGAGTGGATTAGAAAACTGTGGTACATCTACACAATGGAATACCACACTGTTATAAAAGAAGACACTGGGTGGGTGGGATGAGGGCATGGGACAGGGGTAGAGGAGGCTGGGGGAAGGTCAATGAGGGGGGAAAAGGAGATATATGTACTAATATATGTAATATTAGAGGCCTGGTGCATAAAATTTGTGCACGGGGGGGGGGTCTTTTAGCCCATCCTGCTCCCTCTCCAATCTGGGACCCCTTGAAAGATGTCTGACTGCCCGTTTAATCCCTCTCACAATCCAGGACTGCTGGCTCCCAACTGCTCACCTGCCTGCCTTCCTGATTGCCTCTGACCGATCTGCCTGCCAGCCTGATCACCCCCTAACCATCCCCTGCTAGCCTGATTGGTGCCTAACTGCTCCCCTGCCAGCCTGGTCACCCCTAACTGCACTCCCCTGCATGCTTGATCACCCCCAACTGCCTTCCTTTGCAGGCCTGGTCCCTGCCAACTGCCCTTCCCTGCTGGCCATCTTGTGGTGACCATCTTGTGTCCACATGGGGGCAGGATCTTTTGACCACATGGGGGCAGTCACCTTGTGTGTTGGAGTGATGGTCTATCTGCTTAATCACTTTTTTATTATATACTAGAGGCTTGGTGCATGAAATTCATGCATGGGGGGCATGGTTTCCTTCAGCCCAGCCTGCCCCCTCTCCAATCTGGGACCCCTTGAAGGATGTCTGACTGCCCATTTAGGCATGATTCAGATAGGATCATGCCTAAATGGGCAGTCGGACATCCCTCTCACAATCCAGGACTGCTGGCTCCCAACTGCTTACCTGCTTGCCTTTCTGATTGCCCATAACCAATTCTGCCTGCCAGCCTGATCACCCCCTTACCACTCCTATGCCAGCCTGTTTGCCCCTAACTTCCCTACCCTGTGGGCCTGATCACCCCTAACTGCCCTCCATTGCAGGCCTGGTCCCTGCCAACTGTCATCCTCTGCTGGCCATTTTGTGGGGGCCAACTTATTTGCTCTGAATGGTGTCCTGGATCAGGGTGGGTGTTCTCTTGGGGTATGGGGTGACCTGGGCAAGAAGCCTGTGGTGCTTTGCAAGCCAGCCACACCCCCCATCCACCCAAGCATAGGCCCTGACATCTAAGATTTATCTTCTGCAACTGAAACTTTGTAGCCTGGAGCAGAGCCCAGCCTTCTGCTTGCACAGCCATTGAAACTTTGTTGCCTTAAGCATAGGCCTGGCCGGCCATGGTTTGCAGAAAGCTTGGCTTCCTCCAATGACAGTGGCAACCCAAGCCTCCCTCCTGCTGTGTCCATAGCCATCTTGGTTGGATTAATTTGCATACTCACTCTGATTGGCTGGTGGTCATTGTTGGTGGGTGTGGCTTGTGGGTGTAGTGGAGGTATGGTCAATTTGCATATTACTCTTTTATTAGATAGGATTTTAAATAATAATAAAAAATAAAGTATTATATAAGTCTCCTTTTTCCCCCACTGACCACTCCCCAGATGCCCCCATCCCCCAGCACATGTTTTCACCTCCTGCCTTCATCTGTGTCCATTGGTTATGCTCATAAGCATGCATACAAGTCCTTTGGTTGATCTCTCACCCCCTTACCCTTCACCTTCCCTCATAGGTTGGACAATCTGTTCGATGCTTCTATGACTCTGTTTCTATTTTTGCTCATCAGTTTATGTTGTTAATTATATTCCACATATGAGTGAGATCATGTGATATTTCTCTTTCTCTGACTGATAGCTCTATTTCTTGAAACACTTTACCTAGATAAACTATAGTAATACTTAAAATTTTATCAATAAAAATAAAGAGAACTGGCAAGTTTAGTAGCTGCTTTACATTCACAAGTGAATCAAAGATCTTTTTAAACAAACATCTTTTTTTTTAAAATATATTTTTATTAATTTCAGAGAGAATGGGAGAAGGAGAGAGAGATAGAAGCATGGATGATGAGAATCATGGATTGGCTGCCTTCTGCATGCCCCCTACTGGAGATTGAGCCAGCAACCTGGGCATGTGCCCTGACCAGGAATTGAGCAGTGACCTCCTAGTCCATAGGTGGATGCTCAATCACTGAGCCATGCCAGCTGGGCTAAACAAACATCTTGATAGATACATAGTCTTGGTCAAAATCAAGATAGCCTTTATCTGTAAACTGATAGCAAAATGTTTAGCAGTGTGTTGGTAAACTGGTTCTAGAGGAAGAAAAAAAATAAAAGGCTTGATTTTAGCATCTGCCAATTTTGGTGGTGTACAACTGCCACCACTGACAACTGATAAATGTTTTTGCTGAAGTTGTTTTGCCAAAGGATCATCCACATGTGAACCTCTAAACCCACACACATACACACACCATTCTATACAAATGTACATACTTCCACCCCTCTTACTACTTAAAGGGGCTTACTACTCCTGGGGCATGAGATGGGCAGGACAGCCTCCATCAGAGCACACAGCTGAGAAGAGAGATCACTGTCCGAGATAATGCGGATCCTCTACTTCAGGAGAGACTGATTTTGAAGCATCACATTTTGACTGAAGTGGAGAATTCAAGAGCTCTAGTGTTTCCCCTGGAAGGAATGGGGCCATGGTGAAGTCCATTGAGCTAAAACATGACTACAGAACTCTTCAAAAACATTATCCATGGCAACAACCAGCATCATCGCCATAAAATGGCTGCATCCAGTTGAGTGGCCCACAGGCCAATAGTCCAAGATGCAGAGAGAATCCAGTCCTTTAACTGTTTCTACTTCTCCATCTGAGGCCACAAGCGTTATGATGCTTTCGTTAGCATTAATTCAATCTGGGAAAATTTTAATCTTCGTGCAATATCCAGGGAACTCTCACCATTCTGAGGAGAAAAGAAATGATCCTTGTTTTAAGAGTCCAGCCAACAGTTTAGACTGATTGACTCTCAGGCTTGGCAAAGACTTTAAATGTTATTCAGATATAACAGTAATAGGATAAATTAATGTTTAATAGGATGATTGATTTTGTTGTTTACATCAGAAGCCATTAACTTAATTCCACACAAGACCAAAGTTACAAGATCATGAGCTGGGGAACTTCAGGCCATGGGGCCAGTTTCTTACCTTATTTCTTATCGTGGGGTCTGCCTGGGCTTCAAGGAGCAGAGGGATAAGGGTCTGGTTTTTCATTTCGCAGGCGTAATATAACGCCGTGCAGCCGTACTGAAACACAAAGGACCAACACTGCAGCTCACCCATCGGACTTTATAGACCGCAGCATGAGGCTTCTTAGCAAGCTTAGCAAGCGCTCTTCTCATTTCGTAGTATACAACTAAGCAAAACAGCTTGCAACCATCTATGTGAATGGTATTTCTTGTTCTTAAAGTCGTTTCTGCTGCAATATGTACATTATTATGTACATTATTAATGTTCTATAAGCCTTTCTCATTAAATGTTTAAACTGAACAACAACAAAAAATGCAACTTATAAAAGGTGAATGCTGAATTATCCCAAAATTTCTTGGGATATTTTCTGTAGGTTTGGCCAATCAGCACTGTGATCATCTGACCATCTCTTCCCTTAGAACCTCCATATGGGCCACTTTGCAGATATCATCCTCTATAGTTTTTTATTTAAAAAAAAATCCCACAGTCTGTGGCCCTTGCTCATATTTCTACAGCTCACCTGCAAGACCAGTGCAATTTGACATAGAAATCTCCCATACTTGGTTGGTTGTTGATTATATTATGTATTATAAATTAATGGATCTATCTCATTGGCACTAATTTAAAACACTAACTATAGATTAAGAGAAATGTATAGCTGGGACATTTGTACTAAAAATATTTTGCCTTTCAAAGCCAAACAACCATGGTTTTGGTAAGCGAAGAAATAATATCCTTGACTATCAAGATTATCAAGATTAACTTTGGATCTTTTTCCCTAGAAACTCCTCTAAGATCATAGGAAATAATACTGTGAGCTCAAATTTTTTTATTAAGTTTTGGCATGAAAAATGTAAGATCTGGCTCTGAATTTTTCCATGTGAAATGAAGAAAATCTAAAAGATATAATACACTGCATTACTTGGAGTTGGAAATTGGATCTTAATATACAGGTAGTTTTTTAAAAATGTAAATGGTAAAATATTGCATGTATGTGCATATATGTATGGGCATGCGCAGGAATATGATTCTCTATCTAGAGATAGACATAGACATAGATAATTAGAGAGAAATTTTGTTCAGGAGCAAAATTTTAAACATTTTTAATTACTTTTTACTTAATTTTAGTGACATCTTAATATATTTCTAAGTTATCTAAGAAGATGATGATTCACAGTAGTAGTCCATCCAAATTAAAAAAAAATTATATTTGAAATAAAAGGAAAAGCATACATTTCATCAACTTTCTCTCTCTCTTTCTCTCTCTCTCTCTCTCTCTCTCTCTACACACACACACACATACACACACACACACACACACACACACAGAAAAGGAGACAGAGAGAGAGAATGAGAACTACCTCCATTTAAACATGATACCAATATAACCCAAACTAAAAATATGTAAATGACTAATATAAACAGGGATGGGGACATTTTATCTATCACAGAACATAGAATAATAGTATATATAGATATGTACAATATAAATTAGGGGTCATGAACAGAATATTGGTTATTTTTAAATCCAGTTTTGACTTTTTCAGTAAGAAGCTAGAAATAAAAAATGTCATTCAATCAATGTAACCAAATAAAACTTTTTACAAATAATTCTTTGAAACACTTCTGATCATGTAAGGGAGGAAGATGAGTTCAAGGTTGCAGCGGTAAAAGGTGAAAGCAAAACCTATTACTAGGGGGAAGTTAGCTGAGGCTGCTCCTGTTCTTATCACTGCTCTTACCATCATTTGGATTTTTCCTTGACCCCTGCCTGCCCTTAGTTTTCTTTAGCTCACAGGTGGGGACTCTCTTTCCTGATTGGGATCTTGGCTTCGGTAGCAGCTGCTAACGTTCATTGAGCACAGACCATGTTCAGCACTCTGCTAAGTGCTTGACATGAGTCAGCCCTGTAACTTATCTCTATGCTCATGTTACAGAGAAGGAAACAGAACGTCCAGGAAGTTTATAACTTGCCAAAATGCACACCGGTAAAAAGTGGCAAGCCTGGGTTTACAGGAAGGCACGCTGACTCCAGCCTCTTAACTACCAAGGAGGAATTTTGTTATCAGAGCCTTCATCTTCCTTAACTTCTCACAAATGGTGGAGTGGCTTTTTTTTTTTTTAATGTTCTGTATTCAGTAAAGATGTTATTCCCATGAGTTTAGTCGCAGTACATAAACAACCTTAAGATCACCTAACTGGCAGTGAAAAAAAAAAAAAAAAGAAGAAGAAATGCAAAAGTATCAAGGAAAATAAGCGAGCAACTTAATATATGACAAGTACAATACCATTTTGAATATTATTTCACAGGGACTAAAAATACAAACTTACACAGTCTGCAGCATTAACGTCCACGCCAGCATCAAGGAGCATTCGGACAAGAGTCTCATTCTGCTTTGTCTTGGATACCTTTGACAAATGGCAAGTACAAGAGGCTTTTTACAAACTTTTTCTTCATCTTATGTCTGGATTATTTCAATTAATAGGCTTCATTTTAATCCCAATACCCCCTTTGTGCCTATGTACTATTGATTGATTTATTTGGCTACTTTCCTTCTTGCTTTATTCTTTAATCACAGCATCACATGTATGTTGGAAATGTCACTTATAGGATACAAGCCAAGAGCTTATTCTATTATTATTCCTTTACTTCTCACTGGCCCAGCAAACCTTGATGGGTCATGCTACTGATATCCTACTCATTGACTCTTTGCTCTCACAAGTGTACTCACCATGAGGAAATATCCAATGAGCAAGACAGGCATTAAGAGGATAATGAGAAGATAATCAAAGAAGGTAAATCTTTTCTTCACAGCATAATGCAAGCAGGTTCTCTCTTTCTAAAAATTAAGAAAAAAAACCTCTTCATAAATAAATATTTCATTTTAAATTTCCCGTTTTCAGATTACTCTATCAAAAATTAGTTTGTGCTTTTTGTTCGTACGGTATCCGGGCCATCTTTATTCTGTTGAGTGTATATGATGAATAAACCCAGGTTTCCACTGATTAGAACAGAGTACTCGTGCAGTCTAAAGAAAAAGCTGGGGGAGGGCCACAGAAAGAGAACAGGTGAAATGCACATTTTATAAGTCATCAAAACATGGATTTTCATACTCATTTTAGTTTTTTGGAGAAAACATGTTCAGATATAAACATAAGACTAAATTCAATATGGAAATCCTAATCACCAATAGTAAATATACAGTTATTCATTTTGTGGTTTGGTAATGAACAAATCTTAACCACATGCCAATTTTTCTGTTTCTACATGCATACAGGCAGTGCTAGAAGAATGGAAATAACTCAATTTAATTCTTTAAGTACATAAATATTTATCAGGTGATAGACATAAGTTTCTAGGGATTGTGAGGAATGAAAAGACTCAGGCTTTATAGTCATCAAAGGGAGATAGAAACATGGCCACATAAGTACAATGCAGAACAGGCTGTTGTGATTGGAAAATCAAACAAATCAATGAGAAGAGAGGGAAAGCCAGAGAGAAAAAGAGTGGTTAACTTCCACTTGGGGGAGGCACTGTTCTTAAATAACCCTTTTTGTGTGTTCTCTGTAAAAGTTTTGTAAACGAGGCAAGAAAATAATAGAATGAAGCAAAGTCACACATTAACAAACAGCCCAGAGTTAATTGTTGACGTTCTGCTGTATTTCCTTCCCATCTTTTAAAATGCATATAGGAAGATTTTTTTAAATGTAGGTTCATACAGCATCTGCAACATTTTATATGCTTTTTTTCAATTAACATTTAGAATATGTGCATCTTCCCATGCCATTTAATGTTTTCAAACATATAACTGTAAAGGCTGTTTGGCTTTTAATTGAATAGAACTACTCTAATTTATTTAGCTAAACCTTACTCATTGGGCATTTGAGTCTTTAACTTTTGATTTTAATAAAAATACTAGGGGCCCAGTGCACAAAATTTATGCACTGGGGGATGGGGTCCCAAAGCCCATCCTGCCCCTCTCACATACTGGGAGCCTTCAGGGGATGTCCTACTGAGGCAACCGGACTGATCAGGGGAAGGCACCACCCCCGTCACCCCGTTGCTACAGCCACTGGCAGCCACCACAGCCACCAAGGTGTTTTCATCAACACGGACTACAGTCCGTGGGTCACCATGAAAAAATGACAACTTTATTTAGGCATTTTCAAGATATGTCTTTCATAGAATATGACATTTCTTTCTTTCTTTTTCTTTCTTTCTTTTTTTTTTTTTTAATCCTCACTTGAGGCTATTTCCATTGATTTTTAGAGAATGTGGAAGAGAAAGGGAGAGACAGAGAGAAACATCAAAGTGAGAGGAACACTTTGATTGGTTGCCTCCTGCATGAGCCCTGACCTGGGCTCCAGCCAGGGAGGAGCCTGACCTTGATCAAAATTAAACCGGACCCTGTGGTCGGCAAGCCTAGGCATTATCCACTGAACCAAACCGGCTAGGGCAGGATATGACATTTCTTAGCCCTCCAACATTGGACCTTCCTTTTTTTTTCTCCAGAAGTGTGGTGGAAAAACCCTAGATCACCTTTCTGGATTCTTATACCCAAGTTACTAAGAATATTAGCAGTGGCAAACAGGGAGCGTAGCCAATAAGCAGTCAGAAAAGGTGTTTATTTCCTCCCTAGTTCATACCAATTGCCTCTGACCTCTGCCTCTGCCCCTGCCAAGGCCTGAAGCCTCCTGGCCTGGGCATGGGCCCCCCAGCTCCCTCCTATCGCCCGGCTCCACTCCTGCCTAGGCCCCAAATCTCTGGCCTAGACAGGGGATCCCCAGCTCCCTCTGATCGCCCAGGTCGGCCCCTGCCCAGGTCCAAGCCTCTGGACCAGACAGTGGGCTCCCAGCTCCCTCTGATCTCCAGGCTCTGCCCCTAGGTCCCAAGTATCTGGCCGGGGCTTGGGGCCTGGGCAGGGCACCCCCAGCTCCCTCTCATTGCTGCATCACCTGGCTCAGCCCTTGCCCAGGCCCCAAGCCTCTGGCCCAGACAGGGGATCCCCAGCTCCCTCTGATCACCTGATTACCCAACTCCACCCCACCCAGGTCCCAAGCCTCTGGCTGGGGCTTGGGGCCTGGGGACCCCTGGCTCCCTCAGATTGCCCGATTACCCAGCTCTGCCCCTGCCCAGGAGCCCCCTGGCTCAGGCCCTTCCCAGGTTGCTCAGGACCCACGGGGGCCTACCTCGGTGTGATCTGGGTACTGAAAAAGTTCCTGGGACCCAAGTTGCTTGAGGGCCTGTGTATGCAAATTAACCTCCATCTTTGTTGGATTAATTTGCATATTCACTCTGATTGGCTGTGATTGTAGAGGAGGTACGGTCAATTTACATGTTTGTCTATTATTAGGTATGAAGATTACTTGAAAATCCTCATTTACAAAGATTTGTCAACATTTCTAAATTTATCTTGAGCATAAAAGTTTCTAAAAATGTGATTCCTGGCATAAAAGGTATTAGTGCTTTTCATATTGTGCTACTAAATTGTGCTCCAGTAAAATGATGATGATTTAAGCTTTCTTCCTGAGCAACACTTGATTTTCCTTTCTAATCTGGGTCAATTTCACAGGTCAAAATACATCTATATCTGTATCTATATCTGTATTTGTATCATCTATCTTTACACTTTAATTTGCTTTTTATATTAAGCATATTAATCTAAATCACCAGCAGAGCTTTTTGTAATTTTTTAAGGCCTTTATTTGGTACTTCTGAAAATAACTCATATAGGTAAAGAAAGGGAAAGCACTGGGTCAAACTGTTAATGTACAAAAATTAGCATTTGGGAAAAATGAAAAAGAATAAACACTTAAAATGCATGAAAGTATTTTAAAAATAGAAGAGGCAAACCAAACACTTATTCTGATAAAATCTCTGCTAATCGAAGGTATCCACTAAAGTTCTTTCCAAGATATTTATAAACAAGAGGATCCCAGGAGGCTGGCTCAGCGAAATGGAACTAAAGGTGCCTCCTCAGCCCTGACCCTGGGTTGGCAAACATCTCCCTCCCTCAGCTTCCTAATAGTAAATCTCTGAAAGAGGATGTGACTCATTGACATCTGTCTTCACCACCCCCTCTCACAACTCCACACACCTGGCTCTTCAGCTGGGAGATCATGTCATACTCTACTAAGCTACAGGTCGGTTAGATTTGGCATAGGCCTGACGTTGAAATTAAAAAAAAAATAATAAGCACAACAAGAAAGTCCAGTAATGATTTCTTTTTCTGATAATGCATTATTCCTCCAAATGGCTGATCTTTCAACTGACTTAGAAGGGGCAAGTGGAGCCCAACAGGCTGTTTTCCCTCATTGAATATCCATGAGTAGATATAGGGCATTCATAATTATTACAATCAATGACTTTTTATGTTTACTCAGTGGGCGTTAAAGGCTGCCTTTACTAGAATGCAGACACTGAAACCTGCAAAGAGGCTCTCAAAGGATATTCACAGCCTTACACACACATTCTGCTCTTCCTTCACTGAAGACTCCACCTCAGCTAATATTGCATCTTCCAGGCCTTTCTATGTAGCTTCCAGTAACATCTTGCTCGTGAGTTTATTTGTCTTTGGCAAATTTTTCACTAGCATTGTTCTATTCTATACGCAAACTATAGGATCTTCTGGAGATCAGTACATTGAGATAGAAAGTAAAAACACAAGGAAATTAATGAAATATTGACCAGCGGATCAATATTCTCTCCCACACATCTCCTCCCTCCCCTCAGGAAATTTTTCCCATTATCCCTGTAATAGTGAGGAGGTGGAGCTGGGATAGAAAGAGATGCAAGAAAAAACAAGAGGAGGAGAAAGAAAAGAAAGTAAGGTCTAGCCAGACATATGAATGAACCATTCTCATCCTTTTCAGAAATTCTAAGAACATAATTAACCACAAAATATGCCTGATGATTGAATTTTATTTTGCTTTCTAGCCTAATAAAATATCCTCAGTATGTGTCAGTCTCTCTAAAGCAGTGGTTCCCAACCTTTCTCTGGTCATGCCCCACCTAAACATCTTTGAAATCCTGATGTCCTCCCTGTGACATATAATTGTTATTATTCAAAAAGTGACCTCCTATTCCTGTGGAGGAAGCCTAGAAGGCCATTATCTTGGTCTAAACTAGTGGTTGGCAAACTGCGGCTCACGAGCCACATGCGGCTCTTTGGCCCCTTGAGTGTGGCTCTTCTACAAAATACCATAGCCTGGGCAAGTCTATTTTGAAGAAGTGGCGTTAGAAGAAGTTTAAGTGTAAAACTATTGAGGAAGAAATTGTTAAAAAAATAATAATAATATGAAGTGATATGAAAAAAATAGCCAATAAAATTTCAAAACATGTAACAGAGAACTAAAATGCATAAATATGTCACAACATATATTTATATACTGCATATGAGGACCCTCCAATTAATAAGAAATGCAAAACATTCACTGTTAATAAGTCATCCTCAAATGGCCCCCCTTAAAAATCAAACTGCCCTCCTGTGGGGCATGTGCCCCATATTGGGAACCACTTCTCTAAAATAAGGTAAAAAAGAAATTGTTGGTGTCAGGAGCTACACGCATCAGAAAAAGACATTCACTGCTTCCATCCATGCTAAGAGTAAGTACCACTTTCTCCACTGCTGCATCATGTCCTCACCTGGTTTTTGAGGTTCACATCAGCATTTCTCCTTAAAAGGAAGGAAACGATTTTCAGGTGCCCTCGCCTGCAGGCACAGATCAGTGGAGTGTCTCCATTAAAGCCATCTTGAATATTGATGTACTTCCTGTCCTCCCTCACCCACCGCCACACTTGACCAAAGTCATTCTGATAGGCTGCCTGGCAGATAGGCTGAGGAGAGATAAACAAAAGCAGATTTTGAAATATAAGTATAATTAAGCCACACAAAAAATAAGAAAAAAAACACATCATTACCCAGTAACTTAAAATTCCAGTGTTTCCAAATCATAATATATTGCTTTGTCGGTGAGATTTTTAGTCTCAGTTATGCCCAGTGTTAAGTCTAGAACAAATGTTGAGTCCCTAAAGAACCTCATAAGATTTCCTAAATTGCATGGCACACAGAAATGTACCACCACCCCCTCCCCCCAAAAATAGAATGATTTGACAATACTGGGTACACATTCCCATGGGAGGGGGATCAAGTAAAGCCTCCTCTACTTGGGGTCCTCAAAATCCTTACTGACACTTAACTAAAGCAAGAAAAGGAGAAGGCAGATGGTTTGCCTCAGTCACTTGATGTCTCTGAGTGCTTTCTCAATCCCACTTGAGCGATATTACTTAAAATATTAAACTATTCTTATCTTTCAATATTTCCTAGGCTTCTTCTATCCTAGACACAGAGTTTCTGTTTTTGAAAAGTAAAGTATATGCCTGGCTTAGTTAGACATACAAGTGATTTGTTGCATGGATTGTAAAACTTTGAAAAGATTCTATGCTGTTATAAATTCTCAGTCTACACTAGGGGGCAGTTCGGTGTCATAAAAGTAACGACAAAAGAAGACAGAACACTCAGTAGAGATGTGCTGGTTGGCAAGCTAGGAACGGGAAAGAGAAGGGGGGCTGTCTCTTTGGGTTGAAGAGATAGTATGAATTCTGTTGGCCTCTAAAGTTCTTGACACTTGGAGGAACATGGGCTGTAGAGGAAACCAGTGAGAATTTGGAAATTTACCATGATAATTCCACCCCCAAACACAGAACCCTTCTGCCCATCCTCACTGCCAAAGCACTGTTCAGATCATAATTCTCACCAGGTCCATTGCAAACCTGGTCATTAACTGGCCTTACTTCTTTGCCTCCCACATTCTGCCCCAACCTATCCTCCAAAAACAGCAGCTTATCACTTCCCTGCTGGAAGCCTTCAGTGGTAACCAATCAGATTAGGATGCTCTCCCTAAGCTGGCACACTCAGCTCTTCAAATCTCACAAATCCTGTCTTTCCAACTTCATTTCCCACCACTCTTGATCCACATCCTTCACCTAAGTAAATAAAGATGTGTGCTACTAACAGCCATCTCTCCAAGACTGTAAACTCCACAAGAACTGGTAATGTGTCTGCATTTGTACAACTTTGTATCCTCCGCACCCAGCATATGCCTAACAAAAAGTGGGCACTCAATATATATTTGATGAGTAAATAAGTAAATGAGTAAATTACAATGGGCTTTTGCCTTAGCCAGTTTGGTTCAGTGGCTAGAGTGCCAGCCTGGGTTTGATTCCAGTCAAGGATACATGCCTGGGTTATGAGCTTGATCCCTAGTAGGGGGCATGCAGGAGGCAGTCGATCAATGATTCTCTCATCATTGATGTTTCTCTCTTCCCCTCTGAAATAAATAAAAATATATTTTTAAAAAAATTATAATGAGCTTTTATTGAGCACCTCACTTATTTCATTTAACCCTCACAACAACTCTATAGGCTAAGTAGTATTATTATACCCACATTGTACAGGTGAAACTGAGGTAGTTTGTCTTTCTTGCTACAGTTACACAGCCCATAGATGCCAATGACAGGAAGCAAATCAAGGAAATGACTCCAGAATGCATGCTTTCTGGCCCTAATTACTTCAGGCAATTAAAAACAGCCTTCGGAATGTCATCTGGCTACAAGACTTTGTGTTTGAGATTTTTGGGGTTACATTTGCACCCAAAATTAAGCTACAGCTTACAGTCATAGAAGACTGATCAGTCTTCTTCTGCCCTCGCCTGCTGGTGTCCAAGACTTCTTGATTATAGATCCAGATTCTTTCTCCAAACTGATCTAGAATTAGTAATATTTGCCAAGAGGTAAAGAAGTGGTGGTGGTTAGAGAGTTTCCAGAAGAAAGAGGGAAAATATGTGGCCCAGATGAAAATGTTTCAAGAAGGAAGACAGAGTCAAGAGAATGAAGTATAAGAAAAGATTGCTGGATTTGACCATTACTGGCCATTCAGAGATCAATTTTTGTAGAGTGAGAAGGCAGAAGACAGAACACAAAGGCCTGCACACATGGTCTATGAAGAATTAGGGGATGTGATTGGAGAGAAAGTTGTGGTAAACTTGGAGTGAAAGCTAAGCGGGAACTTGCAGTGGACAGGAGTAGCAGAATATGGCCATCGTTCTGCACAGTTGTGGTGTTGCGAACTGGGTATAAGTACAGGCTCTAGAATCAAATTTCTGAGTCCCAATCTCGATTTGGCCAGCTAACAGTTATTTAGACAACTTACTTAAACTTCCTATGTTCAGTTTTCTTCTGCATTTAATAGTTACATCTTCTTTATCAGGTTACAGAAAGTTTTAAAGGTGATTGTGTAGATGAAGCACCTCACTCAGATCTGACTCAATAAACCCTCAATTAATGTTAGCCACACTAATAATTATTAAAACACAAGGACCCAGTGCTGATGGGCAGGGGTGGTTATGAAAGAGTAGTAATGCATGTGCTTTACCAAACAGAATGACAACTCTGGATCAAAGGCTAAAGTTAGGGAAGAACAACAGAAATTTGGAGTAGAGAGAACTTTACATTTGTTGACATTTTTGCCAGCAAGTCTGAGGTTTCATCTTCATTCTTTACTAGTATGCTAATATGTACTTACCATAAATAAATAAACATAGACAACTCTGTAAATAGCAATTATATTTACATAGATTGAACAAGTTAATAACTTAGGAGAGAAAATTATGACAAAGGTAAAAGAGCCTCTTTAGCATGATGGGGGATATTTAGGACAATAATAATGAAAGTGTCTACATGAGATGCATAAAAATAGAAAACTGTTTGAAACATCAGGTTGTAGAAACACATTAAGAAGCTACAATGGGCTGAGCCTGCAGTATAGGTCTGTTATACATTAACGCTATTTCTTTTTTGAAATGTGACTTAGTACCACATTACAATTTATAAAATCACTTATAATATACAAGGGAAAACTTAAAACATCAATTGGGGTGGAAGTCCAGGTGCTCTGAACACAGAATGCCAAAAATTTGCTCGATGTAGAGAGAGAAAAAAATACTAGTGAGATTGTGAAAGGAGGCAATCCTTTCTCCAATTAGCTTGCATTTCCTTTTCCTATATCATAGAATGAACATCATGTTTAACATTATCTCACTCAGCTCTCTTGTGTTAGAATTATCAAAACAGGATCTCACCCAGCTCTCTTGTTAGAACTATTAGAACTATAACTTTGAGAAGTTAAATAATTTCCCCAAAGTCTCACAGACTTCCTGGCACAGTTAGAACTAAATTCTAGGTTTTCTTGATTGCCAATCCAATAGCCTTCCCATTAGTCACATCTCTATTCTGTCTTCCCTGAGTTCTCCTTAACTCTACTACCAGCTCTCCCGATAAGCCCTGCTCAACCCAAATTGCACTCTCTGGACACCGTATATTTCAAAACAATACTTCTCTTCTTTGAACTGTGTTCCTTTTTTTTATGGTAGAATCTGAAATATAGACCCACTCTTAATTGATATTAAGAGTGTATGTGTGCATTTGCAAGTACATGTATATTATGTGTGTTTCATGTATGCATATGCATGTTGGGTGTTTTATGGTATATCCCTCTGCTCATAATAACCTTATCATTAGACCTTCTCAAAGTTTAAAAGGATACATCATTATTATACGATTTTCAAGACATTTTTTAAAGCCTGTATCCCCAGCTGACTGAATCAAGCATTTACAGAAGATTCTAAAGGTCTGCTAAGCACAAATTCCTAAGCTCTTTGAGTTAAGTTCTTACACATCTTCCTTTTTTGAAGTTTTTGCCATACTTTTCAGCACATATGCAGAGTAGGAGTAGAATGTACCTCACTGAAACCTGGATTTAGTTTACCCCATTCTTTTACTAAGGGAAAAGAACAGTATTATATCTTAGTAGAGAGGAATACTGGAAGAATGGCAGTGATTAAGACCAACTCCTTGTTGAGATGGCAAGTAGAAAAATAACTTAATATGTTCATCAGTGATGTAAACAGAATTCTCCTGAATATACAAATTAGTTCTCATATCACAGCCCCTGATTTCTAGTCAGTAAGTACTTTTTAGCTGCATAACTCTTGGCAAGCTACTTAAACTATCTTTACCTCATTTTTTTTTTCATTTGTAAAATAAGGACAATAATAGTAACCGGCTTATATGGTTGTTGTATGAATTGTTTACATATAAAGTGTTTAGAAGATGGCCAGGTATATAATGTCCTCATTACATATTTGTAAACATACCAACATATTGTAAATAATATGAACATAAATATGTGTGATAAAGATTTAAATGAGTCAACCCTGTTTAAAAGTCCAGCTTACACAGCTGAGGTTGATTATTCCAAGCCAGGTTCTCTTGCTGAGCTCCAAGCATATCCTGTATTGCAGATATTAGGTCCAACTCTGGGATGCTCCCTCATTCTCTCCATCTTTTTTAAAATATATTTTTATTGATTTCAAAGAGGAAGGGCGAGGGAGACAACAACATCAATGATGAGAGAAAATTATTGATCAGCTGCTTCCTACATATCTCACACTGAGGATGTAGGCCACAACCCAGGTATGTGTCCTGACAAGAAATTGAACCATAACCTCTAGGTTCATAGGTCAATGCTCAACCATAGAGCCAGGCAGGCGTGCCTCTCCTTCTTTCTTAAAAATGTGGAAACAATATAAATGCCAATTGGTGGCTGAATGGCTAAAAAAATGTGGTATACACACAAACACACACACATACTGGAATAATAGTCAGCCATCAAAAGAAGGGAATCTTGTCATTTATGACAACATGGCTGGACATTGAGGGCATTATGCTAAGTGCAATAAGTCAGACAGGAAAAGATAAATATTGTGTGATCTCACCTATATATGGAATATGAAAACAAAACAAAAACAAAAAGCTGGAGCACATGAATATGAAGAATAGATTGGTGGTTATTTGAGGTCAAAGGTACAAGTCTCTAGTTACAAAATGAATAAGTCCTGAGAATGTAATGTACAGCATGGTGACTAAAGTTAAAAACGCTGAATTGTATATACGAAAGCTGATAGGAGGATGGATCTTGAAAGTTCTTGTCATAAAAAAAACAACTGTAACTATGCATGGTGATGAGTGTTAACTGGATGTCTTGTGTTGATGATTTTGCAACATATACAAATATTGAATCATTATATCGTGTTCCTGAAATTAATCTAGGTCAATTATATCTCAATTTAAAAAATATTATCATCATGTATATATATCATATTTATATAATACATATATGATATATATATATGATATACATATATAGTTAATATTGATGATATACATGTATATATATCATATACATATGATACATATATGATATTTATATGATATACATATATGTATATCATCAATATTAACAATTCAAGGTTCTGAAGGGTAGCAGAACATTCAATTCAAAATACAACTCTCAGCATAAAGATTATTTTGACCTAAGGGAATTGAGAAGAAGCTGATACAAGGAAAGCTCTCCACACTGCTCCCATTTAGCTAAAAGCAGGACATAAATTTGTGAAGGTATTCCCCTCTTCCCTCTTCAAGAAGGCAAATGTAACTCTTGTTAGCCCAGAGAAGGCTCTATCTACTTAAGAAAATTTACCAAGTAGTCCTTATCTTCCATTAGCTTCCCAATATATTTGCTTTCCCATAACTCGGCACTCCCAGAAACTCAGTCTGTTTCTTTTGTCTGGCCACTAAAAATTTATTATTTCGTTAAGATGCTATATGAGCCCAAGTTCTAACCACTTGTTAGTTACTCATCTCTTATGAATGCATGATGCAGGTGTTCATAAATTCCTGTTTGCTTTCCTGCTGTCAGTCTATTTAACAGGGCCCCAGCCAATGCACCTAAGATGAATAAAGCAAAAAAGCATCTTCCCTCCCCTATAGCTTTAAAAAACAAACAAACAAACAAAAAAAAAACACGGTAAGTCTGTGTGTCCAATCTCAAAGAGCTTCTCACACTCCAAGTGGGAAGTTGAACTTGACAAAAAGTTTAAATAAAAGTAGATGTGTCAGGCAGTGCAGAACCTGGGAATGGGGCAGAACTGGACGTTGCTTGCCTTGTTCTTATTTAATGGTTCACCTTCTTTATAGGAAATGCAGGGTGACTGGTACAGAGTGAATGAGAGACTGGCACATGCACATGAGTAGGTAATGTTTAAATATTTGAGAGGTTACTCCAGAGCTTCGCAATCTTTTTAAAATTATGGATGGGAGAGTGTCACAGAGGGTTCACCCCAGACCTTCTGGATCAGAATACCAGGAGAGGCTCATCTTGTTCATTTTCCTTTTTCCATTCACATTAACCCCCAAATGCAACTGAAATGAGCAACCCAAGTTTTCTGACAATCTAAAGGAACCCTTTTCCCCTCAGCATTTTTTACCCATCACCGAAGTCAGATTCTAATTCTGGCCATTTAACAGCATGACGTTAACCCAGATACCAAGAAGTCGATATCTTGGGATACTGAGGGTTTTCTGAATCTTTGGCAGAATCAGTGTAGCTCTCAAATCCATTGCTCTGGGATACTGTGAAATCTGTCAGCTGAAAATGAGAAATGTCTACACCCATCAGCCAAAAGGAAAAGCCTCTGTGGGGTTTCAGTGAGAGCACCTCTCACACTAGTGGAATATCTCCTGGGTTCAGGGCTGCTGGAGAGTAAAGACAGCAGAGCAAACACACCCAAACACAGCCATTCCACAAACAGCGTCCTGCCACAGCTGTCATGCTGGGAGATGAGACATTTACTCTGAAACCTGCTACTCTAAGTAGTTTTGCAAGTGCCTTTACCTACCCTCATTTATAGCTAATTTTACCTAAAAACAGGAAGGAGGAGGAAGAGGAGGAGGAGAAGAAGGAGGAGGAGGAGGAGGAGGAGGAGGAGAAG
>JAAGEH010000426.1:3522380-3594176 GCA_011751065.1 Lasiurus cinereus | reverse complement strand
GAGGAGGAGGAGGAGGAGGAGGAGGAGGAGAGGGAGGGAGAAGAGAGGGGGAGGAGGAGGAGGGAAAGGAGGAAAAGGAAGGGGAGGAGGAGGAGGGGGAGAGGAGGAGAACAAGGGGAGAGGGGAAAGGGGGAAGCAGAGGAGAATGGGGGGGGTAGGAGGAGGGAAAGTTGATATTAAGGGTAATCCTGAAAGTTGAAAAATTATTTTCCAAAAAGGTAAACAACTTTTTTCTGGAAATGACTGAGTTGGCAGATGTTTCACTTTTTTTTTAAGTAGACAGTGTACAGCTTTAAATGAGAGAGCCTAAAATCCACTTCCTCTTGTCAAACTGAGATGCACGGCAGCATTTTTTTTAGTACTACCTTAGTCTGTTTTTGGTTCAATGTTAATTATGAGCTTTGATTAGTTATCTATGACCATCTAGGTAAATTAGGGTTCTCTCTCTCTCTCTCTCTCTCTCTCTCTCTCTCTCTCTTTCTCTCTCTCTCTCTCTCTGTGTGTGTGTGTGTGTGTGTGTGTGTATTTGTTTTAAAATATCATAGTAAATTCCATTACTTTGTCCTCAATAGATCTGAAAAGTGAACATATATTCCACTTCTGGGCATATTCTCATTGATACTTATAAGTGATTTCAACATGTCTTGCCCTGCCTTGCCTTGCCTTGCCTTGACTCAATCACTTGCCAAATCAACACACAATCAACAAACTGCCCTGCTCATGCAGAGTTTTTTTTTAAATGTAATTATTTCCAGGACCTAGATTACAGTTAACTATCCACTGGCTGTGCACAGTGTGGTATGTGGACCAACAAAAGCATCAGTAAGCCGATAGGTATAATCTGAGGTCCCACAGGCCTCACCCAGAGCTGCAGAATAAGAATGTGCATTTAAAACCAAATCTTGAGGTGATCGGTGCACATTAAAATTTGAGAAGCACTAGCCTAGATCGCTGTGGTAGTAAACTGATCGCCTCCATCAGTACCACTTGGATGCTCTTGTAAAAGTAGGTTTCTCAGACAGGGAAACACACTCTGTGGCGAGGAGGCACTTGAAACTGCATTTGAAACCATTTTCTCTCAATGACATTTAGGCAATCTGAAGCATGAGAGTTGCTTGAGTGTTTTTACAAGTGTTGTCATTTTCACCGGACCAGAGTCACTGGGCAAGACATACTAGAATTATAAACTGATCAAAGAACACAACTATAGAAAAGTAAACACACACACACACACACACACACACACACACACACACACACACAATTGGCATTAGAAGTAACTGCAAATGGGGAGAAACTGCCTTTGGTACTAGAAGAACCACCCAGTGAGGTCCTGTTGAGCGTCTGTAATGAAATGCAGACTAACCGGTTGATGTGTTAGAGGGAGCAAATAGTGAATAATAATGCCATCACGTCTCTTTTACTTGTTGAAGCATTACTCACTTGCACTCCTTTGAAACATAGTTAAAAATTAATTTGATTCTAATAGGCTACTTTCAATACAGGAAAAGGCATTTTTTTGTAGGCATCAGATGTGAAAAGAAGAACTAAAAAAGTATATTTGAAAATATTTTGTTTTTTATTTCTCTTCTCTACAGAGAAAGTCTTCATTAACAATAACTAGAGGTGAATTTCCTTTCAAACACCAAGCTGAAATTCTGTATATACATTTCCACAAGAGAACCAGACTATCTTCTGTACGTTTAGAAAATCCAGTTAGCTACAATTTTCACTTTTCCTGAGGACATTTGACTTCACAAGAGGACAACTCAAACTCCATTTTGCAAGGTCCAAATTACCCCTGCAAACATGTGGATTCACAAAATGTGTGTTGTATTCCTCCTTACTTACATGCAGCTAACATTTTAGAATTGCAAGAATTATTTGCCCTAAAATATTAAAAATATCAGAACGATGAACACACAGGACTTTGTTTTGACTTGATCGCTCACAGCAAGCAAGTTCAACAAGAAAAGGAGACAGATTAACAGGGACAAGAAGTTACATTTGAAAAACATGAGCAGTTTTTAACAACTTTCAAGTCTTATTTTCAGAAAGATTACCTCAGAGTATAGAATTCCCATGCTGGTCTCTCACGACTTACTTCACCCCCACAGCTTCGCGAATGTTCCGTAGGTATTCCTGATTAACATCAAAATGCTTCCCGGCAGAGGGAAAGGTCCAAGAAGTCCAGGTCAGTGGCAAACCCTTTCTTTCCACACCTGTGAGTGCATTTCCAGCGACACAGACAGCAACACCACCTTCTAGAGGGCCCAACCCAATGAAACAAAGGCATTAGTTACCAGGTAATGACCCACGCTGTGTGCATCATCTAAAGTTACAAGCCTGAGGAACCAGTTTCTGAGTCACATCTGCTCTGCCCTGGGTGGCAGGTGGGAAGAAAGAAGCAAACTGAGAAGGAAAGGAAGCTTCTCACATTGGCAGGAAGGACATGGAGTTCAAAATAGAGCACTGTGTTTAGGACATTTCCTCAATGAAATCTGGTTTACAGAGGCTATTGCGCAAGGCTAGAGACCAGCAAACTTGCTTGTCAGAACCATATGTCTGCCATAGGCCTTGACTTTCATGAAAAAGCATCTTCAAACTCTGGCTATGGTTTATTTGTTCTTTTTAAGTACAGAGACTTTTATTTTTTCTTGATGTTGATTAATATAAGCTACTTAAAATAATATATTAAGGTCAATTTATAAGCTATTGTACACATATTATTTTATTTGCTTGATATACAGTATTTTCCGGCATATAAGACAACTTTTTAACCCAGGAAAATCTTCTCAAAAGTTGGGGGTTGTCTTATATGCTGGGTGTTGTATTATAGGGTGAGTATATCCCAAACTCTATATTTTAACTGGAAAAGTTGGGGGTCATCTTATATGCCCAGTCATCTTATACACCGGAAAATATGGTACATAAATTATTATTATTTTATATTTCTATAAAAATTTTATATTTTATATACCTAATGTGGCCATAATCACTTTCAAGGGGATCTTTGAGTGAACTTTCAACTTAAATTGAAAACACTAAATTCTTTGAAGAATCAATCCATTAACATTCTAATTAATTAAATTATTGTAAAAGGTTTAAATTACATTTATAGCATTACTATATTTCAGTTTTGTTTTTAAGCACTTCAATTCTAAGCCTAAATGGGAATCCTGTTAGGCTTAGAATTGAAGTGCTTAAAAACAAATTAAATGGTCTTGCAAATCTAGTAAATCATACTAACACTATAGGCCTGGTGCAAAAAATTCGTGCATGGATGGTTGTGGGGAGGAAGGGGGATCCCTCAGTCCAGCCTGCAATGATACAAGTGTTCCACACCCGGCCTGGTCAGAGGCCCTCCGTGGCCAGGCACAGAACATTTGCCTCATCACTGGGGAGATGAGGCAAGTGTTCTCCCCCTGGCCACTCTGTGCCTGCTGCCCAGAGGCCCTCCACAGCCAGGATGGAATGCTTGCCTCATTGCCTCAGCGATAAAACAAGCATTCCGCCAGGCCACTCACACTGCCAGCTCTCAGCGGACACCCCCCTAGGACTAGGGAACTCTGGCAGGGCTGAAAGGACTGGGCACCAGCCTCTAGTGGCTATGGGTGCTGCCATCTTTGTGGCAGAGTGATGATCAATTTGCATATTCCCTCTTTATTAGATAGGATAATAAATATTAAGTTGTCTTAAACATTTTAATGCTGTTCACAATTTTAGCCAAATTATTTTATAATATTCAATTTAAAAATTGTAGAGAAACCAAGATGGCAGCATAGGTAAACACCTAAACTGTTGCCTCACACAACAATTTCAAAACTACAACCAAAAGACAAAATGGATATCATCCAGAACCACAGGAAGGCTGGCTGAGTGGAAATTCTACAACTAGAAGGAAGGAGAAAAGCACATTGAGACTCAGAAGAGCTGCAGAAGGCAGAGGTACTGAGGTATGCAAATGCATAGAGGGCTGGCAACTGAGTACATGGCTGGCTTTCTCAATCAGGAGGGAGACAAAAGCTCACGACAGCTCTGAACTCCAGTTCTGGGTGAGACTCTGGGGACCCAGACTCATTCGGAGAGAAACTGGACTGTCTGTCAGCAGGTAAAACTCAAGAGCTGCTTTCTCTCAGAGGTGCTTGCAGCGATTACCGCAGGACACTGAGGGCAGGGCTGATGGAAAGCCATTGCTGTCTGCTCTGCCCTGAGACTCCACCCCATCCAAGCCAAACATAGAGGCATTTGCAAGTATTGTCTCATAAGGTTGTCTCCAGCACAGAAGTTCTCTCAGCATAGACATAGTTGATCCTCACAGCCAACTGGAGGTCAATTCCTCCCAGTGATACCAACAACAATCAAGGCTTAACTACAACAAGACTGTGCACACAGCCCACAAAGGGGTGCACCAAGAGTGTCCACCTCAGGTAACTGGGGTGGCTGAGCCATTGGGCCCTATAGGACACCTAGTACACAAAGCCCTCTATCAACTCAGGGAAACAGCCAAAATGTGGAGACAAAGAAACAGGTCACAAATGAAAGAAATGGAGGAAAGCAAATGACTGGAAATAGAGTTAAAAACCACAGTTTTAAGGTTTTTCAAGAATTTTCTAGTAAAGGCTGATAAATTTAGCAAGACCCTGGGGATATGAAAAAGGACCAACTAGAAATTAAATATATACTTACTGAAATAAAAAATATTATACAGAGATCCAACAGCAGACTAGAGTATCATAAGAATCAAGTCAAAGATTTGAAATACAAAAAGGTAAAAAAAAAAACACCCAACCGGAAAAGAAAAAAGAAAAAAGAACTAAAAAATATGAAGATAGTGTAAGGAGCCCCTGGGACAATTTCAAGCACACCGACATCTGAATTATTGGGGTGCCAGAAGAAGAGAGAAACCAAGATACTGAAAACTTATTTGAAGAAATAATGACTCAAACCTTCCCCCACCTGGTGAAAGAAATAGACTTACAAGTCCAGGAAATGCAGAGAACCCCAAACAAAAAGAATTCAAAGAGGACCACACCAAGATACATCATAATTAAAATGCCAAGAGCAAAGGACAAAGAGAGAATATTAAAATCAGCAAGAGAAAAACAGTTAGTAAACTACAAAGGAGCACCCATATGACTATCAGCTGATTTCTCAACAGAAACGATGCAGGCCAGATGGGAAGTGGCAAGAAATATTCAAAGTGATGAATAGTAAGAACCTACAATCAAGATTACTCTACCCAGCAAAGCTATCATTCAGAATTGAAGGTCAGATAAAGAGCTTCACAGATAAGAAAAAGCTAAAGGAGTTCTCACCGCCAAAACAGTATAATATGAAATACTGAAAGGTACTCTTTAAGAAGAAAAAGGTAAAGATAAAAATTATGAACAACAAATACAAATACATAAGTGAACCTAAAAATCAAGTGAATAAAAAATCTGATGAACAGAATAAACTGGTGAATATAATGGAATCAGAGGCATAGAAAGGGAGTGGACTGACAATTCTCGGGGGGAAAGGGATGTGGGGTTGCAGGAAGAAACTGGACCAAAATTGTACACCTATGGATGAGGATGGGGGGAGGTAAGGGCAGAGGGTGGGGTGGGAACTGGGTGGAGAGGAGTTATCGGAGGAAAAAAGAGGAACAATTGTAATAATCTGAACAATAAAGATTTATTTTTAAAAGTTGTAAGTCTAAAATCAATTACTCTATTATACATTTTTAATGGAATTACCAGGTCACTTGGTCAAACATGGTAACATGCCAAATCCCTTAAACATTGTAAACATTTTCTATATTAATATCAGATACACATTTTCTCTGAATTTAACTCAGTCATCACAAAATGTTAAATTTTCCCAGATTTAAAATACCCACACACACCCATGAAAGAAACAATTTAGTAATTCCAAGCAAATTGATGTGATTGATCCAAGTAGTTAAGGTTCCTTAGTGGCCAAGATCAAGGACAAGGATTCTAGTCCTGAGCCTATGCAGAGAAATTCTTCCTCCTTCACTGATCACATGTGAATCATTCTTATTATTGTTATAACAAGAATTGCCTACCTTACTATGGACTTGGACTTGGAGCCAACTTGGTAGGAGTTTAAGAGTTTGGTAGTCTGATGGAGACGGAAGTCTGCAATGTCCTCGAAGATTGCAGTCGACTTCCTCATTGGCTTGCTTTGAATTTCTTTAGTTTCTTAAAACATTTAAGTGTCTTTTCCATAGACTTAAACATTGTTATTTCCATCAAGTCCATCACTTTCTTACTCAAATCTTTCATAACCCCTTTTAGTTACTGTTGTAACCTCTTTTAACTAGCATTAGCTCTCACAAAACTCCCTGCTAAGGTTGCTGCTAGCTTCCTTCTCCAAGCTCTTTCTCTCTGATGGAACTCAGGTTTCTTTAATTTCCTATCAGGACACAACTCACCTAATTGGATTAGACATCTCTCTCTTTGCTGCATCTTGAAGGTTAGCAAAATATGCCATTCTAGCCGAAACTGGTTTGGCTCAGTGGATAGCACGTAGGCCTGTGGACTGAGGGGTCCCAAGCTCGATTCAGGTCAGGGGCATGTACCTTGGTTCTGGGCACATCCCCGGTGAGAGGTGTGCAGGGAGCCGCTAATCAATGTTTCTCTTTCATCAATATTTCTGGCTCTTTGTCCCTCTCCTACTTCCTCTCTGTAAAAGAATCGATAAGATATATTTTAGAAAATAAAATGCCATTCTAAAAAGGCCTTTTTGGTATAAAGATTACGTTGAATTGGTTATTTTTGAAAAATTGTAGACACACAAGAGACTCTGAAAACAGAGAGAAATTCATCCTGTTGTAAGGGATATTTAAATTTATAAAAGAAATCTCCATTTGTAAAGGCGTCTCCTGTCTGTACCAGGAGAAGGGTGACTCAAAATCTCTGGAAACTCTTATGATAAGTGGGTATTTATCCCAGTTATTAATTAACTGGAAAGGAACAAGGGAAGGTCAAATAAATGTATGGCCGATGAGGTCTGGGTGACTGGGTCACACCTGGGAACAGGTCATTGCTCAGAGTAGGCATGGTGACTCCAAGCATGGGAAGATAGGAGACACATCAGCTCCTGAGCAAAGGAGTTCTCTCTCTCTCTCTCTTTCTCTCCCTCTCTCTCTCTCCCTCCCTCTCTCTCTCTCTTTCTCTCTCTCTTGCTCTCTCTTGCTGCTGGCACCTGACTCCTGGCTTGTGGAGCTCTTACACATAATGGGCAATGAGAACTAATCTGATGCTGTACTAAACTCAGCTTCACCACGGAAGAGAAACTCTGGGTGCTGGCTTTGCTTTTAGATCTGTTAAATCCCTAGCTGTTCCTTTCCCAGGACAGGTTTAAGGGAAATGGAACTTTAGAAACCCAGGGATGTAATTCCACTGACATAAAGCTTTCTACCACAACTCATCTTTCTGTGGGAGCCTCCAGGAAACGCTTATTTCAGTGGCACCTCAAGAACCCCACTCCCACTAGCAACAGAGTAAGGCAATCCATGAAATTATCCAATAACATTATCAGTGGAAAAGCCATAGACCCTGCATAACAAACTTGATCCTTACTTGCTGTACTTTTCCTAGTAAGCTCCATAACTGCCCCTCCCCAACATCTTTCTTTTTTCTTCAGCTCAAAATGGTATTTCAAGTGGTGGCTTTGGCCACTTCAGGAGGTTTTACTCAGTTTTCCTGGGTATCTCCCATGTATATATGAGTTATACATGTTATTCAACTTCTGTTTCTTTTTCTCTTGTTAATCTTTCTTTTATTATAGGATGGGGAACCTCAATCAAGAGCCTTGAAGGGCATAGGAAAAATTATCTTTTCTCCCCTACAATGTGGTTCTAAAAGCACAATGCTCAGTGTGATTATGAAAGGTGAACTCTTTCAATGTAGGAGTGACTCTAAAAACAAACCAATCAAAAAACAATTGATTCATTGCAATTGGTAAAACCCTTATATTTAACTCTAAGCCAGTGACTCTTCACCCAGAGATGATTTTGTGCCTGGGTAGGGCTGCCAGATTCAGCGAATAAAAATATAAGATGTTCAGTTAAATTTGAACTTTAAATAAATTTCTGAAATATTGCATGGGATATAGTTATAGTTAAAAAAAATCATGTGCTGTTTGACTGAAATTAAAAATATTTGGCAATGTCCGGAGACATTTCTGACTGCCACAACTTGCATCCAGGAAGTAGAAGCCAAAGGTGCTGCAAAACATCCTGCAGTGTACAGACAGCCTCCCGCAGCAAAGAGTTAATCTGCCCAAAATAGTGCTGCAACAGAGAAACCATGTTCTAGGCCAACAGGACAATTAAAGGTGAAGGAAGAGAACTTAATAAATTCATAGTGTTAGAATAAAATATGTTTGCAGAGGAGAAAAAAAGATCTTTCTGTCTACCTTTTTAGGTTCGTGGCCGGGGCCCTGTAACCAAAGACAGGGTTGAGTGTGGGGCCTAAGGTTTCACAGGCTTACTCTTTACTGGTGAATTTAAAACATAACAGTGGGGATTTTAAGTGCAGGAAGAGAAAAAAACAAGTTACCCAAAAGGTCAGTTATTGAACTCAGACAAGATCCTTAAACAGTGGGGCCTCAGTGAGGTGAGGCAGACTGGCTCTTTATCTAGTTATGTGGCTGGCAATGTGGTTATTCCAGATGACCATCTCTGAACTAAATGTCCCTTTGAAGGGAAGTCTCAGCAATCAAAGCTTAAGTCAGTCCTTTGCGTTCCCAAAAGGAAAAAGAAACAGAAAAAGAAAGAGAAAGAGAAAAAGAAAAAGAAGAACTTTCAGGACTTACACTGCCCATATCCGCTTGCTTGGTTCCTCTTTTAACACACTGCAAATCTCCCTCTGGGGAAGCTCTCCACTGCTTGTGAAATATTGTACTCCCCAACTTATGGATTGCTTTCCCTCCAATAAACGACATCCAATTCATTACTAAGTTGTTTTATTTTTTTTCACTTGACAGCTATTATCTTTCGGGTCTAAACACACATCTCTACATTTTGTCCTGTGATGCTACACCAGTAGTCTGTAAGCTAAATCTCCCCTCACCCTCCACTGGCCTCTTGTTAGGTTCTCCCATTAGGAAGCACTCAAGGGAGGCCTCAAGGCTGAGGCCTGAGAAAGAAACCTACTCATTTCCATAAGCGTGCTGATCCTATCAGCAAGAGCTTAGACTCCAGAAGCAGCAATTGGTCTGCTTTTGTTTTTGTTTTCCCACACTACAGGAACCAGCCTAATCATATCCTTCAGAGGCACTGTCAGCAGCTGTCTCCTTCCCACAATGCAACTTGATGCAAACCCTCTGCTGACCTCCTGGAGTAACAGCAAGCAGACAATGGCCCCTTCAAGGCCTGGGTCCCAAGAATTCCAGGGTCCTTTCTCAAGCTCTTAGATTCTGATAACCCAAATCTCTGCTCTTGTCCCCCAGTCCAAGTGTTGGCAGCTGTTCCAGCAATTCTCCCTAATACCTTGGTTTTCCCTCTTTGTACCCACTTAACCAATCCCTTAAATTAAATTCTTCGTTAAAATAACTAGTAGCAAAAAAAATACCTAGTATAGTTTTTGTTTTTGGACCTGAGATAATACTCCAGAGATGTTTAGAAGCTATAAATAGCAGGGATTCTCAATCTAATATAAGATATGTGGGAAATGGCAAATGGAGGATAAGATGCATGTGGAATATTTGGTGGATTTTTGATAGGTTGGTCAACCAAAATTCATTTTAGACTGTAATAAGGAATAAAAGTATGTATTTGAGAGCTGCAGCCAGGAAGACACAAATTTGGGTAACAGTATAAATTGTGTTCCACCAACAAAAGAGAGGACAACTTTTATAGAGAATTTTTCTATCTACAGTTCCCATTTTAGTCCATTTTATATTAATGAGATTTCTAAATTGTACAGTTTTGGTGGTCAGCATAGTTACAAATGTTGGTATAATATGCATATTCTGAGTGGATGGGGTAAGTCTTGGTCCATTGGTTGAAAGATGAAACCAGGGCTTCACCGCAGTGGTTGGCTAAAGGTAAATAAGGGGCATAGTGCGGGAAGCCAAGAGTTCAGGCTGAGGTTCATCTGAGGAGCCACTGTCAGCAAATGGCTGCTAGTCTCTTATTATCCACACAATCTGAGCCTTTGGTTTACTGTGGAGAGTCCATGTCAGCAGGTAAAGTCCTTGTCAGGCTTCATATCAAGTGACGCTTTTTTCTTGGGGTCCATACCTTGCACCCAAACACAGAACACTGGAAGAGAAGTAGGACTAGGAGAGGGTTGATGAGAGATGATCTGTCCCAGTCTGCATCATTTATGTTTAGGGCCACATCTGTAACACAACTAAGTGGAGATATCCAACAGGAAGTTTGTTATATGGTTCTGGAATTTTAAAGTAAAAGTTGTTCTAGAAATAAAGATTTTAAGAATCTCAGCATATAGACCAGTAGTCTTCAATGTAAAAAATTAGACAATTTAGATATCTTATTAAAGTTTTCTGTTTTCTTCTACAACCTATATCAATTTCTTTTTTTTTAAATATATTTTTTATTGCCAAAACCGGTTTGGCTCAGTGGATGGAGCGTTGGCCTGCGGACTCTTGAATCCCAGGTTTGATTCCGGTCAAGGGCATGTACCTCGGTTGCGGGCACATCCCCTGTAGGGGGCGTGCAGGAGGCAGCTGATCGGTGTCTCTCATCGATGTTTCTAATACTCTATCCCTCTCCCTTCCTCTCTGTAAAGAATCAATAAAATATATTTAAATATATATATATATATGTATATATATATATAATTGATTTCAGAGAAGAAGTGAGAGGGAGAAAGATAAAAACATCAATATGAGAGAGAATCATTGATCAACTGCCTCCTGCATACCCCACACTGGGGATCGAGCGTACAACCCAGGCATATGCCCTAACCGGGAATCAAACCATAACCTCCTAGTTCATAGGTTAATGAGCAACCACTGAGCTACACTGGCTGGGCTGTATCAACTTCTTTTTTTAATATATATTTTTAAATATATTGTTATTGATTTCAGAAAGAAAGGGAGAAGAAGTGGGAGAGGGAAACATCAATAATGAGAGATAATTATTGATCAGCTGCCACCAGAACGCCCCTTACTAGGGATGGAGCCCACAACCCAGCCATGTGCCTTTAACTGGAATTGAATCTAGGTACCTTCAGTCCATAGGTAGATGCTCTATCCACTGAGCCTAACCAGCAATGGCTGTATCAACTTCTTTAAGTAACACAAGGACTCCTCTTTTCATTTTATACCTTTAGTTGCTATCTCATCCAAAGAGTACTTTTACTAATCAGAATAGTTGTGTTTCTAATTTTTATATATTGGAGTACTATTGTCTCTCTTTCTGTAACTCTCTGGTATGAGAATTCTTCTTATATCATTTAATCACTTAAAATTAAGCCCATCATTCAGAGGTTAAATCCAATCATAGTTATTATATTTTGTATTAACAAAGGATCTTTATTCTCAAGACATAAAATATATTGTCAAATTTGAAATGAATTTTGAGTTTCTAGTAAATAAGACATTTATGATAATGGAAGAGGAAATGGGATCAGCCAACCCCTTAAAATTAAAATATGTGGTACTGTAAGTTTAAATTTAAAATGTCATTAATTATTTAGCATTTATGCAACACTTAATTCCATGGCGTGCTCCATTTCTGTGTCATCCTTCATGTACTTGCAGAATTAGTTTTTATGCTGCTTTAATGGAAACACTGGGAACACTGAAGATCATGCTCAGAGTCTCATAGTCATTGAAATGCTATGACTTATGTTTTCTAATTTTTTAGATACTTTATTGTATCTGAGGCAAGGGAATTTATTTATATTTCTTAGTAAAAACAGAAACGATAACTAGAAAGTAGCTATATTTACTGTCCTGTCACATTGGATGACTGTTTTGGAATAGAGCCACGTACTTCTGCAAATTGTCCACTGTCTCTTCTCTCCAGTGACTCAGAAATCTGCTGGGTCACTTGCCTTGTGAGCCTCTTTCGATGTTGCAATAAAACCAGTTTCACAGTGTGAGACAAGCTACATCTTCAGAGTATGTTTACTACTCTGACCTAGGACACAGGATGCCATCTATTTTACACCTTGAACTACAATTTTCTTTTACTCCTGGTGCCTTTTAAAGGTTAAAGAGAAATGTCTTATGTCTACTTTCTTGTGGGGCTTAAATGTTCTTTGCATTACATTTCACTCCAAGCCTATGAAATGCAGTCTCAAGTGTATATAGTCTCAAAGTTTTGCGTGTTTGTTTTGTTCTATTTTATAATAAAGGGTTTTTTTTTTGTTTCTGTTTGTTTTTTAATTAAGTTGTTGGTAAGTACACAGCTGTCAGTCTTTGAGTGGGCAGAATCCAATACTTCCCCTTTGGAAATTGATTAACTTTCCCAGTTCTTGGTAATGACCAGACCTTTTCAGCCAACCAATCATCATAGAATAAAGCAGAGTCCAAGGTTATAGTACCATATACCACTCTATCAAATCAAAACATTTCTTCTTTTTTCCTATCAATCTCCACTTCACCAAAACAAGTGAACAGAACTATTTCCTGACCTGAAATAAAACATTCCATCATCTTGAGGTTTTAAAATCGCTTTGAGGGTAGTAAGAGTGGCAGCATCTAAAAGTCTTAAAAACCATGAGCCAGTGCTACATTCATAACCAACTATTTTAAAAGGCACTTAGCACTCTAACTTATGGCAGTTTTCTTCTATGTTCTTAGCTTCCTTTCCCCATCCTCATTTGATATTCCTTCCTCCCACAATTATATGATGAGCCAGCTGTGTGATGCAGTATTTTAAAAAACTGATGAAACTGTGACACACAGGAATTCTACATGATTTTTAGAGTCTAAGAAGCATCACACAGTCAAATTATAAGTGGTATGAGCCCATTTTAAAAGGTTTAGAACAAACCCAATATTGATCAAATTCCCCGGATTTTCACCTTCCTTAGGATATACCAGAACCCCGGAGGTCTGGCTTACAGTAATCACACGATGCATTTTAGCTGTCCTTGTCATTAAAAACATCTTTTTCATAAATATATAATGTGCCTACTAAAGACTTGGGAGCTGGCTAAAATGTAAATTCCCCATAAGCACATGAGAGGTAACAAATTAGAATCTCTAGGTGAGTACCTGGGAATACGAATGTTAATAAGCATTCCAGATGAGTCTGAAGCTGGGGGGGTCAGGGGTCAATTTGAGAGAAGGTGATTTTCTATCTGATTCAGAAGCTGGAAGAGGAAACAGAAGAGTGATACCTATAGCATTCTCTCCGGCCTCAAATGCACATTTGCACTTATATATTTTTTTTATCTTTTTCTTTTCTTTTTTTTATTAATTTTTATTAATTTTTTATACATATCTCCTCATTGCCCCCCTCCCTCCCAGGCGTACCCCGACCCCCCAGTGTCTGTGATCATTGGTTATGTTTATAAGCATGCATACAAGTCCTTTGATTGATCACTTATTTACCTCACCTAACTTTAATCTTTCTGCTATAATTTCACAGTCTGTTTGATGCTTTATGATTTTTGTCCTCCTGAGAATTATCAGTCTACTCCCTTTCTGTGCTCCTGATTCTATTATATTCACCAGTTTATTCTGTTGATCAGATTTTTAATTCACTTAATTTTTAGATTCACTTGTTGACAGATGTGTATTTGTTGTTCATAATTTTTTGTCTTTTACCTTTTTCTTCTTCCTCTTCTAAAAGGGTATCTTTCAGCATTTCATATAATACTGGTTTGGAGTTGATGAACTCCTTTAGCTTTTTCTTCTCTGTGAAGGTCTTTATCTGCCCTTCAATTCTGAATGATAGCTTTGCTGGATAGATTATCCTTGGTTGTAGGTTCTTGTTGTTCATCACGTTGAATATTTCTTGCCACTCCCGTCTGGCCTGCATCGTTTCTGTTGAGAAATCAGCTGACAGTCGTATGGGTGCTCCCTTGTAGGTAATAAACTGTTTTTCTCTTGCTGCTTTTAATATTCTCTCTTTCTCTTTTGCTCTTGGCATTTTAATTATGATGTGTCTTGGTGTAGTCCTCTTTGGGTTCCTTTTCTTTGGGGTTCTGTGTGCTTCTTCGACTTGTAAGTCTATTTCTTTTACCAGATGTGGGAAGTTTTCAGTCATTATTTCTTTAAACAGGTTTTCAGTATCTTGCTCTCTCTCTTCTTCTGGCACCCCCACAATTCTGATGTTGGTATGCTTGAAGCTGTCCCAGAGGCTCCTTACATTATCTTCACATTTTTGGATTCTTTTCTCTTCTTGCTTTTCCAGTTGAATGTTTTCTGCTTCTTTATATTTCAAATTTTTGACTTGATCCTTGCCTTTCTCTAGTCTGCTGTTAGTACTCTGCATAATAGTTTTCATTTCAGTCAGTGTATTTATCATCTTCTCTTGGGTCTCACTAAATTTATCCATCTTTTCTAGCATATTCTTGCAAAACCTTATAAGCGTGGTTTTGTACTCTATATCCAGTCGTTTTTTTTTCCTCCATTTCTTTTGCTTGTAATCCCTTCCCTTGTCTCGGCATTTTCACTGTGCCGGGGAAACTTCTGTGCTGGATTCAGCCGCAGAAGCCTCTGCTGAGCTTGGGAGGGTGGAGTCTCAGGGCTTAAGGGACCGCCTTGCCTTCCAGTCGGCCCCGCCCTCCACGGCCCCTGAGTCTCCCGTGACTGGGTAATGGCTGGAGCGGTCCTTGTGCGCTCACGCACCCGCAGCGCCTCTGACCGCTGCCTTTCCGGCTCCCCTGTGAACCAGGACCACACGAGTCTAGGTCCCCAGGGTTTCGCCCAAAACAGGGGCTCAGTGGACTCAGAAGTGGCGCAGTTGGGAGGGTCTGTCTCCCGCCCACTCGCGAAAGCCAGCGGCACAATCAGCAATCCGTCCTCCGTGCGTGGTGCCCTGCGCGACCAGACCTCCGATCCTTTGCAACTCCCCTAAATTTCCATGCACTTCTCCCTTTTCACAGTCCAAACTCCCCCCGTATGAGTTTTGGCTGGATCTGGGGTTTAGTGTCGTAAGAGAAGGGGTTCAATGCCGTTGGGAGTCTCCGTTTCCCTCCCGCCAGAGAAAGCCAGCCAGGTTCTCCGGCACCCGCTCTCTCAGCGCGCGTCTCCGTACCTCAGCTTTTTGCAGCTCCTCTGGGTCTCCGTGAGCCCCTCTCTTTCCCTCTAGTTGTAGAACTTCCACTCAGCCAGCTTTCCTGTGGTTCTGGATGATGTCCGTTCTGTCTTTTAGTTGTAGTTTTGAAATTGTTGTGCGAGGCAGCAGTATAGGTGTTTACCTATGCCTCCATCTTGGATTCGATATGTGCACTTATATTTAAATGAGTATGATTTGAGGCTCTAAAAACTCTTCACATAAAATTAATGAATGTCCAGCTGGTGTGGCTTCATGGTTGAGCAGCGGCCCATGTATCCAAGAGGTTGCCAGTTTGATTCCTGGTCAGGCCACATGCCTGGGATTCAGGCTCCATCCTCAGCAGGGAGCGTACAAAAAGCAGCCTCTTTCTCTAAAATAAATTAAAAACACATATTTAAAATTATCTGAAGCCATATTGTGAATCATACTACTTACCATAGTGCCTCTGCTCTCTCAACAGCTACAGTCAATTTTCAATGGGCATTTTGGGGGCTAAGGCTGCTTGCTCATTTCTATTCCAGGCATAAAGCCTTTAAAAAAAAAAAAAAAAGCCTTTATGGTAAATAGCTCAAGAAATAAGAATAGCCGAAACCGGTTTGGCTCAGTGGATAGAGCGTCGGCCTTCGGACTGAAAGGTCCCAGGTTCGATTCCGGTCAAGGGCACGTACATTGGTTACGGGCACATCCTCCATAGGGGGTGTGCAGGAGGCGGCTGATCAATGTCTCTCTCTTATCGATGTTTCTAACTTTCTATCCCTCCCCCTTCCTCTCTGTGAAAAATCAATAAAATATATTAAAAAAAAAAAGAAATAAGAATAGGTTCATGCATGTGTCTGCATTTCTGGTACCAGAATTTTAAGCAACTAAATTCCCTGGACATTAGATCTTTCTTCCTTGACTATCAATATTTTGTTGTTTTTCTTATTAACTCATGCATTCTCAATGAGGATAATATCACTTTCCATCTCTCAGCTCCCCAATCTCCCCACCCACCCCTGCTCCACACCCCTACCCTCCCAAAGACAAAATTGCTGCTCAGAGGGCGAACAAAACCTTACAATTTTTATGACTATAGTACAGATACAAATGCAGAACATATGCAGTATAACTGGCATTAAAATTTTATGGAGGAGGGGCAATTGTGGGGGAAAAGATTTACAGTTTCCTTAAGGAGAGACAATGAAAAAAGTTTTTCAACCTTGATTTTCTATTTTTTTAAATACCATAAACAACTTTTAAATTCAGAAAATAGAGAAGAAACAAATTCCCAGAACTCTTACCACACACACATAGCATTATCAAGCCCATAGTGTTTATTGTGTCAAAGTCCTTATCAAACCAACTCAAAAAGAGTGGAAGCTTTTTCTAGAAATAAATGATAGAGATTTATTCAAGGTTTTTTGGAGTTTGCAAATTGGGAACACAGCAGGCAAAAAAACAGCAGTGTTCCAAAAAAGGAAGAAAAGTTCAAAGTTCTTACAGTAAGAAATACATTCTTCAGAGGTATCAGTCCTGCACTCAGTCCTAGGCTTGGTCCGGGAGGGTTATCAGTCAGATGTCAGGTGGCCAGGATGATGGATGCCAGGTGGTCCAGAAGATGGGTGCCAGAGGGTCAGGTCGGGTCCTGGCGGTCTGGGTAATGGCTATCAGGTAGATGTCTACGTGAGTCTTTCAGGAAGTAATCAGGTGAGTGTTTAAGGGATAATTAGAGGGTAACCCAGAGGACCAGAAAGTTCAAGAAAAGCTTAAGTTCCCAGGCTAGTTAGAATAAGAATGGAATTTTTCTGTATGCCTCAACTTTCATAATGTTAATAATATTAGCAGCTTGGTTAAAATGACTCAATTTTACATATTCCGTTTCTTCACTCTTTCCTCACCCTTTACATGTATTAATTTTAATGAGATGGCCAACAATCCTATGACTTACTAGATTTAACAGATGAGGAAGCTGAAGCACGTGACAGAAAATAACTTGCTCAGGGTAACGCAGCTTTGAGTAGAGGAACACACTGAATGTTCCAGCTTTCAATTCGCTAATTCTTTAGGCTAAGAGCTGGGTTATTTATGGGGTGTAGTCAGGGGACATTAAATGTGGGGTCAAATATGCTTGTTTGAGTGACTGGTGATAACACATTTGCATCAAGGCCCTGGTGATCAAGAGATCCAGGAAGACATTTGGACTGCCCTTTTGATGAATCTCATTTCCTTCCAACTCTATTCATCTCTGCTTTCAACAGTTCTTTTTGCATCTTGGTGTTGGTGGAGCCTCATCAATGCCGTGCAGGTACTAAGAGTGTGAGGATGGAATGAGCCATCTCTTGTCAGTGGTACAGCACATGCTCTGGAGTCAGAGTTGGATCTACTTGCTATAAAAACTTAGACAAGTTACTTTCATTTATTAATTCAGTCAATATAAATTGAGTACCTACTATGTGCAAGGCACGATTTTAAATGCTAAGAATACACCAGCAAATAATACTGACAGTGCTTTTTGGCCTCATGAGATTTATATACTACTAGAGACCCAGTGCACGAAATTCATGCATGGGGCGAGGAGAGGTGTCCTTCTCCCTTTCCAATCTGGGACCCCTTGAGGGATGTCTGACTGCCCATTTAGGCCCGATCCAGGTAGGATGGAGCCTAAATAGGCACTAGAACATCCCTCTCACAAATTAGGACTGCTGGCTCTCTGCCTTCCTGATTGCCCCTAACTGATTCTAATTACCCGCTAACCACTCCCCTACCAGCCTGATTGATGCCTCACTGCTCCCTGGCCAGCCTGTTTGCCCCTAACTGCCCTCCCTTGTGGGCCTGGTCACCCCTGACTGCCCTCCCTTGCAATCCTGGTCTCTTCCAACTGCCTTTCTCTGCTGGCCTAATCGCCCACAACTGCCCTCCCTTGCAGGCCTGATCCCTGCCAACTTCCCTCCCTGCTGGCCATCTTGTGGTGGACATCTTGTGTGCACATGGGGGCAGGATCTTTTGACCACAGGGGGGCAGTTATCTTGTGTGTTGGGGTGATGGTCAATCTGCATATTACTCTTTTATTAGATAGGATAGGGGCCTGGTGCATGGGTGGGGCCAGCTAGTTTGCCCTGAAGAGTGTCCTAGATCAGGGTGGGTATTCCCTTGGGGCATGGGGTGGCCTGGGCAAGCCAGCCACACCCCCCATCAACCCAAGCATAGGCTCTGACATCTAAGATTTATCTTCTGCAATTGAAACTTTGTAGCCTGGAGTAGAGCCAAGCCTTCTGCTGCAGAGCCATTGAAACTTTGTTTCTTTAAGTGGAGGCCTGGGCACTTGGCTTACTCCATTGCTAGGGGCAACCCAAGTCTCCCTCCTGCTCTCTCTGTGGTGGTAGCCATCTTGGTTGGGTTAATTTGCATACTCACTCTGATTGGCTGGTGGGCATGGATGGTGGGTATAGCAGAGCTATGGTCAATTATCATATTACTCTTTTATTAAATAGGATGCCTCCATTTTCTTACTTATAAAATGGAGATTTTAACAGTTCATAGGTCAGAGGATTGTTCTGGGATTAAATATAGCATCGAGTTTATAAATAACAGCCCAGTACAAAAACTCATCACATATTACCAATTATTGATAATACTATTCAACCTAGTTTACTTAGAAATATGCCAAAGGAACTTGTGATTTGTACTTGTCTTGCTTATTGTATCTTATTTGAATATATTTTATAGTAGCCATTTCAATAGAAAAATCTTAAAAATGAAATTCAATATTTTCTTATATTATGTTTATTAAATAGAAAGCAGAAACCATAGCAAAATTTTCCATATTTATCTGTGACTATTTTATATCTCCAAAGAGAAGATAAGAAAAAAGTGCTATTTTATCAACTGAGATCACCTATACTTTAATGAGTATCTCAAAAACTATAAAATAGAGAGAATGCAAAACCATTCCCTAGAAAAATTTACCGTGTGGCCAAATTAGTGATTGCATTCCCCATGCATGACGTTTTAAACTTGGTTTGAACCTAATATTGACTTTTAGTTTATAATTCTGACTGTTAGGGGACCATACACAGGAATTTGGGAAGTGACTCAGAAAGAGGCTAAACATGAGAGAAAGAAAGAGCTATCTGACAAAGAAGGCAGTGACTTAGTTGGTGCTAAGAAATATGACACTTTCTGACAAAGAAGGCAGTGACTTAGTTGGTGCTAAGAAATATGACACTTTCCTATGCATACATTCAGCCCACAAACTCAGTTAACCACACAAAAAGATTGATGATTTAAGATTCCACACATGGTCAAAAGCTTGAAATTTAACCCCTGTGTAGAGGAGTATAAATTCACATACCCTCTCTGGAAAATTGGACGTTTTCTACCAAAATTCTACATTTGATTATCCTATGACTAAGAAAGCCTACTCTTAGATATAAACTGAATCAAAATGCAAATACTAAAGACATACAAAAATGTTCAAGCAGCATTATTTTTCAATAGATAGTAGTTGGACCCAACCCAAATTCCATCCATTGTAGAATGGATAAATTTAATATATTAATATAATGCACAAAAATAAAAATGAACAGACTATTATTATCTTCAAAAATATGAATAAGTTGCACAAACAACGTTGAGCAAAGAAGTCAGACACAAGGAGTATAAATTTAAAATTCCATTTCTTTCAAGTTCCAAAGAGAAAACTAATATACTTTCTGATGTTAGAATCAGAGTAGTGGTAACTTTGGGGTAAGAGAAGGAAATAGTAATTGGGAGTGCACTTGAGAGAGTCCCTGGGATATTGGCAATGTTGTATTTCTTGACCTGGGTTATAATTTCACAGTCATATTCACTTTAGGATAATTAACTAAGTTCTGATTGCACTTATTCCTACATGTATGCTACGCTTAAAAGTAACATGCACGCACACACACACATCAAGGCTTCTACAGGAAGAATGGATTTAAATTTCTTACAAATATTATTTTTTAGGATCCCCTCTCCCACAGTTGCTTCTTCAGTCCCACCATCTCATCATTTTAGAGAATCTTCCCATTGTTAGTTTTGCTCTTTTCATTGTGTTATCCCTGGTGGTGGTAACTGAGTCCTACCTGTGCCTATTGCAGGCCTTGGACACCTAGCACAGGCCTCATCCCAGCCCTGAATTATCTGTGGTCCTATAGGAAACCAACTTATTTGAGAAATAAGATTTTTTCAAATCTGGAAATAACTTTTTTTTTTTCCTGGAAGAATTCTGGAGTACTCTGACTTGCCCTCCTATCATCAGGCCATAGACACACACAACAACAACAACAACAACAACAACAACACACCCACAGAAAAAATAAAATACAACCCCCGCTCATCCAATGTAATTAGAAGAAAGCAGAAGTGTAATTACACTTAGAGTGCCATCTGCTGTATTTTTTTACCAAGTGCCTTAAACACCTGCTAAGAGCCATATAATTTAAAACCTTTATCTGAAGTATATTACAGACCTCTTTCTTGGGATTGAACCTTTAACGGAGTCCTAAGAATTCCTGTTAGGTATCAATTTGAGAAATATAGAATAACCACTGTTATAGTGGGCATTTGTCTGTGTTTTTGCCTGTGGTCCTGAGCAAGTTATGTTTGGTGACTTCCCCACTATAGAAACTGTGGAAAAACAAATACTGGATTTCCCAGATTCCTTTTCACCTCAGACATGGGCACATGAAAGAGGGTCTACCAATGAGGAGCATCTGTCACCTGAGTTTACAATTGGGTACTCAGGAGAGAAAAAAACGAGAGTGCCAGTTCCATTCTAATGACTTGTGTCCTGTTTTAATGGACAGCAATGGAAACAGTTCTAGAAGCAAGGTATAAAAACTGAGAGTCTGAGATTTTGCCCTACTTGCAAGCTAAGTTCACCTCCCACAGTTTCATGGATGCAGGTAGAAGACACTAGATCTTTGGGTGAAAGACAAAAAACTCTGCTACTCATGGCATACCAAGCTGCATGTCATCAGTGTGTGCACCAGTTCCCTTTGTCCCTAATTCTCATAGAACAGTGTGGATGGGTCCGGGTAGCTGCCTAAACACACAATGGTTGTGTTACAGGAGAGTCACTTTTCATGGCCTGCTGGTAGAAGGGCAAGTCAGGGCACATCAGACTTCTTCCAGGAAGAGAAGAAAGATATTACCAGATTCTAATTTTTTCTATCCTATTTGTCTGGATTCTTTAAATGGCAATAAGCATATCTGCCCTTGACTCTAGAGCAGTGTTTCTCAACCTTCCTAATGCCGCGACCCTTTAAGACAGCTCCTCATGTTGTGGTGACCCCCAACCATAAAATTATTTTCATTGTTACTTCATAGCTGTAATTTTGCTACTGTTGTGAACTGTAATGTAAATATCTGATATGCAGGATGTATTTTTGTTGTTACAAATTGAACATAATTAAAGCATAGTGATTAGTCACAAAAACAATATGTAATTATATATTGTGAAATATTTATTTCTAATTACAAATAAATGAAATTTTGTCTTGAATCGTGGTGTAGCATGGGTAACAGTCTTAATATGACAACAGTAAACTACATTGATACATTTTGCTACACTGAGGAGCTGTGTGTTCGTTCCTAAGACCATGGGAAAAAGGTGTTTTCCAATAGTCTTAGGCGACCCTTGTGAAAGGGTCGTTTGACCCCCCAAAGGGGTCGCGACCCACAGGTTGAGAACCACTGATCTAAAGGGAAATACTATCTTGATCTCCTAAAGTTTCTGTTCTGCAAATATTCTTAAAAGATAGTCTGGAGCAAAGCCTGTCAATGCTTCTGCTTGCAAGGCAAACAGAAATGCAAGATGTCAGTAAAGAACTGTCTTTTAACACAGTGACCAGCATGAATGGAATCAGCGGCATCATCTGCAGTGACTCAAAGATTCTATGGTGCCAGTAGTGTCTTCACCAGCCCAGTTCTGCAGTATTATTTCCAGCATTGGCCCTGGCTGCATTGTCACTAAACCTAATTCTTTGACCCATCTGGAGTTACTGAGCTCTGGTCTACATTTTCTGGGTGGATCTTCTCACTGACACCTATCAATCCTGGCTGATACACTGAAGATAAGTGAGGATTCACTCCCACAATTTCATGGATGTGGGAAGAGTTTCATTTTCCAGTGAAGAGTGGAATGAAATGCTTATAGATACCCATTCCTTGTCCCTTATTTTGGTTGGTTCATTTAGTCTCTTAGATGCTGGGTACATCATCTACCTTCTCATCCACCTAAGCCAGGTACGAGATCTCCTCTGGGTTCAGTCATAAAGAAAAAGAATCACCCAGAGATCCTATGCTGGAGGTAAAATCCCAAGGTAGAGTTTCTGAAAGTGTTGGATCCCTGGCCTGAAAGTTGCTAGAGCCCTGAAGATTTTGTCTTAATCTGAGATTTAAGAAACAAACAAACAAAACACCCACAAAACAACCCAAACAAACAAGAACAACTGTTTCATGAGGACCATTGATTATTTTAATCATTTGTTGGTAGCATACTCCAGAACCACACTTCCTAGGGTGGGGTTTCATGGTTCTTGCAAGATAAAATTTTTGTTCATTGATTGCTGGATAATGACATGACTTTGACTGCTTCTTGGTTAGTATACACTTTCATTGCTGAGAATCATTTAAAAAATGTTACTTTTGAAGGATTGACTCACAAATAGGTAACAATTTGCCATTACTATTTTAGAAGTCTGGACATTGAGGTTTAGAAAAGTTCAGTAACTTATCTAAGGACAAAGAGCTTGCAAGTGACAGGAACAGGACTCTAGTAGCATCTACGTCAGTGAGAGGCATTTAGATAGCATCTAAATCTGTTAGGCTGATATAGTTCAAAAAAATTATATTGTAGGAATATATTTAAAGATGTGGGAAAATGTTCACCATACAATAGAAAAAGAGGGTGATTATTAAGAGCCTATGTTTTCTAATACTAATTTGGTAAAATAAATTTAGACAGTGACCTATAAAGTGTGTGTGTGATTGTGTTTGAATATATGGATGAATCTAAGAGCAAATATACCAAAGTGCTGTTTGTTCCATGTCTAAAATCATAGATGATTTTTATTTTCCTTTTGAAATCTCTATTTTAGAAACATTCTGGTTTTATAATAATAAGGAAATAGTTGACTCTTTGCCCCAAAAGTTGGTTGGATAATTGGTTAAAAAGTATATATTAGGGTTCTCCTGAAAAACAGAACATTATATATCACACAATGAGGGTCTGGCTCACATAATATGGAGGCTGAGAAGTCCCATGATCTGCCATCCGCAGGCTGGAAGCCCTGGAAAGCTGAGGTGTACATGCAGTCTAAACCTAAAGGCCAGAGGGCCAAGAAGGCTTATATTTGAAGACAGGAGAAGATGGATGTCCTAGTTAAGCAAAGAGCAAATTCTTCCTTCTTCCACCATTTTGTTCTATTCAACCCTTAACAATTTGGATGATGCCCACTTACAGTTGTAAGAGTGATCTTGACTTAGTCTAATACAAATGCTAATCTCTTTCAGAAATGTCTTCATGGACATGTGGACATAATGTTTTCCCAACTATCTGGGCACCCCTTAGCCCAGTCAACCTGAGACATAAAATTAAGCATCACAAATGATAACTTAGAAAGCCTGCAGTGAGAGGGCAAGACTATTTGTATCATCATGAAGAGGGTGGTGTACAAAGCAGATGTGGATATCAACAGTTTCTAAGCCAAGCCTCAGGGTCTCATCCAAAATTTATCTTAGATTTTCTCAACTGAAGTTTCACCTGAGGGCCTATAGATTTTATAAAACTTTAAGGACAATCAGATCTGTCTCCTAAAACAAAGGCTTTAACCTGCATCCCCCACCCTCACCCTGCAGCATCAGATATTATCTCTACCGTTTAATGACAGATTTTTTTTTTTGCAGTGAACAGGTAGACCAAAACAAACTAAAAAAAATCCCCAAACAACAACAACAAAAACATATTGGGCTTAAACCTATTTTACCACCATATGCCTAGAAGCTTGCTTCGGGTCCTCTCCTCTTTAAATTGTCTTGAATGCAGTGGTTTTATTTTCCTTTCAAATAGTGTAAAAGGTGAGATGTATCAATTTTATTACTTTAAATTTTTTATTATATAAATAATAGACATTCTTTTCAGAAAAAAATAGAAAAATACAATTATAAAAAATACCAAAATAGAATAAACTAAAAAAATCATACATAAATCTATCCCCCATCATCCAAGAACTATCAGAATTCAGATCATTCTCTAGGCATTGATAGAATGTTAGAGTAAGTTATTTCTATTGCAACAGTTTCCTTAGGCCAAGTCAAACTAGATTTTAATCAAGCTAAATCAAATCTTAATGAGACATTTGCTGTCAAATGAATTTTGTCTCCTTATCCTAGCCTGTGAATTGCAAATGTCTTTTTTTTTTTTATCTCTGATATCAAGGCTGGAAGAGTAACCAAATGCTTACCAATGCACACCATTTTCTAGAATAGTTAGCTTGGATATTTACATGCTAAATGGCCTGTAAGTACATAAATAGATTCTGCTTCCTCTCTCCCACTACTTTAACCCCACTTCCCAACACATATAGCTTCTTATTACTATCTGGCTAATGAACTCACAGGATAGATCAGGAATCTCTCTCCATCTTACTGGGCCCATCTGACTGTCCTGCTAATGGGAATTTCACTTTTACCACTAATGTAACGATGACTGTTGACTACCTCCATCATGCTAAGCAGTTTAGTATATCAATTCAATAAATATTTATGAACTCACTTTGAAGTATTATTATCCTTGTTTTATAGGTGAGAAAACTAAAATTCGGAGAAATTAAATTATTGTCTCAAAGGTCACAGAGCTGCAAAGAAGCAGAACTAATATTCAAACCTAGGTCTTGCTGATTCCAAAGCCCATTCTCTTAACTGTTGTAGTAAACAGCCTCACTCTCTGCAGACATGGCTCATGCTCATGGCTCTAATGATGGAAGGACAGAAGAAAACACTGGACCAAGATAGTGTACACGATCATCCACTAAAATCTTACCTCCCTAAAGACCCCACCTTGTAACCTAAACATCAGTACTCTGGGGTCACAATTGCTGCTTGGTTGAGTATAGATGTCTGTTAAATTATTATATTTGGAATATAGCTCTTGTTTTCCAGAAGTACCTCTACCTGATAAGATTTCAATGAAAAGAACTTCATTTTGGGATGCATACCATCCATTTTTGACTATGTACTTTTCTTTCCACCCTGTTCTTCTTCCTCAGATGATTAGTGATGACAAGAACACATGTTCATATACTTGTCAATCTTCCACTCTTTTCTTGGACTTGAAAAGGTAATAGTAAAAGACAGGGAGAGGCTTTCTTGCTAATTCCTAGTCTCCCTTTCCTTGTAGGGAATCTGACAATGTGAGAATAGGTCATTGGGAAGACTCTAGGAGGCTATGCAATATACATAATAAAGAGAAAAGGCTTGGAGTAGAAGAGGAACACAAAAACCTTGGCATAACTGCAGCTTACAAAATACTAAAAATAAGGGAGAGAAATGAACATTGTGAAGCAATTCCTTTGGCATCTTTGTGAAACACGGCCATGTTTTAAATCGCCATCTAAAGTTTGGATACCTAATGACTATTTCTTTGAAAGTAAAAGTGTGCTAAGAAAGAGTTACAAGGGAGAATCCAAGATGGCGGCATAGGTAAACTGCTGCCTCGCACAATTTCAAAACTACAACTAAAAGACAGAACGGACATCATCCAGAAACACAGGAAAGCTGGTTGAGTGTAAGTTCTACAGCTAGAAGGAAAGAGAGGGGCTCACAGAAACCCAGAGGAGCTGCAAAAAGCTGAGGTACAGAGACGTGTGCGCTGAGAGAGCAGGTGCTGGAGTACCTGGCTGGCTTTCTCTGGCTGGAGGGAAACGGAGACTCCTAATGGCATTGAACCCCTTATCTTACGACACTAAACCCCAGATCCAGCCGAAACTCATATGGGGGGAGTTTGGACTGTGAAAAGGGAGAGGTGCAAGGAAATTTAGGGGAGTCACAAAAGATCAGAGGACTGGTGGCACGCACAGCACTGCGCAGAGGACAGATTGCTGATTGTGCCGCTGGCTTTCGCGAGTGGGCGGGAGACAGACCCTCCCAACTGTGCCACTTCTGACTCCACTAAGCCCCTGTTTAGGGCAAAACCCTGGAGACCTAGACTCCTGTGGTCCTGGCGTGCAGGGGAGCTGGAAAGTCAGCGGTCTAGAGGCACTGCAGGTGTGGGCACACAAGGACCGCTCCAACGATTACCTAGTCACATGAGACTCGGAGGCTGTGGAGGGCGGGGCCGACTGGAAGGCAAGGTGGTCCCTTAAGCCCTGAGACTCCACCCATCCCAAGCTCAACAGAGGCTTCTTCGGTTTTGCAAGTCTGGTATCATAAGGCTGAATTCAACACAGAAGTTTCCCCGGCATACTGAAAATGCTGAGACAAGGGAAGGGATCACAAACAAAAGAAATGGAGGGAAAAAAATGACTGGATATAGAGTTCAAAACCACGCTTATAAGGTTTTTCAAGAATATGCTAGAAAAGATGGATAAATTTTTCAAGTCCCAAAGAAGAGATGCAAAAGGACCAACTAGAGATGCAAAAGATCCAACTAGAGATGATGGATAAATTTAGTGAGTCCCAAGAGGAGATGAAAAAGGACCAACTAGAGACACTGACTGAAATAAAAAATATTATACAGAGTCCTAACAGCAGACTAGAGGAAGGCAAGAATCAAGTCAAAAATTTGAAATATAAAGAAACAGAAAACACTCAACTAGAAAAGCAAGAAGAGAATCCAAAAATGTGAAGATTATGTAAGGAGCCGCTGGGACAGCTTCAATTGTACCAACATCAGAATTGTGGGGGTGCCAGAAGAAGAGAGAGAGCAAGATACTGAAAACCTGTTTAAAGAAATAATGACTGAAAACTTCCCACATCTGGTAAAAGAAATAGACTTACAAGTCCAGGAAGCACACAGAACCCCCTATAAAAGGAATCCAAAGAGGACCACACCAAGACACATCATAATTAAAATTCCAAGAGCAAAAGACAAAGAGAGAATATTAAAAGCAGCAAGAGAAAAACAGTTCCTTACCTACAAGGGAGCACCCATACGACTGTCAGCTGATTTCTCAGCAGAAACGATGCAGGCCAGACTAGAGTGGCAAGAAATATTCAACGTGATAAATAGCAAGAACCTACAATCAAGAATAATCTATCCAGCAAAGCTATCATTCAGAATTGAAGGGCAGATAAAGAGCTTCACAGATAAGAAAAAGCTAAAGGAGTTCATCAACTCCAAACCAGTATTATATGAAATGCTGAAAGGTACTCTTTTAGAAGAGGAAGAAGAAAAAGGTAAAAGACAAAAAATTATGAACAACAAATACATATCTATCAACAAGTGAATCTAAAAATTAAGTGAATTAAAAATTTGATCAACAGAATAAACTGGTGAATATAATAGAATCAGGAGCACAGAAAGGGAGTGGACTGATAATTCTCAGGGGGAAAGGGGTGAGGGGTGTATAGGGAGAGACTGGACAAAAATCACACACCTATGGATGAGATCAATGGGAGGGAGGTAAGGGCAGAGGGAAGGGTGGGAGCTGGGTGGAGGAGTACTATGGAGGGGAAAAAAGAGAAACAAATGTAATAATTTGAATAATAAATATTTAATTTAAAAAAAGAAAGAGTTACAAGATAGTAGAACATGATTCAAGTTTGGTCCTCTTCCTTCTGAAAAATGAATATTCTCACTTGTGTTATTAAGTCCATCCTACTCTGTCTCCTTCAGGATTTTAATCTCTTCATTATCTCTTCCCATATTCCAGTTCTCCATCTCATTATTTCTACCAGGTCCTCCCCTCTGCTTCCCTTCATAGAGGAAGAGACTCTTAGACCCTAAGGCACCCTGATTGCAAATCTAGTCCTTGCTTTCCTGTGGGATAACTGTCTCATTCCTTTCCCAACACCCACTCCATTCTCTGTCAACTGGTATGTGCCCACTCCATGACCAGTGATTATAAATGGTAAAATCAACCTATCTTATTTTAAACTTTTTCTTGCCATCTCTGTAGCAGGTGGCCCTGTGCATCATCCTTCCTTCTGGAGATCCACTCTTCCCCATGGTTCAGGCCTGTGGTACCTTCTCACCATCTGCATCACCTCATTTTCTCACAGTACCTATCTCATTGGATTGTGTGGACTAAAAGAGAAGATAGAAGCAAATCGCTCAGCTTAGATCCTTCCATAGGTAGGAGTCAATAAAGCTTAGTAGTTTTATAATTAATATTACCCACACTCAGTCACACCTGACTGACTTACCTCTAAAAATGATCATTCTTCCCTGGTTTCCTTCTGCTACCCCAGTACATGTGGACATTTGTTGAGGTTCAATCTTTGGTGCTTAGGCCTTCCCCATTCACTGTCCTTGAGATTTTCATCCATTCTTTAGGTTTTACTTATAACAGCTCAGTAGAAGACCCCTAAATCTATACCACAAGGTTAAATTCTTGGGATTACTGGTCATTCCCACTTGGCTATTCTACATTCATATCAAATACATCACCATGTTATTATAGCCTGTATTATATATGTATTAGCTTTTTTTCATTTCTAGTAATAATAACACCACTCTTTTTGTAGCCCAGGCAAAAAAATGTTGCATGCACCTTTTCCTGTTCTAGACATAGTGCTAGATGGCTTATAGATATGATTTTATTTAATCTTCGTAAGAGTTCTATTGTATTTACTCATAAGGAACTGAGGTTTAGAGAAATTTATCATCTTGCTTTTGAAGTCCAATCTGTCCAGCTAAAAGCACCCACTTTTTGTTCCCTGCTACTTACTACCCAACTTTCACAAATTTACTTATCCCTTTATAATATGTACCAGAGGCCCACTTGTTTCTATGTGACATTAGAGTTTCACTTTAATTGTGACCCTTATTGTCATGTGTGTTGCAGATTTGCAGTCTTCTCCCCTCCATTCCTTTCTGTGCCTTATTTCTAGAAATACAATCCTTTATCCTTTGGCCTCCAATATGGCCTTCCTGTTTTACAGGGTTGTTAAGAGAACCAACAGACATTATGCCCAGGAAAGTATTACATACTCAGTAAAGGCAAATCAAATAATAACAGCTGGTGGCAAGCTAGCAAGTTTCCTGACTATATTGGAACTGATTCAGTGACCTTCACTACCACATTCCAGATTTCAGTTTTTTCTCCTCTGAAGTAAAGAGATTGGACTAAATGATATCTGTGGTACCTTCCGATTCTAAAACTTGAAGACTCTGATTGTTCAGAACATACCCCATTTTCCACCTCAAGTAATGATAAATATTATTCTAATCTAAACACACACACACACACACACACACACACACACTATTAAGTCAGAGTTCAGAGAAAGGCAATGTCAACAACCACTTAGTGTCCCCCTTCCCAGTTTGGAGGGGAGGGGATCTCTTTATGTTTACTTGAGTCTCTGAAAACATTAGCAATGTGTTAATGCAGAGTGATCTATAATGCCAAAATTTGTTATGTAATTGGAGAAACTGAATAAATCATTATGTACAATGACAGACTCAATATTAATTTGTTCCTTGGAATACAAAGATTCTGTTGTTTCCAAGAGACTTGTATGAAACTATGGTTTCATTCAAGGTCTATTTTGAACCTATTTTCAAATGGCAAATAACTAGCTATGGATTGAATTGGGTCCCCTACTATCCCATAAATTCAAATATGGACCTCTAATACTCAGTGTGACTCTTTGTGAAGACAGTACTTTGAGGAGTAATTGAGGTTAAATTATAACCTCTTCCTTATAACAAGAGGAAGAGAAAAGTATCTTTTTCCTTCCCTCTACCTCATAGGTGGGCGTCTGCAAGTCAGGAAGAGAGCTCTCACCAGGGACCGAATCAGCCAGCACCTTGATTATGGACTTCTGGTCTCCAGAATTGTGAGTAAAAATTCTGCTATTTAAGCCACTAGTCCATGGTGTTCTTTCATGGCAGCCTGAGCAGACTAAGATGTAAGTGTTATCACATTATGAGCCTCCAGCAGCACATGCCTAAATATATATTTAGAGACCTGCTATTTTTACTATTTGTCCTTGGAAAAGGTCATGTCTTTGCATATACAGCCATAGATAAATGTAAGAGTTGTATTTTAAGAGAGTATAATTCACTCCAGTAAAAACCTCAGTGTGCACATTTTTTTCTATAAAGAGACAACAGATTTTTTTTCGGCTGACCAAAGAATTTTTAATTATAATAACCAATAGTATGCCATCTTGTGTATTTTACACTTTGTCTTTTACAAGAAATCTCCAAAACCTCCTGAAGAGCTGTTAACTAATAGCTAAAGCCTACAGAAGAAGGATTTCTATTGTTTGAAGCAGCCTCACAGGAAACTGGACTGTCCCAGGATCTGTTTTGACAATGAAGGTCAGACCCTGTTCTATCACCTCCCTCCCACTCGCCCTACACATTTCTATCCTTCCAAACACATCTTTTGTATCTGTAAATGAGCTGCAAAAAAAAGTCTTTAGAGAAAAATCCAACACCCCAAACACTACAGGCATACCTTGGAGATAGTGTGAGTTCAGTTCTAGACCACCTCAATAAATTGTATATCACAATGAAGCGAGTCACACAGATTTTGTGGTTTCTTGATCCATGTAAAAGTGATGTTTGCACTAGCATTGTGTATATAAAAACCATGTACATACCTTAATTAAAAAGACTTTTTTGGTTAAAAATGCTAATCATCATCTGGGCCTTCAATGAGTCATGATCTTTTGCAGGTAGAGGGTCTTGCCTTGATGTTGATGAAAATGCAATGCCTGCAAAGCACAAGAAAGTGAAGAGCAAGAAAATGAGAAATACCAGTATTCATATGTGTTCCACACTTAACCAGCTAAGTAAGATCTTAGGTACCTAAGTCCTAGGGGTCAAATAATATCTGCTGAAGGGAGAATATATGTTTGCTTCAAATGTCTGCCTGGATATTGAAATGTTCCATAGTAGTAAATTTTATATCTGCAAAGCACATAATAGTCTCTAAAATGCTCTGACCCTCAATAGCTCCATAACTCCCTTAAAAATGATCTAGAGCAGTCATTCACATTTTCTGTGAAAAAACTAGGCTCAAGAAAAAGAGGCCCAGGTCATATTCTAAATGGTAGGAGAGGTCAAGGTTCCAGGAATTCTGAAACCTCACGTGTACTGCCTGTGGGGACATAATGGACATAAAATTCTCCAAGTCCAAAGTAACCAACAGGAAGAGAGCACCAAAACATATTACCTGAGAGAGGAGTCAAATGTGCCTGCAGTTTTCATTTTTGAAGCAGCTGTTTCCTGCACTTAGTGACCTGGGCAAGTTGCTATAGTTACGATGTAATTCCTCCCATGAAAAATAGGTTATTCAGAGCGTGTTAGCTCCTTAATAGCATAGACCAGTGGTTTTCACATATTTTGGCCTCGGAATTTCTTTACATTCTTAATAATGATCATAAACACTATAGAGGTCTCGAGGGTGCTTTTGTGTATATGAGGTACATTTATTCCTTTTACTACATCTGTTAAATAAAATAGAAGTTTAAAAATATTTATTAATTTATTTACACTGTGTTATATTTTATTAAAATGAAACTATATTTTCCAAAACCAAACAAAAATTGGCATTGTTTTTTATTTTTACAAATATCTACCACATCTGCCCTAAAAGGAGGTGTCTGCATTCCAGCTGTGGCAATATCACACACAAAGCTCTGGAAAACTCCATGAGAGAGTGAGAGTTAAAAAGTCCAATAGGGACTTCTGTTTTTTATGAAAATAGTTTTGATCTTGCAGACTGTTTGAAAACCTTTGGTATAAACAATAATAAAACCCAGAATTTTAATAATACGTGTTTTTGAGAATGTGACTTCTGAGTTAAATGATTTTAAGTACCTAATAATTAATCAATAGAATCCATTGGGTATCTTAGTTCTTTTCTTTCTCTTGACTTTCAAGATAACTCAGAGCCAGGAAATTCTAACTCTGTGAAACAAAGAACAAGGCCTCCAGCACATCTGGTCTCAGAAGGGACCCCCAGTGAGTGCGGCTATTACTGATGCCAAACAACTAAAGGAGTACATGGATGTAATCTTAGTTTCCTGATTAAGATAAAACCACCCTGCATATTTGCTCTTTGTGCTATCAGTTCCAACAAATGCGACTCAACGAGAATGTGGACAGATTGACATATTAGAGACTATTTCAAGTTCTTGGACTTTTGGGTGACTCAGAGAGAGTGATAATCTTCCATTTGATGGCTAATCTGGATCAAAAAGGAGCCTCTTTGTCTTGAACACCAACACCCTCGGGTTTCTCCACCTTCTCAGAACAGATCTATCTCTATGTTGTGAGACAGGAAACAACCTGAGTGCTGGCTCCACGTTACTCATCCAGTGAGAAAACTATTAATGCTTTGCCACTTGACACGGTTGGGAAATACTCACACGCAGCATTACTTAATAAAGCAATTCAGAATGTGAATTGCTGGTCTTATCTATGCCATAAGCTAAGCAAATGACAGGGAAGTCAGCAGTCAACTTTATGAAATAGTGTGACCTCCCTTCCTTCCTTTATTCTTTCCTCGAATATGTATTATGTACCTGTTATGAATGAGGCACTGTGATACATACAACTTCAAACTATTTGGCTACCAATTCTGTTTATTTTTAATTATTACATATTATTGTTTCTAAATAAGAGGAAAGCCTGCCCATGAAGGAAAATTTAAATTATAGTAAAATATAAAGAAGGCAAATAAATTCCCCATAACTAATCTCTTTGGGGTAATTTTAATAAGCTCTCCTATGTTTGTTTCAAAATTATATAATAAGCAGCTTTAGTTTTACTTAAAACTCATCATAAGCATAATTTTAATGTCCAAAGTTGGTGATAAGTATGTCAATGAAGCAATCTTATGTTTTATTACAGATTTTCATAGGAGAAATGGCTTCCTAGGAGTAGAATTACTGGGAAAAAGAATTGTGTACATTTTACAGCTTCTTTTAACATACTGCCAAATACATGCCCTGCACTGTATCAAAATTACACCACTAGATGAGGGGACTCATTTCATTGTGAGGGACAGCATAGCTTGCCACCCCAAAATATGCCTTTTGGAATATTGATTATTTTGAGCTGGTTATTTTTAAGAAACAAAAGATTTTTTTAAATGTTTGACATCTCCCACCCCACCTAGAATAATTAAGATAGAAAACATGCTCCAGTAAGTGAACGTTAGCATCTACAAAGTAAGTGTGATGGGTGGTGAGAAGCTAAGCAAAGTCTGTTTATTAGATTCCCATCTGTGTCCCATTGTTTCTTGGGGGCTTGGCAAGAATTTGTTTATCATATATGTGCTCTTTCTCATCCACCTGTAGATTGCCTACTTTCCCTTAGAAATCCCAGATTCCTGTCTTTCTCTTCTTAATCCAGAATGGCATCCAAGCTTCAACTGGCCAATATGTCCTCAGATGCCATATTCTTAGGGAACCTCTGTATGTACATCAAAATAAATTTGTTCATTTTCTCCTGTTAATCTATTTTATGTTAATTTGACTATTAATCCATCCAGAAGAATTCAGAAAAAAAAATTTTTTGCCTACTCCTCAATTTCTTCCTCACCAGCATTGAGGGTGATGCTTATTTATATGCAATCTTTGCTAATAAGCTTTGTAAAAACAAAAATTCTATCTTTAAAAATATTGCATTTTGGATAAGTATTGAAATAGAATTTTTTTTTTTACTTTAGAGAGAGGGGAGAGAGCGAGAGAGAGAGAGAGAGAGAGAGAGAGAGAAACATCAATGTGAGAGAGACTTGGGTCCTTTGCCCATTTTTTCCCTATCCTTACTGAGTTTTAATTTCTTTTCTTTTTAAATTTAATTTATTGGGGTGACATTGGTTTGCAAAAAATAGAGGTTTCAAGTGTACAGCTCAATAAAACGGCATCTGCAGTCTGCATTGTGTGCCCATCACCCTAAGCAAAGTCTCTTTCTGTCCCATTTTTCCCTTCTTGGCCCACCTCCACCCAGCAACTGGAAAAAGAATTGTGTGCATTTTTCCCCCTCTGGCTATCACCTCACTGTTGTTTGTGTCTATGTGTTATGTAACTATGCATATGTGTGTTATGTATATATGTTCTTTCATCCAGTCCCCTAACCCCACTCCTTTCTGACAGGTGTCAGTCTGTTCCATGTATCCATGTCTCTGTTTCTATTTTGTTCATTAAGTTCTATTTTGTTCATTAAGTTCCACATATAAGTGAGATCATATGGTGTTTGTCCTTCTCTGACTGGCTTATTTTTATTGTTTTCATGTTGAGTTGTATGAGTTCTTTATACATTTTGAATATTAACCTCTTATCAGATGTATCATTAGTAAATATATTTTCCTTTTTGTAGGTTGTCCTTTTAATAGTTTCCTTTGCTGTGCAAAACCTTTTTAGTTTGATGTAGTCCCATTTGTCTATTTTTCTTTTGTTTTCCTTGCCCACGTTTCCCTTCCTTCTATATAGCTAAGAGAAATGTCAGAGATTTTACTGCCTATCTTTTCTTCTAGGAGTTTTATGGTTTTGAGTTTTATATTTAATCCATTTTGAGTTTATTCTTGCATATGATGTAAGAAGGCAGTCTAGTTTCATTTCTTGCATGTATGTTTCCAATATTTTCAACACCATTTGTTGAATAGACATTCTTTACCCCATTATATATGCTTGCCTCTGTCAAATATTAATTGCCCATGAACTGGGTTTATTTCTGGGCTCTTTATCCTGATCCACTGATCTATATGTCTGGTTCTATGCCAGTACTATAAAAAAGCAGCTTAACTACAGTGGCTCCATCTTCGTTCTTCCCTCTGGTCCTCAGATTCTAGGCAGCAAGACCATGATCAGTTGCCACTATAAATATTTATGTGGAATTCTTTTGTTTCGGAATACTTTTTAGGAATCTGGGAAATAGTGACTGTAGGTCCTGAGATTATCTAGTTCAGATCTGCAAACACAAATGTCCATCAGATTTTCAAATGCCAGTGGGGGGTGGGACATATAGCAGTTATGGGGACTGTGGAAAACTGAAATGCATCTTCCCAGTCTGAAGAGGGCACCTACTACTTGGCTCTGGTTGATGGTTGCTAGAACCTTCCATGGGTCAAAGGTTGCCAGTTCTTCTAACTTTTCAGAATATACTAAAAAGTCTGAATTTTTGTGAAATTTTCTGGTTTAAACATTTGGAACCAAATTCAAAATGAGAAAAACAACGACACCATTGCTTCTTATAAACCAAGGCTGCAGGCTTCCTCCAAGAGTCAAATCTCTTTATTATTTTAAAAACCAATGCAGGAAGGTAAGGTCTAAAAAGTTGAAATGCCTGAGGCTAAACGGGTCAGTCAGTGATGGAGCCAGAGCTAGACGTTTGATCTCCAAGGGGAAATTAGATGAGGAAAAACACAACCCACTTCCCCTCTCTGCCTCTGCCGTTGCTTTTCTCACTTGCAAGTTACCACCCAACCAAATTCAGCAAAGGTGGAAAAGTGCCTGCTTCATTCAGCCGCAGCAGTGTTTATAAAACATTTATAAATGAATAGAATCTTTCTAGCCAATAAATGTAGCTTCAGGTGTCAGATCAGATTTTAAATCTTAACTTCTGTTGTCTCCGTCATGGAAAAAATAACAACTACTTCTATGGGCTGTGGAGAGGATGAAATAAGATTTCAATGTGTGCAGTGTCTGGCACAATCCCAGGACCATACTAAAGACCCTGCACTTGGTAATTGTAATAATATCCAGATGATGTCATAATGGTTTGCATTATCCATGGGGATGGGGTGGGGTGGGGAAGAAGATAAAGTATTTCATGGTGGGGGCAGGTTATGGATAAATCTCAAGATGGAATTCCTAATAGGTGGGATTTTCTTTTAAAACCCCATTTTTTGCCTGACTCCAGTGGTCAAATCCATCTGCAAAACGGTGTGTACGCTGCAGTCTTAAAAGGCACCCATTCCTGTCCACTTTGGCTAAATGAATGGAAAAGCAAAATGAGAGTGCAGGTGGTTCTGGGCCAAGAAGGGGGCTTGCTGGGTTTCAGATGAGAAAGTCGCACCCATCCGTTTTGCTCTCGCTCTAGGGCAACCGCAGGGACCGGCTTCCACCTGCGAGCTTTTTCTGCAGAATGCGGGAGGCCGCAGTCGCGGAAGAGGGGGCGGAGGCAGAGGCGGAGGCGGCACCCAGGGGCCGGGGCAGGGGAGGCCGGGACCATCGCAGCGACAATTTCTTTTCCTGCTGCAGGGGCGGCTGCTGCACGCTCCGATCGGCCCTGCCTGCGCGTGGCTTTACTAGGTCTCTGATCGCCCCCCCCCTCCCCATCTCTCCCCCCCAGTGCTGCGGGGTCCCCGGCGAGGAAGGGGAGGAGGAAGAGGAGAACAACGCACGCTGCCAGAGCGAGGGAAACTAACAAAGCTCCAACGGTCCGCGGAGAGGGTGGACGCACGGCCGAGACCGGCGAGCTGGCGCCTCCACGCCGGGGGCCGTAGCGCCGGGCTGCAGTGCCTTCTAGCAAAAGCCAGCGCGGCCGGGGCTGCAGGGGCCAGCCGGATGCCCAGGCCACACGACCGGCGCGGGGGCAGCCGCTGCAGTCGCCGCCGCACGCGGGCTCCGGACGGGCAGGGCTGCTGGTGAGTGGGCGCGCGCGCTGGAAGCCTGAGTGTGAGTGCGCTCCGGCACGAGCGCGGGCACCCGTCGGGTCCGGGTGCGCGGCGGCCTGGCGCGCCCCTGCCCCTCTTCCGATGGCGGCGTCGGGTCTGGGGTTGGTTCCGCGGGAAGAAAATGTGGGGTTTTTTTTTTGCTGGTTCTTGACTTCCTTCAAGCGCCCCGATTGCCCGCCTGCGTCTGCGCTGCTTCTGTGCGCCCCCAGCCGGCTCCTAGGGCTTCCTTTCACCTTGATGGGGAAGGCAGGAAGCTGTGGCTCTGGGTGGCAGGGCGGGACTCTGGCAGCGACCTGTAAGCGTGTTTCTGGTTCCGATTTGGAGACGGCGTGGACGCTGAAGGAGATCCTCAGCGCACTGTCTTTGGGGGTGCGTGGTGTGGGGAGGGAAGGGCGAGAGTTGGAAAAGCAGACCTTTGCCCCAGCAGGACATATGATGGCACGCCTCTAGATGACGTTTACTTCTATGGCGTTTGATAGCGTAAACTGTCTTAAGACATTAAGTTATTCATGAGTAATTTGCGTCATAACTGAATATCTTTAATGAAATGCACAAAAAAAAATGTATAACGTCACTGGAACAATTTTCCAGAAGGCTCTAAAACAACCCACACTGCTGATATCCAAGGGCCTAAGGTGAAATTAAAACTACTACAAAACCTATAGAACTTTATTAACCAATGCCACCCCAATAAACTTAATTTTAAATTGCATACGGAATAGGTAATTCAAGAAACAGAAGTTGGCCTCGAAGATATGAGTGGGGATCTTAAGTGTTTGAGTGCCTTGGGGATGGGGTGGCTTTCTGGAAATCGGGTGGACATCTTTCAAACTAAGCTCCACTGAGCACAGTGATTTACAAACAACCTGTTAGTCACTAAGAAGAAAGTGAAGCCCTAGGTTTTAAGAAGTTTCTGAAATTGTAATGAATGTGAGTAAGATGCTGATTTATGATTTCATGTTCAAGGCCCTGTCAATGGTAATAAATACAGCAGATTTATTCTAGCAGATAAATTACACCAGAATTTAAAAAAAAAATTTTTTTTGAGAGAGGAAGAAAGAATCAAGGAGAGAGAGAAACATCCATATGAGAGCAAAACATTGATTGGCCGCCTCCTGCATGCCCTTTAACTAGGGTTCTAGCCTGAAACCCCGACTTGTGCCCTGACTAGGAATCAAATCATCAACCTTTTGGTGCACCCAACAACACCCAATCAACTAAGCCACACTGGCCAGCTCTACACCTGAATTTTTTATTTCTGTGTGAAGTTATATATGATAGTTTTATAGATATTAAGCCACTGGGTTTTATTTTTTCCCGGACCTTGTTTCAATGGACAATCTTATTTACGTTTGTGGAATGGATGCTCAATTAAATCTAAAAAATGTACTCTATAACTGTATTGTAGTAGCATTTTGTAGCTATAAATATCAATTTTTTTTTAATTCAAGTTAATGCCTTTGAGAAATAGACTCCTGTTTACTACTGGCTCCATTACAGCTTCTTTATTCAAAGCCATGAAATGTTACTGGAATCTACCTGGAAAATGAACTAGCAGCTTCTTTTCATTTCAAGCATATATCCAGCACATTATTGGCCACTTGGGAATCTAGCTGGATTTTATGTATCCTTTGATTCTTGGGAATTTTAAAAAGAAACATGTTTTGTGTGTGTGTGTGTGTGTGTGTGTGTGTGTGTGTGTGTGTTTAAATAAAACAAGCACTGTTTAAATGACCATGCAGAGAATCCTAGTCTTTTACCCATATTGTGGTCTTGAGGGTCAATTCTTTCCTACTTTTGCCTTGTTTCATAGGACTGGTGGTCAGTGGGAGGCTTAGAGAGAGATTGAGGGGAGCAGTATTACCAAGGAGATTTGCTCCCAGAGAGGAGAATGTCTCTGGGGTGGGTTCCTGAGAAGGACTGATAAAAATAGTTAAAGAACTGTTAGTAATAGTTCCTTTTTTTTTTAAATTTAGCACATAGGATTTAACTGGTTTGATCATATTCCTCCTTCAATGACTCTTCCCAATCCTACTTACAGCATCAATCTAGGGAGTGAGGTTGTTTTTCACAGAAAATAAAAGTCTGGTAATTCTTGCTCAACGTATGAGGGGTAGAAAAAACATGGAGATGCTGCCCAGGAAATATCAGGTGCCTTTGGGGAGGATACATTTTCAAATTAGAGACATTCTAATCCACTGGATTTGGGATGCTGTCTAAAGCTAGCATTTTTTTTTCCTCAACCCTGTGAAAGATTTATAAGTAACTTCAAATGACACCACAGAAAATGACTCATAGTCATCCCTGAAAATATTAGAGTCAGCTTTCTGTCCCTTTGGGCTAATGGATCATAGATGCTCAATACATGTTTGTTAAATGAAAAACAAGTCTAGAATGTCTTTACTTCCCAACTTAACTAGTTCACATCTAGTTATTTGATTGTTTTTAGTCATAACTTTATATGAACCTTTCATCAAGTTGGAGCTCATGCATATATTCAACTAAGATCGATTTCCTCCATCAAGGAACAATAACAATCCCTTTGAAATAAAAACAAACAAACACAAAGCACTGCATTGGCACCTGTTGACTTGCTCATTCCATGAACATGTGAATTGTCCAGCAGGTTGTGTGAGTTTACATTAACAAAATCCTGAGTTGACATCAGAATGTGCAACCCAGGAATAATCTGGATGTGCCTTTTGTCACAAATGATTTGCATTTCTAAGCAAATCACATGAGTTTCTAGTACAATCCAGCATCTCATGCTAAATGGAAAAGCTAATGAAACCTTTGGCAAATGGCTGTGTCTTCACAGCACATAACATTTGATTTTCTATCTAAATTTTAAATTAATCTGTGTTGTGTTTGTCCATTGATTTGGCTGGTTTAGGAACTAATTAAAATTAGTGGTTAGTTAGTAATTTACGTTTATTAAAAGCAGCTCTTTTTTATAAGCACAGTAATTCATGTTTTAATTGCTCTAGTTAGCCTTTTAAAGTCCTCTTGGAAATGGTTGCATTGTATGATGGTGGATATTAAGAGTGCTATGCTTTTTTTTTTTTAATAGTTCCGACTTTCCATTTCAAGTTATTAGAAATTTAGCCTATGATTCATGTTCTAATTTCAGGATTAAAGATTAGAAGGCTGTCTGAAGTTTGCCTGGATATTAATATGATCATGCATATTAATAATGCACATTTTCTGTTATTCTTCTGTTCATGTCCTCCAATCGAGCTTGTTTTATTCTGAATAAAAATTAGATGAGGTCCTTAAACATTTAATTTTTTTTCTAATAAGCTATGTCCAAAATAAATACAATAAAAAATTGCTATCACTGTGTTGAAGTAATACAAATATTGGTATCCTCTGCATAATGAAACATGGCGATTCTTATCAGGTATTTACTTGATTAGTAGGAACTTGAACAAGGGTTAAAAGCCTGTTCCTTTAATATCTTACTAAGGCCTGTGAAAGCCAGGGAGTGGAATTTTTATTAGATAAGGTGGCCAATTCATGGCTGGTTCCTTGAAAGGATTAAGTGATGAAAGCATATTCTTTTCAGGAGAATATTTTGGCCCTTGGGTGGGGAGTGGATTAGTGGAAGGAGGGAGTGGAGGTGTTAACCTGGTATCAGAGAATGATAGTCAGATTTTTAATCCAAAGGCTGCAATGGAGAAGCAAAAACTTGAGACAGTCAGACATCAGAAGTCTTTGTTTTATGTACAAGAGGGATAATAAACCCATGGCACAAGGATCATCACTCACATATTCCACATTCATGGAACATCACCCACATTCTTTTCTGCTGAGCCCTAGTGTAACCTCAGAATCTTGCAAACATTTGACAGATATTTAGTAATAAATATTAATTCTTGAACATGTGCTATAGGCACTGTGCAAAGGCTTAACACATCATCTCAAGGATGATGGCGTAGTTAGGAACACAAATTCTTTTTGCCATTTACTAACTTCTCTGAGTCTCAGTTTCCTCATCTTTTAACAGGGATATTAATTTCCCTCTCATAAAGCTTGGTGGAGAGTTAAATGAATAAATAAGTATAAATGGAAAGTGATTAGACATGTCTGGCAAAAAGCTGTGCTATATGTGTTTGTCATTGTTATTTATTAATTCATAAAACAACTTTAGGCAATAGGTATTGTGTAAATTTAAAAATTGAGGTACAGAGAGATTCTTGTATAAAATTTTTGCTATTTTATTTGATGCTGTAGTATTTTGTAGTGGTATTTTTCATTAAGTGCTTTATTTTTAAGAAGTGTTCCAATTTTGTGTTTTTAATTTGCTTTAAAAATTGTTTACTTTTTTGTTTTTGCCTAACAGTTGATGTATGTAATACATATATTAATTTGTAACATCTCTCCTTATACCCAATGATTCTGAGCTGGAAGAAAGAAGGTATGTTTCACTAATATAGTGTATAGCATATAGTTCATCCTATATAATATGCTAAGTGTCTGACCATTTGACCTTTCGACCAGTTGCTATGACATGCACTGACCCGTGGGGGGGAGGGTGGTTTGGGGGGTGGTGGCGGGGAGATGCTCCAACCAGTAGGGTGGCTTGCTGCTGGGGTCGGCCCATTGGGACTGGGTGAGATGGGCTGGACACATCCTGGAGTCCTCCCATGGACCCTCCTTGGCCCTGATTTTGCACTGGTGGGGTTTCTCAGCCTGACCTGTGCCCTCTCGCAATCCAGGACTCCTTGGGGGGTGTCACAGAGCCGGTTTTGCCCCAATCCCCACAAGTCAGGCCGAGGGCCCCCACTGGTGCACAAATCTGTGCACAGACCTCTAGTATTATATATTATATAAATAATGTGCAATGTAATATTATGTAATTATATAATATATATTACATACATCATATAAAGATCTTATCCTATATAATAGAGAGGCAATATGCAAATTGACCATCACACCCCACACAAGATGGCCACCCCCATGTGGTCACAAGATGGCTGCCTCAATATAGCCAGCAGGAGAGGGCAGTTGAGGGTGGCTAGGCCTGCAGGGAAGGGCAGTTAGGGGTGACCAGACTTCCAGGGGAGGGCAGTTGGGGACAACTGGGCTGACAAGGGAAGGCAGCTGTGGGCAATCGGGCCAGCAGGGGAGCAGTTAGGTGTTGATCAGGCTGGCAGGGAAGTGGTTAGGAACAATCAGGTGGCAGGCAGGCAAGTGGTTGGGAGCCAGCAGTCCCAGATTGTGAAAGGGATATTCAATTGCCGCTTTAGGCCCAATCCCTGAGGAGTCCTATATGGGGAGAGGGTGTGCAGGCTGGGCTGAGGGATACCCTCTCCCCACCGCATCAGTGTGTGAATTTCATGTACCAGGCCTCTAATATGCATTATATCAGGTATGTATTATATTAGAATACTTACATATGCATAAATGGCATAATGTATACATAATATGTTATATTTAATATGTCATGCATTATGTTAGGGAGACATTTATGTTATATTAGAGGCCTGGTGCAAAAACCGAGCAGGTGGGGTGTCCTTCAGCACACCCTGCTCTCTCTCCAATCTGGAACCACTTGAGGGATGTACGATCCTACTTGGATCGGGCCTAAATGAGCAGTCGGATATTCCTCTCATAATGCAGGACTGCTGGATCTCAACTGCTCACCTGCCTGCCTTCCTGATCACCCCTAACCACTCCCGTCCAGCCTGATTGATGCCTAACTGCTCCCCTGCCAGCCTGTTTGCCCCTAATTGCTCTCCCCTGTGCACCTGGCCACCCCTAAATACCCTCTCCTGCAGGCCTGGGTCCCTCCCACACACACACTCAACTGCCCTTTCCTGCAGGCCCGGTCACCCCAACTTCCCTTCTCTGCCAACCTGGTCTCTCCCAACTGCCCTTCCCTGCTGGCCTGATTGCCCACGACTGCCCTCCCCTACTGGCCATCTTGTGTCCACATGGGGGCAAGATCTTTTGACCACATGGGGGCAGTCATCTTGTGTGTTGGAGTGATGATCAATCTGCATATTACTCTTTTTATTAGATAGGATAGAGGCCTGGTGCATGAGTGGGGGCCAGCTGGTTTGTCCTGAAGGGTGACCCAGATCAGGGTGGGTGTTCCCTTGGGGCATAGGGTGGCCTGGGTGAGGGGCCTGTAGTGGTTTGCAGGCTGGCCTCGCCCCTCAGTGACCCAGGCCTTGGTATCTGGGATTTATTTATCTTCTACAACTGAAACTTTGTAGCCTGGAGTAGAGCCAAGCCTTCTGCTCCCACAGCCATTGAAACTTCGTTGCCTTAAGCCGAGGCCTGGGCCCGCCAGGGTTGGCCAGGGTGTGTAGAAAACTTGGCTTCCTTTATTGCCAAGGGCAGCCCAAGCCTTCCTCCTTCTCTCTCTGTGGCTGTAGCCATCTTGGTTGGGTTAATTGGCATACTCGCTCTGATTGGCTGGTGGGCATGGCTGGTGGGTGTGGTGGAGGTGCAATCAATTTGCATATTACTCTTTTATTAGATAGGATATAAAGAATGACTGGGTATAGGAGAAATGTTACCAATGAGTATGTGTACATTAAATTATTGGACAGGTATCAGTATTCTGAAAAACTTCTGTGCCATCCACCTCTCTCCACACTCCTGGAATCTCATATATCTCCCATTCATGACTGAATGATGATATTTTATAACTGTTTTTATTCAGAATGTTTTATAGAGTAACCACAGATTAAATTTTAGCTGTTCTTTGACTTTTTGAAGTAATTACGTTAGTTATAAGAGGCCAGATTTTAATTATAGCTGGGAAGTCTGCTATAGCAACCAATAATACAAAATTCTTAATTCCCCCAATGCTGCTTTAAGATGGAATATGCCATCACCAGTTTTATTATTTTAACATCATATTAGTCCTTATATAATTTCTTGTTCTCATAAATAACTTTCAGAAATGTGTAAGTAGTGTTGTTTTTTTCTAAGGAAGCAAGAGCTTTTCTTGGTCTTATGTAAAGTTTGTGAGTAAAACATGACTAGTTGAAGAAAAATGTTCAAATCTCTTTAAAAATATGATGTGCATCCTTTGTTTTACCTTTTTTTTTTTCTAAGTTACAGGTCACTAACTAAACTTCAATTCCTTGTTTTTAAATTTAGTGAGTTTATCCACTCCTCTACTGATGGGCAGTTGGGCTGTTTCTAGATCTTAGCTATTATTAATAGTGTTGCTATGAACATAGAAGTGCATATATTCTTTCTGGTAGATGAGTGGATAAAAAAGCTGTGGCACATTTACACAATGGAATACCATGCAGCCATAAAAAAGAAGGATTTCTTACTTTTTGAGACAGCATGGAGGGACCTGGAGAGTATTATGCTAAGCAAAATAAGCTAGTCAGAGAAAAACAAGTGTCAGATGATCTCCCTCATATGTGGAATCTAATGAACAAAATAATCTGATGACAAAATAGAAAGAGACATAGAAGCATGGAACAGAGTGACCAATCTCAGACAGGAGGCAGGAAGGGGTTGGGTGGGAAGAGATTAACCAAAGAATTATATGCACATATGCATAACCCATGGACACAGACAATAGTGTAGTGAAGGCCTTGAGAGAGGGTTGGGAACAGGGTGGAGGGTCAGTGGGGAGGGAAAAGGGGACATATGTAATACTTTCACCAATAGAGATAAATTTTAAAAATTTAGTGAGTTTAAACATGATTAAGGATAATAGAATTTGAGTTTTGGTAAATTTGGTGTTTTATTCTTTGAACTTGTGCTATCCTTATATTTCAGTGGCATCGTAGTGACTGAACCACAGATTCAGTAAGAGTTCATCTGAGACCTAACTGTCCAGGGACCCATCACAAATTACTAGTATTCACTCTGATTGTTTGATTTGATGACTGTCTGGGAGAATTTGGAAACAGGAAGCCAGTGATGACTCATGTTGAACCCTCTCTGGCTCTGGGTGACCACTGCCTGCCCTTTTCGCCTTTTTCTGGGTTCAGAAAGAAACTCCAGTGTGGGTGCCTTTTGAGAGTGTTACATTTCAAACTCGAATGGCCGGGCAATTGTGCGCCTTTTCATTAAAGGTGGGAGAAGGACTACAATCAGTAATATTGATCTTGGTTAAATTCAGCTCAGCTAAGGACCATGTGATTGTATTTCTCCTGTTGCTGGAGCTATAGTTTTAAACACCGGAAATAAGCATTTCAACCATCGAGAAGAGCCCTTTCTGCTTCAGTCTTCTGGTGGATGGACTCTAGCTCTTTTCCGATCTGTTTTGTCTTTGCAACGTTGGTTTGTAAACTGTCCCACAAGGTAAGTTTTCTTTAAGAGGAGAAACCAATGAAAAGAAAGTCCTGGGGTAAGTCCTGCATATATTCCTGATTTTGTTCCATGGGGCAGAGAAACTGGAAACTGAATCAATATAGTACGTTAAGAAAAATAAATAAAAAGGTGAAAATCAGTTGGAATTGTTAGTAGGTATGGAACTTTATTTTCTCAATTAAGAAATAATTCAATAGATTAAAATGTAGGATTTGAAAGAAATGTAAATGACCATCCCGGTTATGACATAAAGGTTATTTTTCTTTGGCAAATACAGTGTTTTTGAAAATCTTAGAAAGGTAACTAAGGAAGTGCTTCTCAGACTGGTTCCCCTACTCCCCGAAAATAAAACAAAATGTCTTCCATCCCACCTCTATAGATTATTCAGTAAATTTGTGTGGGGCCTGGGAGCCTTTATTTTGACCACCTTCTTGAAGGATTTTTGATACAAGTGGTCACTTAAACCACACTGGAAAAAAATATGTAAGAGCTAACTCTAATTTTATATTCAGATTTTTGCTTCTTTTGTTACCTTTCTGCATTTTACCTCCTGATTTCCATAGACATTTTCATGTAATCACATACACATCAAGGCTGCCTTGGAGTTTTCATAATGGCACTCTGAATATTTCTCTCTCTTCTGCATCTAGCGTAGCTAGACAGGATCTGGTTCCTGAGTAGGGGCTGCTGGGGATTGAGAAAATGAAAAAGACAGACACAGAGATAGAAGGAAAAAGCTGGGGCCAGGTAGGACTACTGTCCTCTGACAGGGACAGGGACCCAGGGCCAATACAGCATGTTTATTTTATACAGTAAAAAAAAAAAAAAAAGAAGTTTTACTAAACTTGACTTTTCTAAAAGTCAAGACAAAGGAGATTATTCGAATTCTTGGATGGGCCCCAGTGGTATTCATTCCTGGTGTTTGGCTGGATTTAAATAACAAAACCCACCCCCTGGCACCTGGACTGAAGGTCAAGCTGACAACACCCCTGCCTCTGGCAAAGCTTGTTTCCAGGACATGGCTTTGCCAACGCCACTGGATTCCACTGACAATCATTAAAGAAATGCCCATGCGCCTTCCCAGGCGCTCTCTACAGCACTATATACTTGTTTCATTTTCTTACTGACACCTGTTTTTTGATGGATAGATTCAGAAAACCATAGGGCTGGTGGGAATTTTTAGAGAGAATGGCAGATGTTAGGATAGGGCATAAAGTGTTTGACCAAAAAAGGAAGTAGGGGAAGTCATATCTTGGGGGACAGTGGAAAATGAAGTCTAGTAATGCACCAGAAAAGGGGTTGGATCTCTGACCCTGAGGGGCTGGTGAGGGTTTTTATACCTCTTTCCGTAGGCACTCGGTTACCAGAGTGCATTTGGAGCAGAGAGCTAACCTGATGAAATAAGCAATACATCGGAGCTAGGGACATACAGTTCCTGGTCCAAATCAGAGGATTAAGGAACACGTGGGCAAAGCCAACCAATTTGTCATCATAAAGGCCAGAGTGAACAAAGGTGAGCAATTAGAGCTTTGAATTTGGCAGGACTGACTTTAAAGGGTTTATGCAGCAGGGTTCTCTGGCTCTGTATTCCAGATCTGTAGCCAGGATATTTCTATTTCTAGCAACTGCATGTGCAGGGTGTGACACAAAGACCACCCAGCTCAGCCAACAGGCCAGACCAGCTCTCTGGATTTAGCCCTAGGATGGCTACTCCAAGGACAACTGCCTTAACAATATTACGAATCAAGGGAGACGCAATTAATCTCAATTTAGATCAGAGAAACAGACTCATTTATCCAAAGTCACACATCTGGAAACTCAGATGTGGCAGGGCTAGACTTCAAATCTGGAGCTACCTACTCAAAACTTATAGGCTTTTTTAATTTGTCTGATTATGAAGTGAAACACACTTGTAACAAATTGTACAGAAATGAACTGAATGTGAAATCTTTCATGGTTCCATCTTTAAGAGAACAGTGGAGAAAAATTCAGTAGACATTGTTTGGACTATTTTCTTGCAAATGTCAATATACATTAAATACATGTATTACAGGATGGAGTCATCCTATCTAATAAAGAGGGAGTATGCTAATTGACCATCATGCCATCACAAAGATGGTGGAGCCCACAGCCAATAAGGAGGGAATATGCTAATTGTCACACCCTCAAAGATGGTAGTGCCCATAGCCACAAGATGGTGGCGCCCAGTCCTCTCAGCCCTGCCGGGACAGCAGGTGCATGGCACAGCCAGGCCCACCCCCAGGCGGGTCCAGCAGCTCCATGTGCCTGCCTCTGAGTTCTTCAGCCCTTTCAGCCCCCCAGCCACCCAGGGTTGGCCTGAGGTGCAGGCAAATCTTGGATGGTGGCTACCCAGCCACCCAAGGCCATCCAAAGCTCGCTCAGGTAACCAGGGCTGGCCAAGGCTTGCTCTGCCCGCAGTGGCAGCAGCAGAGGTGTGACAGGGGCATCACCTTCCCCTGATCACCAGGTTGCCTCCTGCCCCTGAGGGCTCCCAGACACTGAGAGGGGGCAGGCCAAGCTGAGGGACGCACCCCCCCCTCCAGTGCATGAATGTTCATGCATTAGACCTCTAGTACTTTATATTATTCTACAACTTGCTTTTTTTTTCACTTAATACTATAAGTTGAACAACTTTCTGATTCATTGAGTATGGATGTAAGTTCTTTCTCATGGCTTCACCCACTATAGAGATTCTTGTTGGTTTGTTTTTTTATCTTTATTGTTGAAAGTATTATATAGTTCCTCCTTTTCCCTCCATTAACCTCTTCTAGCTCGCTCTCCCCCTACGCCCGCCCCCCAGGCCCTCACCACCCCACTGTCTGTGTCCACGGATTATGCATATATACATACAAGTAGAGATACTTTATTTTAAATAACCCCCCTCTGGTGGCTATTTAATTTTATTTCCAAAATATTAATATGTTTAAACCATGCTGTAATGAGAGAGAGAGAGAATGAAGGATAATCAATGAAGAAAACTTAGAATTGGAATTGCTTGTTCAACAGAAATGCATATTTAAAAAGTCCTTTTTTCCCCCAGGCAGTATAGCTCAGGGGTTACATTGACCCATGCACCAAGAGGTCGCAGGTTTGATTCCCAGTCAGGGTACATGCCCGGGTTGCAGACTTGATCCCCAGGAAGCAGCAGCCAACTGATGTATCTATGTCTCTCTTTCCCTTTCTATCTCTCTACATATCGATAAAAAAATGTTTTAAAAGTTTCCCATATTTTGTCTTTGTAGCAGTTACCACCGTTTTAATGATATAATGGTGCAGATAATTGTGTATTATATTTATACCTATCTGCTCCATCCCGTACCTTTAGCAGAATGTAAGTTTTGTAAGATCAGATACTGTCTGTTGCTTTGCTCACCATTGTATCACTAGCTCCTAGCACAAAGTACCCTGTTTCCCCGAAAATAAGACAGTATCTTATATTAATTTTTGCTCCCAAAGATGCGCTAGGTCTTATTTTCAGGGGATGTCTTATTTTTCCATGAAGAAGAATATGGTACACATTTATTGTTGAACAAAAAAAAGGAAATTTATTCCCTGTATACGGTATGGTAGTAGTTGTCATCACAAACCAACTCACTGATTGGCTGCAGTGCAGCCTGAGCTGTTCAGGCAGTGCGAGGTCTCTTTAAATCAGGAGTCAGACGCCTGACGGTAGCTTCGGGGCCTTATATTCCAGGGAGGCCTTATGTTCAAGGGAGGCCTTATTATCGGGGAGGTCTTATTTTCAGGGGAATGCCTTATATTACAGCGAGAGGCAAAACTGGAAGTAAGTCTTATTTTCGGGGGATGTCTTACATTCGGGGAAACAGGGTAGGTGCTTAATAAGTTATTTTGAATAAAGACATGAATGAATGAATATATTTGATACTAGCAATATTTGTGGGAAAGACATATGCAGCCTTGTAACATAGTGAGAAATCAGTGGGTGTCCTGGTGGAAATGGATGGAGGACATTTAAAGACACAGTGCTGAAGTTGAGGTTAAGCTTTACTTGAAACATGAAAAAAAAAAAGGTGTCTTATGGAATAAAGTTATGTTAAGAGGAAAGACAAAAATTAATAGTTGAGATGCAGGGTGAAGGTAAATGGAAGGAAAAAGGAAATACGTCTACTTTTTTGAAGCCAAGGCAAGAGTTTGTTCTAAAGTAGGGAATATTCAGCTGATCAAGACCAGGTGTTTGGGAGTAATTTGTAACTCTCTTAGAGAGTTTTTTTCTGATAGAGTGAGTCTCAAGTTTTAATGTGCAGAGAGGTCTCCGGGCTGCTTTGTCTAGTTTTATCAAACTAGAGATTGCTGGGACGCCCTTCCCAGAAAGTCTGACTTGCTGGGGCCTAGAAATCTGTTTCTTGTAATAACCACTCTCCTCTTCCACCAAGTAATTATGGATTATGGGGTAGATTGCCTAGGAATCACTTGGAGGAAACTTGACATTAAAATAGAGGGATGTCCGCTATGGGGAAGGAAAAGAGGAAAGGGGTGAGTGGTGAGCAAAGACGAACAGCAGATTGCCACCTGCTGTTTAAGCATTTAGAAATGGACAACTGAGCCAAAACCGGTTGAGCGTCGGTCTGTGGGCTGAAAGGTCCCAGGTTCGATTCGATGAGGGGCATGTGCCTTGGTTGCAAGCACATTCCCAGTAGGGGGTGTGCGGGAGGCAGCTGGTCGATGTCTCTCTCTCATGGATGTTTCTGACTATCCCTCGCCCTTCCTCTCTGTAAAAAATCAATAAAATATATTAAAAAAAATAGAAATGGACCACCGGGAAGGTCATGGATGAACACAGGCTCTTGCTTTTGTCCACTGCATAAAAGAGATTGTGTAGGGCACGACTGAAAATGTGAATGCAGCTGGCTCCTAGAGCATGTGGGACAGTTAGGGTGCCTGCGGTTGGGGGTCCAGGGAGAGGCATTAATAAGAAGTGTTCCAGGAGAGCTTTTGCTTTTCAAGAGCATTGCTGGACTCAGTTCATCTTATGGAAGTGCTGTCCTTACAAAATGCATGAAAATTAAATAAAGTTCATTAATAATGCCCAAGGACTGACCTCATCTCTGAGCTTTAGGCAACTGGCAGGCAAGAAGATGATGTTATTTTAAAAATGTATTTTTGACTCTTGCTTCATTGAATTAGATAAACTTCTGGGTAGCATTTTCTTAAAAGCAAATTGCAATAAAAGGGAAAGTATGTACATTAGAATTTTAGTGGCTCATGGGTGGCTTTTCTTTAGAAACATAATTTCCAGGAAATTTTAGCGTTTTAACAAACAGGATAACAAAATGAACGTGCTCCAATGGATTTAAGATGGCAAAAGAAGTGTGTACAGATATGAATTTCTCCCTTACACCTGAAATTTATTTTCCAATGTTTTCTTAGGCATATTACTTAAATCATCTCATTAAAAAAAAAATCGAATGGCATTGAGTCTAAAAACATCCAAGTGACCATTGACTTACTAACTGAATGTTTAAATCTGTCACGATGAACAGCCCAGGTCATTTCTTTCCCTCAAGCAGATCCCCATCTGTCAGAGCAGGACTCAGGAGGTCCTTCTTTCTGCCTGTGTCATTTAAAGAGGGAGGATGACATTCTACCTCCCTTTATCCACATCAGGCTAGATCACTGCAGCCACAGTCTACGACGTTATGACAACTTCTTTTGTTTATTTGCAGCTCAGTACACCACACCAGGTCAACACGAACTCTGACCCAGTGGGGCAAAGGAAGGCTGCTGGTTGGCCAATTAGAAAGGAGATTCCAGGGGGTGGCATGAGGTGTTTGGCCTCTCTCACCTGCTGATCCAGTTCACCACAGCCTTCAGGTTGACAGAATGCCAGGGAGAAGATGACGCGTTTGGGCGAAGTCTCGCTGGCTCTTCTCTGGTCTCCAGGGAGATTGCTTGCTGCCTGCAAGCGTCTTCTCTGTATTCGGGAAATATGGCTTTGGGTGTGAAAGTGGGTCAGGATTCTGAGCTCAGCCACCAAAAAGGTATTTAAAAGGAAAGGAAGAAAGCTAAAAAGGTCACACAAGACACACTGGGCTAGGCCAGATATGTTTCTCGCTGTTCTGTCCTGGCATTATTGGCTGCTGGTTTTTAGAGGCTGAACTGCTGAGCTGCTTCCACATTTCCTTGAGGGAAGTTGGGACATGGAGACATCGAATTGGGACCCTGCGACAAAGGATTCTGCTGTGGGGCTGGGCCACTGTGAGGACGCAGGAGGAGAACTTGCATCAGCTCAGAGCCATGAAATGGCACTTTGGAGAGGGTGCCTGCCACTCGTGGACCACACTCATTTTTTGCCACATGCCTTCTGGGCCCCTTGGCAAACTGCTTAGTTGGTTCCAGAAGCTACTTGCTAGCTGAATCCATGGGACAGAGAGAGGTTGTCCTTTGTATGCTCATTGTGAATATATGGTCTGGGTATCTCGTCTGGGCCTGGTTCCCCAAGGCCCTGTATGTGAGGATTGACAGGAAGTAGACACTCCCCTACTCTTCTTTTTAATTTTTTTTAAATACATATTTATTGATTTCAGACAGGAAGGAAGAGGAGGAGAGAGATAGAATCATCAATAATGAAAGAGAATCATTGATCGGTTGTCTCTTGCATGCCCCCATTCGGGTTTTGATCCTGAAATCCGGGCATGTGCTCTTGACCTGGAAATTTTGAACCTGGGACTCTAAGTTGACAGGCCAATGCTCTATCCACTGTCCCAAACCAGCTAGAGCTTCCCTACTACTCTTTAAAAGGATATTTAAAGACGAAAATGGTTGTGTCTTTAGAGGCCACAGTGAAGCAAAGAGGCTAGAGATAAAGGCCACAAGGTAGGAAGCTCTAAACAGTGGTTCTCAACCTTTCTAATGCCGCAGCCCTTTAATATAGTTCCTCATGTTGGAACCATAAAATTATTTTCGTTGCTACTTGGTAACTGTTATGAATTGTAATGTAAATACCTTTGTTTTCCGATGGTCTTAAGCTTTACAGCAGCGGTTCTCGTAACCCACAGGTTGAGAACCACTAACAGGGTCGCCTAAGACCATCAGAAAATACAGATACTTGCATTATGATTCATAACAGTAGCAACATTACAGTTATGAAGTAGCAACAAAAAGAATTTTATGGCTGGGGGTCACCACAACATGAGGAACTGTATTAAAGGGTTGTGGCATTAGAAAGGTTGAGAACCACTGCTCTAAAACAAAGGGACCTTAACTCTCTACGGGTACAGAACTGGTTAAATGTGTCCCAGGCTGTAGTTCTGATGTTTATCACAACAGGAATGTGGGCTGTACTTGGGGTGGAGAGTGGGAAGCAGGTTGACATTCAGTCAGGCATTCCTGATAAATGTTTTCTATTAGCATAAGCCACTAAGCCCCGCAGGAGTGATGAAGCAGGTGTGATGAGCCTGCATGGGAATGAGGAAAGTGAGCTGGGAGGCTCTAGTAAGGATGACTAGCAAGTAGATACAGGGCCCACGTGCACACACAGGCTGACTTGCTACGCTGCCTTTGTGCTCTGTGCCCCAGCGCACGTCCAGCCGCCTCTGAGGAAAGAGAATTTATCTTTTATTCCTGCCTGATGCTGAGTGTTTTCCTCCTGCCTTTGGTGTCCTCTGGGTGTCTTGTTTCTCCCTTACACCGGAAGTTTATCACACCATAGCTGCTGAAGTGTGAGGAGCTAGAGAAGTCAGCTTTGCCAGCATCTGACTTGAACCGCTGCTGTCCACCTCCCCGTCCCACCCAAGACAGTGTCACCTCTCCCCATTGACATCCTGCTTCCTTCCCTGCACCCATCATCTCTTCTCACCAGCACACCCACAGGTCTCTTTGTAAATGCTAATGTCATTTATATCACACCTTTGCTCAACACCCTAATATCTCCCCATTTCACTCCAAGTCCAGTGAAAGCCTGAATGTTGATCTGGAAGGCCTCCTTACTTTCCTTGCCTCTCTGATTTCTTTTCTCACCACTCTTCCTTTTTTCAAGAGGACACATAATCTTCTAACTTCCTATGTAATTTATTTACTCAAAATGTTTACTGTTAACCTGTCTCTCCTGATCAGAATGTAAACTCCACAAGGGCAGAAATCTTGCAAACTATCCACGCTCCACATACCTAGAACAATGCCTGGCACATCCTAGGTGGATGATGGATGTTTGTTTTATGAATATATGATTGAAATGAAGAAATTAAATATATTGAATGAGTATATGATTGAAACAATGAATAAACCTGTATTGAGAGAATTAAGTGAGTTACCTATAAGTTTTTAAAGGCTGGTGCATTTGTGTGTGGGGGGGGCATATTTTAGCATGTATCTAGAGCAAAATATTTACTAAGCTTTTGTTACATGCCTGGGAATCTGTTGGGAAGTATACTGTGGACTTTAAGGAAATTGCTTCTTCATTCATTAATTTAACAAATACATATTGAGCCCTGACTAAGTAGCACTGTTCTAAATGCAGGATAGAAGATAAATGATAACAATGAAATGTTCCAGATATTGGGCCCAGTGGTGCCAGATCCTGTGAGATATATATATATTATTTTTTTAAAGAAGCTGAAATCTGAATATTTGTATGAATCTCCCAATTTTTAAATTTTAATAACTAACTAAAAATATAAGTTTACTGTAACAGCTAAATTAAACATTTATAATGACCAAATATTGCCTTTGGGACTGTAGCTTATATTTGTTATGTTTGAGGTGATACTGATTCTAAAGAAGTGAAACTTCTGGATGGATAAGTGGTATCTCCCAGGCTGGGCAGGTCTCAGTGGCGGCGCTGTGGGAGGAAAGGAGGAAGTGAGGATATTTCTGCTTCTCCCTGTACCTGGCCCAAAGGTGTGGAGGGAGACCGGACAGGCTTAGTGCTGAGGTGGGAGGGGTTAGGGAAGATGTGTATTTCATTATCTGTATTGGCAACAGTCTTCCTGGGCTACACAGAATCATCCTTTCTAGGTTAAACTTATTGCATGTGTCAGGATACAGCTGCCCAAACAAAGACAAAGTATTAGGATGGAAATTGGTCTCTGTCATAATGGTCTGCGTGCAAGCAAACTTGCTTTGCCATGGCTCCTCCTGGTGAATGAGGATGGCTCAGCTGTTGGCAGTATTCCAGCCAGCAGGAAGGCCAAGGGCGACGGAGAAGGCCATGTCCCTTCCTTTAAAGGGTAAGATCCAGACTTCTATTCATATCCCATTGGCCAGAGCTTGGTGATGTGGAAAATGTAGGTTTTACCTGGGTGGTTTTGTAACAACTAAAAATTATATTTTTAATTAGAAAAAGAGAATGGGTATTGCAGAACAGGCAGCATCGTGTTGCATTTGCTCCCACCAACCTCAGGTTGTATGAGGTAAGGTGCCTCTTACTGTACCCTCAGTTTTCTAATTATTTTAGCAGACCCCAGTAGCACAAATGGAAGGTGACACTTGACATTCATTTTTGCCTCTTTTAGCTTCTTCTGTGTGTCTGGTTAGATTGGAGTAGCATGCTCTGTTTTGCTTTGTGTGTTTGTGAGCATAGTTGATGTAGAGCAGCAGTTTTGGTATTGGGACCCCTTTGCATTCTTAAAAATTACCAAGGACACTAAAAAGCTTTGTGTGAGTTATATATATTTATATTCATATTCTTCATATTTATATATACCATATTAAAAGCTAAAACAGACATTAGAGGCATATTCAAGTAAGCATTGCATGAACTTGAACCTCTGCAAATCCCCACTGTACAGTTGTTAGAGGTTGATGGTAAAAAGCAAGTAATGTTTCTGTAACAATATGAAACTAACTAGAGGCCCAGTGTATGGAATTTGTGCACAGGTGGGGTCCCTAGGCCTGGCCAGCCATCAGGGCCAATCTGTGGGGCAACTGGCAAGGCAATCAGGGCCCCCCACTCGCACCTGCCTTGGCCAGTCTGGTGCCACCCGCTCACTAGCCATGCCCCCTACTGCAGCCGCTGGTCACCTCCCTCTGCAACCTGAGCAACTGGTGTGACAATGCGGGGGGCTAAGGGGGCGCCTCCACTGACACCCGCCTTGGCTGGCCCAGGGCCTGCAGGCTGGGGGCAGCTCCTGCATTGAGCATCTGCCCCCTGGTGGTCAGTGCACATCAAAGTGACCAGTCATTCTGCCATTTGCGCAATTTGCATATTAGGTTTTTATTATATAGAATATTGACCACACAAACCCTTGAATAGGATCTTGGGGACCTTTCCTACATTTTGACAGCCACTGATCAAGAGAACATAACCTGTTTATGTTGATTTTAGTACAACTGATAAGTGCTAGGAATGGAGATTAAAAAAAATAAAGGAATTAAAACAGGATCAGTGCCATGGAGTGGTTAATGACAAATAATGATAATTTGACCAACCAATCTACAAACTTGTTTCATCTTAGATTTGAGAGAAGTTGGGTCTCTTTCTATTTCTGAGTTGTACATAAATGTATGTGTGGGAGTTAATGATGTTTAAGATATATTGAATTAAAAATTTCATACATCTCAAAGTTCATTACAGAGAAGTTTGTTTGATTTTTGTGCATAAGTACCATTGTTTCTGGTCACTCAGCCCTGAAGCTGTCTTTTCTCCCTGGCACATCCCACCGCCTACAATGGAAGTGTGAAGAGCTGTGTATTTGCATTTTCAGCCAACCTTGCAGCCAGACTGCAGGCATGTGACCTAAGCTCTGCCAATCAGATACCTCCTCTCAAACTTTGGAACAGAAACTAGTGACATGAAGAAATGGAGGCAGCTCCCCATGTTTTTCAGGGCAACAGTGGGTGTTGGTGGGAGCTGCAGGCTCCCCAACCCATCAGACAGGTGCTGCTGTGTGATTTGGGGTGATCTTCCTAAATATGTAGCTTCCAAGCCCGGTTTCTCTGGTCTTCCTGGAAATTTTTTTTATAAATAATTTTTTATTTTCCAATTACAGTTAACCTACAGTATTCTTCCTGGAAATTTGTGATCTTTCCATTATCCTCTGAATTCAGGAATCACGCTTTTCCTTATAAGAATCCTGCTTGATGTACTCTCAAATGCAATGTCTCTGGAAGTAGTGTTTGGAAACCTCCTGTGTCAAAATCATCTGGGCCACATCCTAACATGTCATGCCTATTGGTGGGCTTAAAACTGATGGTTCAGAACCTTGTGGGGGAGTTCTGGGAGATGCATTTGTAAAAAGTCCTAGGTTTACATCAGGGAAAAGGGAGGACATACTAGTATGTAATATTTTCAACAATAAAGATTTAAAAAGGAAAAATAAAATGAAAACAAAAAGTCCCAAGTTTATGTAATTTTTAGCTAGGGTAAAATTGAAGAATCACTGGTTCTTATGTTTCCAACTTCTTAAATTATTTGTTTTCTGTTTAGAGATCTGAGTTACCCCAGAAGGTTTTGCAAGACCCTAATCAATGACTAGTATTTCCTTGTTCCATTCTCTTCCCACCCAGCTCCCAATTCCCCAAAAGCCTCTTTGTTCTGTCTCTTTAACACTTGTAATGTCTTTTTTTTTTTTCCTGGTTTATTTCTTCTCACTGAAAGGTGGTAATTCCCCAAATGGGATTGCCTACATTCAATGGTGCCTGAATTAATTTGGGTTTTAAACTACACCATGACCATGACTCTCCATGTTATTCCTTTTTGGTGCATTTCTGCAACCTGCAAGCTTAGATCTCCAGGGATCCTTGGAGAGAAGGAAGGGGAAAGTCTAGAATATGCCATGTGACTTTCCTTGAAGGGTTTTTCAGCCATGGATTTAGGCCAAAAAATATCAAGTGGGTTGAATGATCTACTTCTGAGATTTCTAGAATCACAAAATGTTTTAACTTGAGAGAATGTGGTTTAACCCTCTCATTTCATAAATGAGAAGCTGACATGGAGGTCTGTGCCCATCATCACATCAGTGACTAGTGGCATATATAGGCCAAAATACTTTTAGAAGGAAGTGGTGATGCAAAGCTTGACCTAAACTACCACAAAGAAGAAGGAGGCTCACATTCTTTGAACTTGGGCATATTCACTTAATATCTCTGAGTCTCAGTTGCCTCAACTGCAAAATAAAGATTCTAATAATAGTTAAGATTTATAGGATATTGGCTATGTGTTAAGGAATATTCTAAATACTTTATATAGTAATTCATATAATCCTCATCACACCTGCATGACAGAGGTACTACTATTTACCCCATTTTTCAGATGAACAGAAAGGGCAGATAACTTACCTACAGTCACACATTTAGTAAATTTGTTTTCTATTGCTGCTTTACAAATCACCACCAGCTTCATCCTCTATTATCTCAGAGTTTTGTGGGTCAAAAGTCTGGGGATAGCTAGGTCTTCTGCTTGGGTTCTCACAAGGCAGCAATGGGGGTGTCCAGCAGGGTAAGGGTCTCATCTGAGTCTTGGGACCTTTTTTAAATCCACGGGGTTACAGGCAGAATTCATTGCCCCGCAGCTGTGGAACTCATTGTGGCCGAGTCCTCAAGGGCAGCAGAAAAGTGTCTCCCTCTTTGAAAGGTCTCACCTGATCATGTCTGGCTCACCCAGGAGAATATCCCATCTGGTTAACGTAAGGGGCCTTAATATATCTGCAAAATCTCTTCATTTTTGCCCTATAACATATATAAACATGAGAGGAATATCCCATCACCTTTGCTACATTCTATTGATTAGATGCCAGTTACAGGTCTTGTTCCCACTCAAGGGGATAGAAGTTAACCCATGGATAAATCCCAGAGTCGTCTTAGAATTCTACTTCCATAGCTGGTCGGGCTTAGTTTAAGCTCAGACTGACTTAATCTAGGAGTCCATGGCCCCTGAGTTCATGCTATTATACACTATGATTTTTATCACTTGGAAGAAGGTAAACCCACTTAATAACCTTTCATAGAATTCACAGTCAGATAATGCCCAGCAGATTCATTCTGGGTTCTATACAATAATTAATTTTCTTCACACCTCCACATTTAAGAAACCATAATCACCTGCAGTTTTGTGTTTTCAGGAATTTATTTCCAATGGTCGCTTACTCTAAAAAACTGAGATTATTAAAGTTACTTCAGTTTGTTCATTTTCTTCTGAGGCAGACATAACCCTCAAGGTTTAGATTTCAGGCAGGAGTTCTTAAAAAAAAAAATAACCTGAGCCTGGCCGGGGTGGCTCGACCCATGAACCAGGAGATTGTGGTTCGATTCCCTGTCAGGGCATATGCCAGGGTTGCAGGCCTTATCCGCAGTGGGGGGCATACAGGAGGCAACTAATCAGAGATTCTCTCTCATCATTAATGTTTCTATCTCTCCCTCTCCCTTCCTCTCTGAAATCAATAAGAATATAAGATTAAAAATAAATCATAAAATAAAATTATTAAAAAATAGTCTAAGCTCTGCTTTTTTGTTTTTGAGACAGATGAAGTGATTGAGAAGAAACACAGAACACCCTCATTCTGGAGACAGGACGCCATGGACCAGCCATTTACTGTGAATTCTCTGGTAAGAAGCACCAACTGATATTTTACATATGGTTGGAAAACCCAAAAAGGGGAAGGAAACAAACCAAATGTGAAGTGAATCACAGTTACTTCAAGAAGTTTAGCACTTGTTGTCATTATCACCCATCTGTGTGGTCCTCTCCTTTGAGGAAGTGACTAATAGCCATCTTTACTAGAATTAAAAATAATTTTTTTTCCACATGATTGTGAAGTGTCGCTCTATCCGGTTAGATTCTAGAAGTGCAGTCCTTTCACCTGCAGAACACGCTATTGGAGCAGAATGTCAAAGTTAACTGCAGCAGGTCCATCTACCACTTCATTGGGCCTCAGCTTTGCAGATAAAAAGCGGAGGCTTACCTTGTGTAGTAATGGCCGAGGGAAACAGTTTAGAGCTAACACCTAAGTGTTGCTTTGGGATTTTGTGTAAATGTCTGCATTCCTGAAACTCTTGTTTTTCTCACTTATTCACTTTCAGCCCCACACCGTGCACATTTTCTCTAGTTACATCTTAGAGGGAGCGTGTGCAGGAGAGGAAATAACAGGGGCCTTGGGATCACCTGGGCTTATTCTGTGTCCCAGGTCAGTCTTCAAGCGTGAATATAGGCACATTATATGACCCCGATGGCCCTGTTTTTGTACTCTGTACCTTATGACAATTGGAAACAATATTTTTAATGTCCCCAGCCTATCTCAGAGGCCTGATAAGTGGAAGTTGTCATTACCTACCCTCTCTCCTGATGACCCCCCCAGCCCACTCACTGCAGCCCTGTGAGTAACCCTGAGAGCAGCAGTATATTGCATACCCTCTACACACAATGAGTCCAGCTTATGAGGGGTGAAGGAACATAAAAATATTGTTTCCAATCGTCATAAAGCACAAAGTACAAAACAGGGCATGGAGGTGCTATAATGTGCCTATATTCACAGTCAAGACTGATCTGGGAGACTGATATGTCTTTTCCCTTCTTCTCTAAGTTGAACCGGCTTCCCCACCCAGTCACAGGAGGGATGGCTGGAGACCTCCAGGGTGGGAAGGCCAGGCCCTGAGAGCATCCTTGGGAAGAAAGAAATAGGGAGGAGGACACATACCCACATTACTGCAGGCCAAGTCAAAAGAGTGATAGACGGTGCAAGAGGCATAACCTTCATGTGGCCCTGAGAAACCCAGTTAGGTATGGCTCTCTGGTTATATATTAAACCTCTAGAAGCAAGAGTCATTCCAGGTCTCTAGGATTCTATCTGCTATAAAATTACCACCCAGGTAGACCAGATGGCTTTGGAAAAACTCCAGGGATCTAATCTACTGTACCTGGCCCCTGGAGACTGGATCAGTAATTCATGGCCAGACTAAAACTATGTCTACCTTGATTTCTTTTTAAATTTTCTACATGTCTTAATCAAATGCTCCGCCCACACCATAGTGAGACTTGCAACCTACCCTTTGACAACCTGAGAGACTCGGGAAGCTAAATTTGTTCTGGGATAACTCCATTCTTGGAGCATCAGGAACTGGTAGAGGGTGGTCTAAAGCAGTGCTTCTCAAACTGTAACGTGCGTAAAGGCCTCTGGGAAACTGGTTACAACTTCCAGCCTCTCTCCAGAGGTGTTGAGTCTGTGGAAATGAGGTGGGGCCAATTAGGAATTTGCATTTTTGAGAAGCCTGGTGGATGCTGATGCTGCTGGCGCAGGGAAGCACTGGCCTAAAGCAGGGGTCCGCAAACTATGGACTGAGGGCCCCATTCATCTGCTTATCTTTGTCAATAAATATTTGGAACACAGCCAGGATCATTGTGTTAAATACGATGACGTGTGGCTGCTTTCACACCAGCATGGCTGAATAGTTGAGGTGGAGGCAGTATGGCCTGCAAAGCCTCAAATAGGTGCTGTATGGCCTTTAGCGGAAAAGAAACAAACACTTGCTGACTTTTTTGCCTTTCTGAAGCACTTTCTCCTGAATAATTGAATTATTACCTTGAATGTGCATATGTTGTGTTTTTCCAAATGTGTACAGATGCTGTTTTTACTAATAAAATACAAATGTATTCATATCGCTGACTTTTTCTTAGTCATGTTTTATTATTTTTGCAGTCAGGGATGAATTAGTGTAATTACTATTATGTGGAGGTCTGAGAGTCTTCTTAATGTTTAAAAAAAAGGGGGGGTGGGGAGGCTGGTGTCCACATACAAGGAAAGGCTTCTCTGGGACTTACCTGTGGAGTTTTATTCACTTGGTAAAGACACAGGGAGGCCCTGGAATCTCCTTATTAAATTAGATATATTCTGGGACAGAGCTGAATCCTCATAGCTGTATCTTGGAGATTCTTCGGAGTGGAAGGACACGGGCCCTCCTCTGGCAGGAATCCTTTCCTTGGTCTGCTTCCCGTGGCCCAGGATGGAAACGCCCATGGAGAAAAAGAATCAGTGGTATTTCACTTAAAATGACCTTCAACATTTGCATACCAGGAACTGCCACATAATTGTGCTCTAAAACCTAAAAGAGATCTTCCCTCAAGAAAGAAAAAAAGAGCATATTTATCCTTGGAGATGTGCATCTTTTTTGTGTGTGTAGATCCCATGTTAAAGCAAAAAGGCGCTGCTTTCATCATCAAGTCTTATGAAAAGCTTTCCATAGATATTGGTGTCAGGTATTTAGGACAGAAAACATCCATCATTTCAGTCACATTCATTGCTTCTTCTAATCAGAGGTTGAAACTTTGCTTTGCAGAAGAAGTTAGCTGCTATGCCCGACCACACGGACGTGTCCCTGAGCCCGGAGGAGCGCGTCCGAGCCCTCAGCAAGCTTGGCTGTAACATCACCATCAACGAGGACATCACTCCGCGCCGCTACTTCCGATCCGGAGTAGAGATGGAGAGGATGGCGTCTGTGTACCTGGAAGAAGGAAACTTGGAAAATGCCTTTGTTCTGTATAATAAGTTTATAACGTAAGTCTTTGAACTGAGAGAACTGGAAATATATATCGAATGTGATATGCTGGTGAGACAGTTTGGAGGCCGGGAATGTTTTCGTGTTCAGACCAATTTAAAATCTCCAAAAACATTAAATATGTAGGTTTTTAAATAACTGAGTAAATGTCCTCAGAAGCATCCGTAACTTGTCCAAGGCGTGGGGATAGGGAGAAGGTCAGGGATGTGAGGAGGACTATGAGATTCCCCCTCACTAGGCCAGCATGGTAACCTGCATGTCCCTGCCTTTAATTTTACTCTTCTCAAGTAAAATTTCTTATTTCATGCCATTTTACCCCGGCAGGAATTCAAGCTTTATGAGAACAGGAGCCACACCGCAGCTCTCTCTACAGCATCTAGAACATGTCATTCACATTTAAAAAATTTTATTTGATAGATTGAGTTTTGGGGATGACTTAGTAATGGTCGAAGGATATCATTCCAGGATAGAATGTAACAGTTTGACATTGTAATTATTCAAAAAAGAATAACAACCAATACCTACAATTTATTTAGCTGTGTAATAAGCTAAGTATAAAGGAATTTCCAAAATGTTGAGGGAAAGTGGTTATCTCAAAACAGCCATGCGAAAATATCATACTCCTCATTAGCTATATATTGTTGTAACACTAGAGGCCCAGTGCATGAAATTCGTGCACAGAGGGTGTGTGTGGGAAGTCCCTCAGCCCAGACTATGCCCTCTCACAGTCCCAGAGCTGTTGGGGAATGTCCAACTGATGGCAGTCGGACATCCTTAGCACTGCCATGGAGGCGAGAGAGGCTCCTGCCATGGCTGCTGTGTTTGCCAGCCTTGAGCCTGGCTTCTGGCTGAGTGGTGCTCCCCCTGTGAGGCACACTGGTTACCAAGGGGCAACTTTCATGTTGAGAATCTACATAAAGCGACTGGTCGCTCTGCCGTTGGGCTGAATCCAGCTCTCCAACATCCCCCAAGAGGTCCTGGATTGTACAACCAGGCCAAGGGACCCCACTTGCACAATCAGGGTCAGGGAGAGACACAGGATGTTGGCCAGCTGAAGAGAGACTATGGGAAGGCTCTAGGGCATGTCCACCCTGTCTTGCTTGGTCCAGATAAGCCGGACCCCAGCAGCAAGCTAACCTACTGGTCAGAGCATCTGCCCCCTGGTGGTCAGTGTATAACATAGTGACTGGTCAACTGTCTACTGTCTGCTCCCTGGTGGTCACTGCACATCATAGTGAGCAGTTGAGTGGCCCTAGCATATCATTAGCAAACTACGCTTTGATTGGTTGAACGGCCGACTAAACGACTGAACACTTAGCATATTAGGTTTTTAGTATATAGGATATCCTAGTTTAAGACTTAAGAGAAATGGGATTTGGATTTTCAATTTGCCAGTTTACTGGTTGGGAAGATCTGTTAGCAATAAGTATTTAATCTAAGCTGAAACCCTTTTGTTTTAATTGAATGTCGCTTGTTGATTAATTTCACTGGTTCAGTTGGGGACTTAACCTGAGAACATTTGAGAAGTCAGTGGCTGGCAACCTTTGGTCTAGCAGGCATAATCAATTGTTTCTAGAAGGTTAAACAATAAATATGAAATTGGAGGTTATCAATTGTCATTGATAGCACATTTTCCCCAAAACTTTAATTTCCTAACTAGTACAGGTTACCAACTGGTAATATTTCTTTTTCACTTTCTGTTCAAATTTTGCACACATTTCTATGGTTTGGAAGTGTGGGGAAGGGGAAAGGCCACACTATACTCTCAGTTACTGACTAATCAGAATATATTAATCCTCCCCGGTCATTACCCATGTGGTAATTTGTAATTCACTTACCTTCCCTGGGCTTCAGTTCCTTGTCTACAAATAACTTGAGGATGAATATCTCGAAATGTTTGTGACTTTATTCTGTTTACAAAGACCTAGGCAACTAACAATTCATGTCGCCTCTTAAAGCTTTAATTTTCTCACTTGAGAAATGAGAGTTATGACACCATTCCAGGTTACTCCATAGGTGACATGACGAATGCATGTGTGCTTGGTAATGATAAGGTAGCACATATTAACTGATCAAAAGTAGTATTTATAGCTCATCATAATCAATGAAGGGTTATTCATTCATTTAACGAATGTTTACTGAGCACTTATTATGAGCAGTACACTATTGTCCAGGCTGGGGAAACATCAGTAAGAAAATCCAATGGAAACAATATCTCGGGGAAGCATTAATTTTAGTTTACTGTTTCTGGACGTAATGTATCTGGTTGGCTTTAAGGATTTGCCTTTACTTCTGCTGTCCCCGGTTCCTCAAAATGGAACAAGAAAAATAATTACCTCCTAATTAGCTCCTAATCCACTGGGAATTCTGGCTGTTCTTTCTCTTGGTTACACATTTTCAATTAAGAGGTTTTGATATATCCACCATGACGCTACTGAATCACCAGCGGTCTTTTGAGTTTTTTTCAATCAGGAGAAGGGATCATATCGATCTTTCCAAACTCTGACATTTTTACGTGATACTGTGTTACCAGCTTCACGCATAAGTATGATGGCGCTCTGTGGGATTCAGTAGCCAGAACCCTGAGAGAGACCAAGTGATGCCTGATCTATTTAGGGATCATCTTGATCCTCTTAACCTCAGGGCTTAGTTTACCGAGCTGAACACTCCCGTGAAGCCAACATCATAGTCGACGCCATTAGGCAGGTGAAATGAATATAGGTTAAATAATACTTTAGTTAGCGTGTCCTTTTTGAAAGGGAGACTCATTCTCATAGTAAAATGATCATTGATCTTTTTTTGTCAAATAATACTGAGACGTGCTTTCTTCTTCTCTAGCTTGTTTGTAGAAAAGCTTCCCAGCCATCGCGATTACCAGCAATGTGCAGTCCCCGAAAAGCAGGACATTATGAAGGTATTGTGGGGTCCATTCTCCCCTGCGGCATCGAATGTCCCACAAGTATCCATTACTGGTTCACACCCCCTTCCTTTCCTCCTCTGTCTCATCCTCTTGAGAGTTTAAGCACAAAGATTCATTCCATTAGCCATGATGTTTCGATTTCTTCTTCGACCTTTAATCATCATTTCTGAGCCAATGTGGGATGTCTAATTGAAACTGAAGTGGAGGGAAAGGGAAGAAAAGAAACAGATCAAGAACGTGCTCAATCACTTTATGGCGTGAAGAAGAAATTATTTCACCATTTCTCCCAGAGTTTGACAGAATGGCTATCTATTTCTCCATACTTGAGACATTCTGGCTGGGTGTAATTATTCTATGAAGTCCTGAACCCCCAAACTTTGAAAAGCATTGAGTATTAAGGTGCTAGCCTAATAAGGAATAGGGGGAGCCTGAAATATTCTCAAGAAAAAGGCAGATTGTTGAAATGTATTTATTCCTCATCAACATTTATAACATATAGAGTTGCAAATATCTTTATCTGAGAATGAATCCTTTTAAAGTCACATTTAAAATATCCTTTTCATGTATTAGTCTTAAATAGTTTGGGTTGCGTTTATATGAAGGAAGATAAACAATGTCGACAATGCCCATCACAGCATTAAATGTAAAATAACTCTCCAAAGGTATTTTACCATATAGTGGGATAAAGGCTTTCTTACCCATTACATAGAGCCTGACGATGCCTGTAAGCAGAACTCACATTTTGTCAAATGGTCTTCACTATTTTAAAATTTTCCTATGCACACTTACATTACAGGTCATTCATTTCCATGCCGTTGTGTAGCATTTCCCCTCAGTTCTCTTGTTCATTCAACCTCAGAGGGTTCTGTTTGGAAACAAAAATTCCCAGGCTGCCAGTGTGACTCATTTACTCTAATTTGGGATTGTTTTTGCTTATAGAAAAAATTATTCAAAAGCATGTCTTTATGCTTATGGGATGGATGGATGGATGGATGGATGGATGACAAAAGAACAGAAGTTTAGTGAAAGAGCCTGGAGATTTGAATTCTAGTCACAGGGGGCAAGCTTTTTCATTTCTCTAGGCCTTTGTTTCCTCATCTCTAAAAAGAGGGGTGGGGGATTGTGCTTGGACTATGTCAGGTTATGCAGCCATTGAGAGTCTCTGGGAAGTTGTTTGAGATCCAGATTCCCCGATCCTCTCCCTTCTAATAAAGATGTGGATTCCGTAAACCTGGGTTTAGGCCTGGGAATCTGTGTTTTTATGGAGCATTCCTCAGTGCCTTTTATAGTCTGTCAAACCTAGAAGCACTTATCTATCATGTTCTTCAGTGTCCCTTCTGGGTATGATGACACATCTTTACATACTGTGGAATGTGAAGTTGCAAACCCACTGCCTCTAAATGGGGTGTCTGCCCATACAAAACGCAGATAAGCATTGCAAAGGGGGTCATTTCCCCTCTCCCCTACTGAGAGTTACGTTTTAGAGCCTAGAAAAGAGATCTATTTTCCGCCATCATCTTTGGTTTCTTGTGTTTTGATTTCTGATTCACATCCCAGCTGTTTTTCTTTCTCAGCTGATGATCTGAAAGACTATACTGAAAACCCCACTAATCAATATGTATATATATATTTTTAAAAGAAACTGAAGGAGATTGCATTTCCAAGGACAGATGAATTGAAAAAGGACCTTTTAAAGAAATATAACGTAGAATACCAAGACCATATGCAAAGCAAAGTAAGTCCAATTGGTACATTTATTTCATGCTTTTCTGTGCAAATATATTTTTTGAATTTCATTTTTATATGAGTCTTTTAGATGTCATATACATTTGATTAAAAATTAAAGATGCAATGATGTAACACCAATAAAAAATTCATGTTGATTTCCGGGTTAAGCACTTGCACCAAAGATGTGGTATTTTCATTTCCCTCCAACATCTAATAAAGTGATGCATTAGAAAATAGATTTCCTACAGGGACTTTAATAGAGCTTTTTGATCAACTCTTGCCAATGTAACCTTGAGCCAGCTGACTGCTCTTTGGTGATGAATGGAGCTAATAGGTGCTAGGAAGAACAAGCCTATGGTTTCTGATGGATCTAATTTGCAGACTTTAGAAATGTGAATCAGGTTCTTACATATTGCAGTCAGTACTTCACTGAGGTAGAATCATAATCGTATGAGTGAAATATAACCATATCACCAAGGAATGATGGCTTCTGGATTCTTAATAAATATAGACTAAAAATGATGAGACTAAAAAGCTTTGAAGAAGACATTAGCCAGTTTATAGGAGACCCAAGTTGAAAACATGAATTCTTAATGTTTTCAGCTTTCCTATAAGGATTGTTTTGCCTTTTCTGTTCATGGATTTATGTGCTCTGGCAGTCATCATTTTTGCTAACTCTGACTTCAGTTAGTCTGAACATGGTCACAGAACTTCCCTGCGTTCTTTGAGCATAGCCAGAGGTGAGGTTTGAATGATGTTTTTGACTAAGTGACAGAAAATGTTGAAATCAGAAGATTCCTGCAAGTGTGGATATTGATGACTTGATTGGATTTGAACGATGAAAGATAAAATTGCTTCTGGAGGCTCAGACAAAGCAACAGCAAGGGAAAAAGCCCCATTAAGTCTCCCTTCCATACTCAGCAATGCGTCTGGTTGTCCCCTCCAGATTTCCTGGGGAGAAACAGCCTCAGCAGCTGTTGCACGGTCTGACTTCACAGTCCACAGTAGTAGCAACCCACGGGTATGACCTGTAGAAATCCCCTTTATGCCTAGGAGAGAGGAACAGACACACTGGTGAGCCCTGGCTACAGACAGCACCAGCATCACCTGGGAGCAGTTAGAAATGAAGAATCTTCAGCCCCACCCAAGCCGGCTGAATCAGCATCTGCCCTATAACAAGTATATGCTACATGGTTTCTGTGTGGGGTGTAAGCTGTGCCCTCCCCCGACCCAACTACCTTACAGTCGTTCCCAAAGTCTAATTTCACAGTTATTTGGGGAACTTCTTTTTAAAAATTATATTCTTACCTAATAGTACCGGGATATTTTTGGTAAGACGGGAACTTGGGAATCTTCATTTTAAACAAAAGTGCAGATTTGTTGTGACCGCATTTTGAGAAATGTTTCTTATTGGTCCCCCTTCTCTGTAAAGTTCCAACAGTAGGAGTTTTGGAGTCATGTGCAAAGGGTTCTAGGGCAGCCTGTCCCACAGAGTGGCCAATGATGATGGGAGCGCTCTGTGGAACTTGCTGATGCGGGAGACACTAGCCACATGGTACTCAATTCCTAGCAGAACTGAAGAACTGAATTTCTAATTTCATTTCATTTTAATGTATTTAAACTAGAAGCCTGGTGCATGAAATTTGTGCACTGGGGGAGAGGGAGTCCCCTCAGCCCAGCCTGCACCCTCTCGAATCCAGGACATTCTTCTCACAATCCTGGACTGCTGGCTCCTAACCACTCACCTGCTTGCCTGCACTCCCTGCCCCCACCCCTCACCAACCTGATCACCCCTAACCACCTCTGCCTATCACCCCTCACTGTCCCCCCTGCCAGCCTGATCACCCCTCACTCCCTCCTTCTGCCATCCTGGTCACTCCTAACTGCCCCCCTTCTGGCCTGATCACCCCTAACTACCCTAGCCCCCTGCCAGCCTGGTTGCCCCACATAGCCTGCTGCTGGGTCATTTGGTCACCCCTCACTAACCCCCCTGCTGGCCTGGTTGCCCCACACAGCCTGTTGCTAGGTCGTTTGGTCATCTCTCACTAACCCCCCTGCTGGCCTGGTCACCCCATGTAGCCCGTCCGGCTGTCCATTTGGTTGCAATGGTCAGTTAGGCTTTTATATAGATAGATTGAAATAGAAACCTATGGCTAGTGACTACTATATTAGCCACTGCAGTCTGGGGTGATATAACCATTTCTGAGATAGTTTGTTCATCAGGGTTTAGTGAGTCAGGCTGAGCAAAGCATCCTGACCTTGATTTTCTAATATTTAAAAGTGCAAGGAAGTGGAGGGAAGTTGACTGTCAAGGCCTGTCTCTGGTAAAATATGAGTGGATTTAGAACTGCTGCCCGAATCAGGTTAAGGGGCTTTGGCTATGACCTTATATATTCTCCTCACTGTCACACGAGTGTCCCTGCGGGCAGATGGCAGTATCTCACTGCGTCTCTGTCTGCTGGAAGATTGAATGTCTAATCCCAGTGTGATGTTCTTGCCTTGGAAACTAACCTTTTGCTCTGGCAACCACATGTTTGTTTGTTTTTTAGAACAAATATAGAGCTGAATTTCTCAAAAAACTGGAACATCAGCGATTGATAGAGGCCGAAAGGAAGCGGATCGCTCAGATGCGCCAGCAGCAGCTGGAAACGGAGCAGTTTCTGTTTTTTGAAGATCAACTCAAGAAGCAAGAATTAGCCCGAGGTCAGATGCGAAGCCAGGAAACCTCAGCGCTGTCGGAGCAGATTGATGGCAGCACTTTGTCCTGCTTCCCCAAACATCAGAACAATTCCCTGCTGAATGTATTTGCCGACCAACCTAATAAAAGTGATGCCACCAATTATGCTAGCCACTCTCCTCCGGTCAACAGGGCCTTAAAGCCAGCTGCTACTCTCAGTGCCGTTCAGAGTAAGTGTGCAGCGGGCCCCTGCCAGACACTGAATCTCTTCTAACGGGACTGTATTTCTCATCTGGGCGGGCCCTCCTTTCCTTATCAGGCGTGGTGGGACCCCCTCCATCATATGTACACATAGACAGAGCTAATCCTTCTGTACCGTGTGGCTTGTACGCTGTGGAACCTGAAAATTCAGGATTTGCCTCTGAAAGAGCAGAGACTCAAATACGCGGAACTGTATTCGGTCACAGTACAGAGAGTCTAAAAGAGAAGAATTACAAGCATTATTTCTTTTTTTCTTTCATGTATTTTATCAAAGAAACACATGAATCTTAAACACTGCATACTGGGGATGAAAGATGTTGAGAAACTTGTTTATCCAGAACTTTGCTTGGCAGTTTGAATTGAAATGGTTAGCATTGCCCTGGGCCTCCAGATGGCTTATGGGTTTCTGCCAACAGTTAGTGCTGCTGGGTGCTGCCATGTCTGTACTGGCAAGTTTTCAGAAGCAAATGGGGAGTTCTTCCCGCAGACACTGTCAGATGGAGTTTGTGTTTCTGTTTATTTTTAAAAAGTGATGGTAGACAACCTATAAATTAAGCTGCTGCTCATTATTCTTGAAAACACCATCTTTTTACTTACCACCAACTTTCATAAAGATAGAAGTAACATATGGGAAACACAGTAAAGAGTATTCATCCTGTGTCCTTTTTTTAAAATATATTTTATTGATTTTTTACAGAGAGGAAGGGAGAGGGATAGAGAGCTAGAAACATCGATGAGAGAGAAACATCGATCAGCTGCCTCCTGCATGCCCCGTAATGGGGATGTGCCCGCAACCAAGGTACATGTCCTTGACTGAAATTGAACTTGGGACCCTTCAGTCTGCAGGCTGACACTCTATCCATTGAGCCAAACCGGTTTTGGCCATCCTGTGTCTTATATGATGCAAGATGTCATCTGTGTAGCCTGTGACTTAACAGTACATTGGCTTTGAGCCAGAACAAAACTTGTGCTTCCATGCAAATAGTTGACCTGGGGCATGAAATGTAAAAGTGTTTGCCCTTTGCCACCAATTTGTAAGTTTAGGTAATTTTACCTTCCTTCTAGTCACTGTTTACTTTTAAGAGTTTTAAACTAACACATGGAAAGTGGAGCATCCGATCATTTAATTTTTGATATTTAACTTCTCCCTTTTCTGTTTCTCAGATTTAGTGGTTGAAGGACTGCGATGTGTAGCTTTACCAAGAGATCTTTGCCACAAATTTCTGCTGCTGGCAGAATCCAATACAGTGAGAGGAATAGAAACCTGTGGAATCCTCTGTGGAAAACTGGTATGGCCTTTGTTTCATGTCTCTGCCCCGGGAACTTCCCAAAGCACTGACGTTCTTGTGATCAGCAGAGCAGAATATAGTAGCATCCTATGAATTGCAAATATTAACTTTTTAGAGATTAATTTCATAAAACTGCTATCGTTATTCATGAACTATCCTTCTAGAACCTGGATGGTAAAATTTCAGGTCTTCGGGTTTTCAAAACCATCTAATTCTCTAAGACACATTTTTGTTGCAATTGTTAGTTTCCCATACATTTATATAATGAACGCTGCCTGCTTTTATCCATGGGAGGTATCGTCTTGCCACCGCTTTTTCAGAGATGCGTGCAGTACAACCAGGGTTTGGTGATTTCCTTTAAGGCAGTAGTTTCAACAAACAAAATCTTACGGCACAGGCCCTATTTTAAGTATGGAAGATTTTACCTGAAATATGTGTTGAAAGACAATGTCAACATAGAAGGAAATTAAAGAGAGAAGATGAAATTAATCTCTTACTTGCAAGAAAGATGAATAATGTTTCTTTTGGAAATGGCCTTTCATGATCTCCTTGGGTATAAGTTTCTATGTCTGGGTACGGGAACATTTTCAGCCCTAAACATTCAGCTTAAGAACGGTTGTTTAATTTAATGCATACTATGTTTTATTCTCCAGTACACATTCTCCTACACTATCAGTATGTCATCCTCCTTTCCTCTAGGACAGCGGTTCTCAACCTGTGGGTCGCGACCCCTTTGGGGGTCCATCGGCCCCATCACAGGGGTCGCCTAAGACCATCAGAAAGCACAGATATTTACATTATGATTCACAACAGTAGCAAAATTACTGTTAGGAAGTAGCAACAAAAATAATTTTATGGTTGGGGTCACCACAACATGGGGAACTGTATTAAAGGGTCGCGGCACTAGGAAGGTTGAGAACCACTGCTCTAGGAAAAAGGAAGCACATGGCAAGCACAGCAAAATGACCTGCCATCTTGGTCACCTTATTTGCCCTTCAGGAGGCAGTGTGCTGTGAATGCTTCCTCCCAGAACTATGTGTTTTCCTAAGTTTCATTGTTTTCTCCCTTCCTCCCTCCCTCCCTTTGTCTCTCCCTTCCTTCCTTCCTTCCTTCCTTCCTTCCTTCCTTCCTTCCTTCCT